>BLSH010530635.1:328730-353330 GCA_018402905.1 Glandirana rugosa
GCTTGTACCTTTTAGGTTTATTGTAATTCTCGTTTCTCTATGAAAGTATAACAAACGCTAACGTAATGATGTCAAAGACGAAGTAAAGAAAGTATTATAACTGGGACTCCCTACTTGTCTACTTTATGTGCCTAAGTTAGACAGAAAGAATAACTAAGGATGTCAGGTAGAGTCGAGTAAACATTTAATAACTCTAGACAACTTAAATTTACGTAGATAATAGGTATACTCTCTCCGCGTGGCTGGAACACGGCATGGTAATTTTTCAAATTATATTTTTTCTATTTTAGTTACATGAGTGTTCGCCTAGACTTCATTTTTGAAAAACCTTATGTTGTCATTTAACTGTTGTATTCCAAAAAGTTTTTACTTCAGATCCGCTTGTGAGTACATTGATTTTATCTTTTTTATATTAAACTTTTTAATGGTACGGCACAAGGTCGGTGCGCCTCTCTCATATGGATAATAGATGCATTTAAATTCAACAGATCTCAATAATTTACAAATGAGCTGAGATGGACTGTAGGAATCAATAAGAAAGACAGATTGAATCCGTGTATTTCATCTGTTCATCCCTCAGGGTCAATATTATGAAAGAAATGAAGCAGAAACTGTAGTAATGCAATCGCAAACAATATGAAAGTATCTCTTTGCTCTTAATGTTATTTGGATTTTCCATGTTCGCATGAAAAAAAATCTCTTTGGAAAATACAATGGATTCTTCTCTTTTGCAGATTGGAGTTTGGGACATAAATGGCATTTTCAGAACTCCAAAGTGTATTTTATTCATATTACAAAAAGAGAACTGTAGCAGACTCTTTGTCACAAACTACTTAAAGCAAACCTTTTGTCAGGTTCTAGTTTTTCATCACAGTCATAAATGTGCTACCCATGAACCAAAAAGCAGTACAAGAATTTTTCTGTTACTCTACTTGTTTTGAGGAGCTACAGTATCTCACACAATTGAAATGTATATATAAAAATAGAAAATCTTTATTGAACAGTGAATTAAAAAAAAAAAGGCTGGTCTATATAGTTCACGTCCTATTCTGTAAAATATTTCCTGCTGACCTCACAGGGGGCAGGGATACATACTGTATAAGAAAAAGAGATTAAAATGAATTGCATACCCACCAAATCAACCTCAGCCCACAATGCTCTCCAAGTCACAGAGAGGATCAGTGGTCACCAGAGGGGGGCAGTTCAAGTAGGCTCAATCATATTGTCTGGTTCAAAAATGAGTGACCATATAAGAATAGGCTAAATGGTTCAAGGAACAAGGGGAAGGGGAAATCCACATGGCATGGACTATCAATCTGGGACCCGGCAGCTGAGGTCAGCAGGAAATATTTTACAGAATAGGACGTAAACTGTATAGACAAACCATTTTTTTAATTCATTGTTCAATAAAGATTTTCTATTTTTTTATATACAGTATCTCACAAAAGTGAGTACACCCCTCACATTTTTGTAAATATTTTATTATATCTTTTCATTTGACAATACTGAAGAAATGACACTTTGCTACAATGTAAAGTAGTGAGTGTACAGCTTGTATGACAGTGTAAATTTGCTGTCCTGTCAAAATAACTCAACACACAGCCATTAATGTATATACCACTGGAAACAAAAGTGAGTACATCCCTAAGTGAAAATGTCCAAATTGGGCCCAATTAGCCATTTTCCCTCCACGGTATGTGACTCGTTAGTGTTACAAGGTCTCAGGTGTGAATGGGGAGCAGGTGTGTTAAATTTGGTGTTAGCGCTCTCAGTCTCTCATACTGGTCACTGGAAGTTCAACATGGCACCTCATGGCAAATAACTCTCTGAGGATCTGAAAAAAAGAATTGTTGCTCTACATAAAGATGACCTAGGCTATAAAAAGATTTCCAAGACCCTGAAACTGAGCTACAGCACGGTGGCCAAAACCATATAGTGGTTTAACAGGTAAGTTCCACTCAGAACAGGCCTCGCCGTGGCTGACCAAAGAAGTTGAGTGCACATGCTCAGCGTCATATCCAGAGGTTGTCTTTGGGAAATAGACGTATGAGTGCTGCCAGCATTGCTGCAGAGGTTGAAGGGGTGGGGGGTCAGCCTGTCAGTGCTCAGACCATACGCTGCACACTGCATCAAATTGGTCTGCATGGCTATCATCCCAGAAGGAAGCCCCTTCTAAAGATGATGCACAAGAAAGCCCAGAAACAGTTTTCTGAAGACAAGCAGACTGAGGACATGGATTTCTGGAACCATGTCCTGTGGTCTGATGATACCAAGATGAACTTATTTGGTTCAGATGTTGTCAAGCGTATGTGGTGCAACTAGGTGAGGAGTACAAAGACAAGTGTGTCTTGCCTACAGTCAAGCATGGTGGTGGGAGTGTCATGGTATGGGGCTGCGTGAGTGATGCCGGCACTGGGGAGCTACAGTTCACTGAGGGAACCATGAATTCCAACATGTACTGTGACATACTGAAACAGAGCATGAACTCCTCCCTATGGAGACAGGGCCGCAGGGCAATATTCCAACGTGATAATGACCCCAAACACACCTCCAAGATGAACACTGCCTTGCTAAAGAAGCTGAGGGTAAAGGTGATGGACTGGCCAAGCATGTTTCCAGACCTAAACCTTATTGAGCATCTGTGGGGCATCCTCAAATGGTGTCAGGAATAGTCCCTCCAGCGGGTGGCGCTGCGGCTCGGGGATTCTTTGGCTGCAATTCCAGTATCCACCAGCGAGTGTCTCCCAGCAATCAGAGGCCCATGAGTCACCACCTGATGCTCGTTACAGGAAGGATATTTAAACCCTGACAGCCATATGCATGATGCCTTGGTGTTTTGTCTCCATGTGCCTCTGAATCCTGTAGCCTGCAATCCGGAAATCCTGTATCCTGTATCCGCTCTGGGACCCCTGTCTGCAGCCTGATCTTCCCCCCGTGTTCTCCAGCATCTGCTCCCTGTGCCTGTCCTGTCCTGCTCCCTGCCCCCTCTGCTGATCTCCCGTGTATGACCCTGGCCTGGCTTCGTTTACGGTTTGGACATTTCCCCTTTACCTATTTAGGCAGTTTTACTACTTTTTGTTATTTAGTTACATTTCATGGTTTGTTATATTAGATGTGCGTTTTGATCACCATTTACCTTTCTTTTAATAAATCACTTTATTCACTTTACGTTGTGTCTGGTATTCTCTGTGCAGTTCACACATTTCTGGTCACACCAGTTGCTGACAAACGGAAGGTGGGGGAGCGCAAGGTCTCTAACATGCGCCAGCTCCCTGATGTCATCATGGAGGAGTGGAAGAGGATTCCAGTGGCAACCTGTGAAGCTCTGGTGAACTCCATGCCCAAGAGGGTTAAGGCAGTGCTGGAAAATAATGGTGGCCACACAAAATATTGACACTTTGGGGCCCAATTTGGACATTTTCATTTAGGGATGTACTCGCTTTTGTTGCCAGAGGTTTAGACATTAATGGCTGTGTGTTGGGTTATTTTGAGGGGACAGCAAATTTACACTGATATACAAGCTGTACACTCACTACTTTACATTGTAGCAAAGTGTCAGTTCTTCAGTGTTGTCACATGAAAAGATATAATAAAATATTTACAAAAATGTGAGGAGTGTACTCACATTTGTGAGATACTGTATATATAAAAATAGAAAATCTTTATTGAACAATATATAAAAAAAAATGGCTGGTCTATACAGTGTACGTCCTATTCTGTAAAATATTTCCTGCTGACCTCAGCTGCCGGGTCCCAGATTGATAGTCCATGCCATGTGGCTTCTTAAGGGGTTTCCCCTTCCCCTTGTTCCTTGAACCATCTAGCCTACTCTTATATGGTCACTCATTCATGAACCAACCAATACTTGAACTGCCTCACTCTGGTGACCACTGATTCTCTGTGGGGCTTAGAGCCCATTTCAGGCTGAGACCCGAACAGTATGCGCCACTAGCTATTTTTGGTCATCTGGACATTAGGTCCTGTCCATTTTTCTGATTGCTTCCAATTTCCTCCCCCTGAAGAAGACTACGTATAGTTGAAACACATTAGGTTGATTTGGTGGATATACAATTAATTTTAATCTCTTTTTCTTATACAAAATGTACCCCTGCCCCTTGTGAGGTCAGCAGGAAATATTTTACAGAATAGTACGGGAACTATATAGACCAGCCATTTTTGTTTAATTTACTGTTCAATAAAGATTTTCTATTTTTATATATACATTCAAATTGTGTGATTTCTATTGCTGCAAAGTCCCATGGGAGATATCTTTTCAATTGCTTATAAGAATAATTACTAGGTTTTATGTAGCATATATTATTTTCACTTTTACAGTCAAATTGTAGAAAACCCCATTATATGTTTTTTATGTGTTCTCATTCACACATAATACTTAAAAAATAAAAAATATATTTCTTACCTTTTAGATGTTTCTCAGAAGGAGATGTCATGGCTAACTGCAACATTTTCTTAACAATGCCAGAGTGAGTCTTTCCCAAGCCTGTCCTTATTAACATGGGATGGAAGAAGCCCAGCCCCTAAACATTTAACACCTAGTTAGGACAAAGAGTGTCCAAATCTAGTTACAACAGACAGTATGCAGCACAGATAGAGTTAATTATGGAAAACACAGCTGCCCAGCCCCCTCAAAAAAGATTTTTCCTTCATGGAGAGTCCAGAATAAAGAATCTAATAAAGGTAAGCTGCATTTTTGCAGTTATGCTATGTGATTGGAGAGATGTAAGAAATATAAAGTAGGCATTATCCCAATTTGGCTGCAAAAGTGGAAATACACTTTAAAATTGAAGTTTAGGTATGGCAATTTTTACATAGTTACGTGTACATTGGTTCAATTTAGACTAATGTAAGCATGTATGTTTCATACCTGTGGTATCCCAGTGAAAGCTGATAATCACTGCTATAAGCTGATAATCACGTCTACTATAGTGATCCCCACAGGCTTCCAAGTCTCGTTCCGAGTGGCTGCTCCACCACATTGTGAATACAGGAGGTCACTCACTTGGAACAAGTGCCATTCCGGGAACACTTTGAAATCTATCAATGAATGCAAAGCTTTCTCTGATTGGTTGAGGTGGAGAGACATTCCATTCCAGTCAGAGAAAACTTTGTGTTCATTGCAAAAATGAAAAATGTTCTCTGAATAACGTCTGTGCTGAGAGGGTGACCTCCTTCATTCGATAAGTAGCAAGGCAGTCCACTGGAAGGGGACCTGGAAGTTAGCATCAATGACTGTAGTAGTGATGCCTACTAAAGTGATTTCCAGCTTCCACAGGAATCCCACAGGTATGGCACATACAGTACTTACATACATTGGTTCAAGCTGGAGCAATGTAGCAATTGTCATACCTAAACTTCAGCTTTAAGTGCACAATGTTTATATATATATATATATATATATATATATATATATATATATATATATATATATATATATATATAAAGTCAGGTAAAAACATGAAAAACGTGTCTAATCTTTTTTTAGCTGAATCGCCATGTAAATAATGTTTTTAAAATGCACTGAGAATCCATATGCCATCCTTTCTTCTGCGGAGAGAGGTGACAAGGAAAAACATGTTCCTTATGAGCTGCTTGCGAATTCTGAGTTTACCAAACTATGCCAATGATTCTGATTCTAAAACAGAATCAGAGCTCAGGGACCAAAGTGCAAAACTCTACCGAGGAGAGAAGAAATAATTGGTAGTGTTACCAGAACAAGGACAAAGAAACATAGCACTGTGCTACAGGCACCTAACACTAGCAGACGGTGTCACAGACAGCTCTGACAAACATTACATACCGCAAAATTTTAGGAAAGTGACATAGCACTGAATAATATTTTACCGTGGTAATGTTCCATATTTGGCTGTTAAAATATAACTAAGGTAGTTTAACATTTCTACATATGGGTTTGGCCACTTTCCAACTAGTTTCTAACTATTTATAGACAATACGCTTGACAGGGTACAGATTTCACAAATATCTGCTTATGATATATATCACTGGCCCATCTGTAAAATTATTCTCACATTTAGTGACTTCCATATGCTTAGCAACTATATTTTGCTTCACTTATCAAAAATAATCTAATAAGAGGATAGCATATGCAGAACAGAATACTTGGTATGTCTGTCTGCTTTGTAGGAGTCTCAATATAGATTTGTATTTACCGCATTGTATCATTTAAACCACATCCATGTAAGAGCATAGGGGTCTATTTATAAAGCAGCAGTATAGTCTTACAAAAAAAAAAAAAATACACAAACTACACATTTATAAAGTACAATTGACAGCAGACAGAGCACAATTATTAGGCCTAGATGAGACATATTTTACCTCCTCCCTGCAAAGGCTTCTGGACAGGGGTTTGCACATGCTGTGGCAACAATACTTTGCTTCATGTTCGCAACAAAAATTATATCCCCTGTGGCTTTCAGCAGGCAGCACCGCTGCCAAGTGTACCATATTCAACTGAATGGGGCCACACCACAATTTCCCTGCAATCCAATCACATGAAATGTGCTTGGTTTCTGTAGTTTGGTGCAGGCTTTACAGCATACTTCTAAACAGTCCCATAATAGGCAGGACTTTCCCGCATTTATACGTCTGTCCCGCAGTCCCGCTGTACAAGGGCTTTGTCCCGCATCCCTCAATATGTTAATTATATAGCAATTTCCAGCGCAAGTGTGAACATCGAGCACAACCAGGGATTGGCCAGTAAACCCACTGGGTGGGCTCTGTGCAGCTGCAATGAGTGAGTGCAGCTGTCAAATTCAACCTGTGATGTTGGGGATGGGTGGGACTACTACCCAACTCTGCCCCTTTGTCAAGCAACCAACGTATAGGGAAAGAGCCGGCATTCATACATTGCTGGAAGGGAAAAGATGCAGAGATTTAGGAATGTTTATTCACATACTGTACCTCTGAAGCTCTGCACTCACAGCACGGCTTCTGTAAAAGTGAAACATCTCTCCCCCCATGGCACCTATAGCAGCTTCCCTGCTCTGCACTTAGACAAGTGCTGGTCTGGCCGAGTGCAGCATGTTCAAGGGTAGGAGTAAGCTGCACCGTAATCCTTGTCTCCTTCTTGGTGGGGGATGGGAGATTGGGAGCCGAAAATTAGAAGTGTGTGAACTGCTCTCAGTGCACTGAGAAGGAAAACAAAGCTGTGACAGAGTCAGCTATAGAAAGGTACGTTTACATAGGTAATCATGTTTAAGATGGTAGAGCTTTTGGGGAAGGGGAGGGCAGAGGAGAGGGGTGTGTGTGTTTGTATGTGTGTGTTTGTATGTGTGTGTGTGTGTGTGTAAATAGATGAATGGACTGTGTACCTAGTGCTCTCTTGAACCTTGCAACCTGTGAATAACTTACTCCAGAACCCACCTTCCTGTACATAATGCACTCCAGAACCCTGCACTCTGTACGTAATGCATTCCAGAACCCTGCACTCTGTGCCCAGCACTCTCCTGTACTCTGTACATAATGCACTACAAAACCCTGCACCCTGTGCATAACATGCTCCAGAGCCCTGCATTTTGTACATAGCACACTCCATAACACACCTTCCTGAACATAACACACTCCAGAACCCTGCACTCTGTACCTAGCACTATCTTGCACCCTGTGCATAATGCACTTAAGAACCCCGCACTCTGTATCTAGCACTCTCCTAAACTATGCACTCTGTACCTAGCGCTCTCCTGCGCCCTGTGCATAATGCACTCCAGAACCCTGCACTCTTTATCTAGCACTCTCCTGAACCCTGCACCCTGTGCATAATGCACTCCAGAACCCTGCACCCTGTGCATATTGGACTCCTGAACCCTGAACTCTGTACATAGCGCACTCCCAACCCTGTTCTCTGTACGTAACGCATTCCTGAACCCTGCACTCTGTAGATAGCACTCTCCTGCACCCTGTGCATAATGCACTCCAGAACCCTCACTCTTTATCTAGCACTCTCCTTAACCACTTCTGGAACCGCCTGCCATCATTATATGGTGGTACTTTTCTGCTGAGTACCGTTGTTATGGTAACAGATTGCTACCATAACCCTGGTATCACTTTTATCGGGGACGGGAGAGGTGCCCTCTGCCACTTTTCCATCGTCTCCACAGCTTACCGGACCCGCCGGTAGCAGCGGAGACAACTGGGTCCTCTTTCCTCAATGCCTCGATGCCGAGTGAGCGGAAGATGGCACCCACTCGGCTCCATAGCATTTAAGGGCGGAATGGAGTCACTTCCACCCAATGCTCTTAAAGGAGAATTTGTAATAGGAATAAAAGTGACTTCATTTTTTTTTTTAAATGGACGGTGTAAAAATAAAAAGTAATATTAATAAGAAAAAAAAGTGTCCAGTCCCGCCGAGCTCGCGCACAGAAGCGAGCGCATACGGAAGTCGCGCTCGTATATGAAAATTATGTTCAAACCACACATGTGAGGTATCGCCATGATCGTTAGAGCCAAAGCAATAATTCTAACACTAGACCTCTTCTGTAACTCACAGCTGGTAACCTGTAGAAATTTTTAACGTCGCGGATAGAGATTTTTAAGTGCCAAAGTTTGTCGCCATTCCACGAGCTGGCGCAATTTTGAAGCGTGACATGTTGGGTATTAATTTACTCAGCGTAACATTATCTTTCACAAGTGCAGGAGTATGTGCAGGAGAGGAGTGCGGAGTGTATGTTGGAGGGTGGTATGTGCAAGAGAGGAGTGCAGAGTTAATGGTGGAGTGTGGTATGTGCAGGAGGGGAGTGCGGAGTGTATGGTGGAGGGTGGTATGTGCAGGAGAGGAGCGCGGAGTGTATGGTGGAGGGTGGTATGTGCAGGAGAGGAGTGCGGAATGTATGGTGGACGGTGGTATGTGCAGGAGAGGAGTGCGGAGTGTATGGTGGAGGGTGGTATGTGCAGGAGAGGAGTGCGGAGTGTATGATGGAGGGTGGTATGTGCAGGAGAGGAGTGTGGAGTTAATGGTGGAGGGTGGTATGTGCAGGAGAGGAGTGCGGAGTGTATGATGGAGGGTGTTATGTGCAGGAGAGGAGTCCAGAGTGTATGATGGATGGTGGTATGTGCAGGAGAGGAGTGCAAAGTGTATGGTGGTGAGCATTGGGACAGGAGGAAGGCAGCATCAAAGGAAGGGGGCTACGGAACAGGGAGGGGGGCAGTGTTACAGGACAGAGGAGAACCTCTCCAGTGTCAGGAAGAGGCAGGTGGTGGGACTTGTGCAGTCCCAGTTAGGTACGGTGTGGGTGTGGGGCGAAGAGGTGCTCATAAGCTAGGGGTGCGGGCTCACCACGGGGATGGCAACGGTCAGGAGGCAGAAGGTTTCAGGCAGGTGTCCAGCTTTCACAGCTGCTGCGCTCCTTCTGCTGATCATGAGGTCCCAGCCTGACTGAAACATGACATGCTGGAGAGAGCTGAGTCACCGGAAACATCCTGCGCCCTGTGCCCCCTGCTCAGCTCCAATGCCTGGCTCCCCCCTCCACCTCCCCACTGCCCCCTGTCTGACCCCTGCTCCATCCAGGCGGCAGGATGGGCACTCTATTTGGATCACCAGCATCCACCTGTGGGCTGAGCTTCCCACTGCTCAGATGAGGAGCACTTCTCATTCGTGATGGAGCAGACCGGTCCTACCTACTCTCTGGGACTGTCCTCCCCCCTGCTCGCTGTACCATTGCCATTGCTTGGGTGTGCAGAGAATCCTTCTACACAGGCATTCATGGGTGCAGTGTGAGTCAGAGCACAGTGCCCCCTGCCCTCGTGGCTTATGTGCAGTGCAGACGTTGCACCTATGGATGATATGCCACTGGGTTAGTAGTAATTGTAGATACATTTGTGCAGATAAATTACCAATTACATCCTATAATTCAGAGATGGCAATAGTGCCATAGAACATAAACTGTAGTATATTGCAGTTTACCCATGCTTAGATGTAGTGGCTGCATTCGTTTTAATTTGTTAATTTTTACTTTTTTTTATCTGTTGATTTGGCAAGTTACACATCTCTGGTCTTAGAGTGAATATGCTGACTCCTCTATTGTGTCTATGATGTATCAACATAGCCAGGGCTGTTCCTTCCATGAGACCAACTGAGGCAGATGCCTCAGGCACCACTCATAAATTGTAGGTATGACAAAGTCCATTTTGGACTGAAACATGTCAGCTTTTCTTGTAGGGCTGTGTTTTTAGTTTTATGTATCAATAAAACGTATGTCTTTTCTACACTGGAACTTTCCGCGATGCAGACTATTACTAATATCCTAGTGGAAGCGAGCTGGCAGAAGCTAAAGTCGGGCTCTGGAGCCCTGATATAGGGATTGAGCATTTTGCTTGGATTTTAAATAAGAATAAAGTGGAAAGCACCATGGTTGATGTCCCGCATGGACACTCCAGTCTTACTGCTGTTCAGTTACTATACTCTCTGCAGCGCTGTTCTCAGTGACCCTGTGTGACAGACAAGACTTTTACACAGTGAGAGCCTTCACTTCATGTATGCACACACAGGCAGTGCTACCACTGCCTGAGGTGGCCATTTTGTACCATGGGGGGGATAAAAAATTACAACCTTAGGCTGCATTTGACCCTGGCACAGTCCTAAGTATAGTTACCCTTGGACAAACAAAAATGGTGTAACAAAAATGGTGAAAGGTCTGGGGGATAAAACATATCAAGAGCGACTTCAGGAACTTAATATGTACAGTCTGGAGGAAAGAAGGGAAAGGGGAGACATGATTGAAACCTTTAAATACATCAAGGAGGTGAATAAGGTTCAGGAGGGCAGTCTTTTCAATATGAAACCAAAATCAAGAACACGGGGACATGACCTCAAACTAACTGGGGGGAAGTTCAAAACTAATCTTAGAAAGTATTATTTTACTGAAAGGGTGGTTGATGATTGGAATAAACTACCAACAGAGGTTGTGAGACAGTCAACAGTAAATGGCTTTAAACATGCTTGGGATAAACATAAATCCATAGTCAAACAACAAGGTTAATGTAAAAAAAAAAAATATATAAAAAAGGAAAATAAAAAAAAAGAAAGAAATAAAAACGGGCAGACTCGATGGACTACTCAGTCTTTTTCTGCCGTCACTTTTCTATGTTTCTATGGACAGTAGCATTGTCAATCTGTGGAGAGGGTAGCGTTGGAGGGACTAACTCCAGCTATGCAGTTTCAGAAATGGGATTGCTTTTCTTCTGGGATAAATGTTTTAATCATATACAGTGGTACCTCGGTTCACAAACTTAATTCGTGAACCAACTCTGGTCGCGAACCGAATTGGTCGCACACCGAGCCAAATTTTCCCATAGGGTTCAATGTAAATCAGGTTAATCCGTTCTTTTTTTTTGTTTTTGAATCTGGAAGCTATGAAAAAAAGTACAGTACAGTATGAAGAGCACATTCTTGTCCCCTGCATTTGAGCTTTGCACATTCTTGTCACCTGCATTACTGCTCCGCACTTTCTTCTTGCCACCATGCTTGCTCTGCATTTTCTTTGAAGCCATACTGGATGTACAATACAGTATGTATGTGCTAAAAAGCACACCAAAAAGCTTCTCAATACTTTACTGTAAGTGTCGAAACAGTACTGTACACTTTCAGTGTCTCTCCGCGATCTCACCAGAGCAGGTAAAAGCAGGGAAAATGGCCACAAATCGTGTTCATGAACCGAAGCGGAGTTCACGAACTGAAACAAATTTTTGTGAACTTCTGTTCGTGAACCAAGGTACCACTGTACTGTAAATAAAAGCTAACCATTGTAAGCTCCCATGTCAATGGTGTAACTATGGTCAAAATAAAAAATGACATATACAATACAATTTGTTACTAGCGTTAACACAACAGTCTTTGTTTTTCCGAGTCCTCCCTGTAACATTATTACCTGATGATCCTGCCAGTATGTCTGTTTTTCAAGCAAAGGTGGCAGCTAGTGGGTTGAGACAAACCATTTACCACTGACAAGAGTGCTTACAATATTCCGCTTTTATATAAAACCTTTATTCCAAAAGAAAAAAAAACTATTACTGTTACTGCCTAAAAAGTGTTAGCTGGAGTTTGGCTTTAAATTGTTATGCATCTAAATCCAATCCATCCAACACTACACTCTCCACAGATTGACAATGCTGCTTTCCTTGGGTGGCTACATTGCTCCTCTGTAAATACAGTGGAGAAGTGAATGTAGACATCCCAAGGCTCCATGTACACTAGCGTTTTTTTTGTAATAGCTTTTTGTAGCAGCGTTTTAGGAGTGTTTAGGACCGTTTAGGAGCATTAGCATTTTATTGGCATTTTTGCAGTAAAAGAAAAAAAAGCTAATAACAGCTTCTAGGAGCAGAAAAAAAAGCTAGTATGCATGAAGCCGCAGACAGGATGTGTGTTAATGGCCGATCACCAGATGAAAATAAAGAAATTAAAGCTTAAAAAACAAGCCACTACACCCAATGATTAGTAAGCTACAATATATAAAATAAAGTTTGGTCTGTTAAAGGAAGCAGAAATATCTATAAGGGGGACTCAGAAAAACAGACTACTGTGTTAATACTAATGAGAGACTGCATCATATATGTCATTTTTGATGTGTCTATAGTTCCAACTTTAGGTTATTTTAAAGCTTTTAGTGTATTTTTTTAAATACCCCTCACTGCTGGTTGACTGGCAACTTTTCAGTGCTGACTGACTATAAAGCATGATGACTGATTGTTAGTTTTCTGTATTTGGATATCAACTAACTGACTTTTCTAAGTGATGAATGATTCATTCAGACTAACCTTTCTGAGTCCTGCTGACTATAGTGATTGGCTATGAGTCATACTGACTATGACTGACCTATACTCACTGACTTTGACTGTCTGACATAACCAAGATGTAAATCTATTAAAAACATCTTCAAGGACACCCCTGCATAATCAAGCATCACTGATTTATCATCTGAATTCATTAGACTGCCAAGGCACTGGAAATTATGAAAAATAATATAGGTAAAAATAAATTCATTATATAACCTTCTAATGTAACTTTATTTATAAATTGTTTTGCAATTTAGATACATTAATAGGAGATAATTTATACCCACATTCAATTTCATACTGTACATTCCCTAGCATCAGCATAATGTAGTGCATCCAGAAACAAAACCAGTAATATTTTGTCATGTGTGGTTGTCTTGGGAAACATGTTTTTGTATAATTTCAATAATGCTGATATTTAAAGTATATATAAATATACAGAGAGTTCAGTTAGTGTTTGGATTACTTTTTGCTATAGAATCTATGACCATTTATGCCCATTCATTATTCTTAAAGCCTAAGTGCAGCCAAACTCTACAACAGAAAACTCAGCACAAGGGACATAACTTACACTCAGTAGGATATGTCCCTTGTGTTGATCTTCCAGTACAGCATGGGATAATAGGAACATGATCTATGAATAAAGGGAGTGGAGGTGTGAATCTTCTGCCTGTTGCGCTGCCCCCTCTATCCCCACCACTCCCTTATGATAATGGGTAGATTCATGCATAGCATGAATCTATCCGTGGCCATCGCCGCCACCCCCATTCATGCGGCCAGCTCCTTCAGGAAGCCGGCTGCATAAATTACAGAAACGCCTGTGTTTTTTGAAGCACCTGATTAGAGCCATAGGCTCCAATAGGCTTCAAAATAGAGTGGCTCGTGGCACAGAGCATTGCACCGCGAGCCCACTGATGTGTGTTGAATTTTTCCTTTTCTAACACTGAATCGCCTCTCAGCCAATCGGGAAGCGCCGGTATGTTAACGGTTTCTCGATTGGCTGAATGGTCAGGCGATCCTATTGGGAGTCTTTCTCAGAGGAATAGGATCTATAGCTCCCGCTTGCTAGACACCGCCAGCTGCCCGCCCGGCCCGCTTCCTAGATGGGGTAAGTGTGGTACTTTAATGTCCTTACTACCCTGGGGGGATCTTCTGTCAGTGCCCTGAGCTCCTCTGCAAGGGTGGGGGGGAGCTGTATACTCTATCTGCTGATGCTGTATACCCCTACCTGGTGATGCTGTATATACCCCTATCTGTGATGCTGTATACTCCTACCTGCTGATGCTGTATATACCCCTATCTGTGATGCTGTATACTCCTACCTGCTGATGCTGTATATACCCCTACCTGCTGCTGCTGTACATACCCCTATCTGTGATGCTGTTTACTCCTACCTGCTGATGCTGTATATACCCCTATCTGTGATGCTGTATACTCCTGTATACTCCTACCTGTTGATGTTGTATATACCCCTATCTGTGATGCTGTATACTCCTACCTGCTGATGCTGCATATTCCCCTATGTGTGATGCTGTATACTCCTACCTGCTGAGGCTGTATATACTCCAATCTGGTGATGTTGTATATACCCTGGTATACTCTTATCTGGTGATTCTGTATACTCCTATCTGGTGATGTTGTATATACTCCTATCTGGTGATGCTGTATATACTCCTATCTGGTGATGCTGTATACTCTATCTGGTGATGCTGTATACCCCTATCTGGTGATGCTGTGCTGTATACTCCTGACACGATGGGTGGAATCTATAAGGGGTGGGGCTTATAAGAAGTGGGAGTGATCAAAAAGGAAGGGTGGGGTCTGGTGCCCCCATCCTAAAATTTCACCAGCCGCCACTTCTGTTCTCCATTTTTAGTTTACTCAAGGAACCCATCCTACTTACTGTAAATTATGCCCCTTGTGCTGATTTTCTTGTGTTTTGATTTTGGCTGTACTTTGGTTTTAACAGTAATGCTAGTATTATTGTACTATCAAAAGCTGTGAACCATTTGTTAATTTGTTTGAGTTGAATTTCAGCATTTGGCAGGCTAGGTTGGAGAAGATACTAATGATCTGATTTATGGTATTTTACCTATAATAGCTACTACAAAGCCTGTATTTGTACACTTAGATCAGGAACATTCACCAACAATATTCAATTCCCCACCATTGCTATTCTTCATAAAACATGGAGAGTTATAAAAAGAGTCTTTACAATACAAGTGCCTTCAATAAAAATCGTTTACATCACTATAGAGGGAATTTAAGCTCCTCAAATAGAAATTTTACCAGTTCCTATAGTCACACCATACACTGGATGCACAGGTCCACGTCTCTTTTATTTACCATGATAGCAATAATACACTTATTCAAAATTTTGCACAATCTACACAAAATACAGGCCTGATCCCACGCATTTATGCCTCACTAATGTCATCATCAGGATCAGGTTGTCTTGTCCTGTAGATCTGGTTTATAGTATGTTGGTATGTAACTAAGGAACATCAGGATATGGATTTACCACTAATCCCCAAACTATTCACATTATCCTTCCCAAAAACACATGCAGTTCTTTTTTCTTCAAAGAGTTTACCATACACCAGAAAATAAACATTTCAATGGAGTATAAAAGATACAGCTGATTGCCCAAAATGTTGGCAAGGACCAGGCAGTTTACTCCACGTGTTGTGAAAATGCCCCAAGCTAACCTGATACTGTAGGGAGGTACTGCATACAATTACCGTGTTATTTCAGGTGGACATTGGCTTTGACCCCATAGTTTGTGTGTTTTGTACATTGGATGTGGAACACTACGAGCCAGATACTCAAATCAAAATGGCTCTCTACGCTCACCAACATTTTTACTATAAATAATGCCACTCTAACCAAGAAAAAGACAATACACCAATGTAGGGGCTGCCCCAAAACAATTTTGAAATTATGAAATAGATGGTTGGAGTCATCTGATTTGACCCCACCATCTTTTCTATTACAATGGCTGCTGCAATGGAACACCTCTTATGACACCTAAAAAATTGAAAAGTTGAGAAAACGTGTTGCCAATTCAATATCATAATTAAAACACCTACAGTAGAACAAACAAACATTTAGAACTACCAAGCTGATAGTGTGTCAACACTTTATGGTTTCTATATATTGCTAAGTATTTGTAAGAGTGTCTAATTTTGTTCAATTGGTACAAAAATGAGGTGGCAGAAGGCAAATAAAAAAACAAAACTCATTTTAATAAAAAAAATACTTGATTACAACAAATACATACAGTATATATTTGAGCTGAGCCTTGTCATGGGTCCTTGTTCCTAGTTTTTAGCAAACTCTGTTTTAACTAGGTTGTTAATTGGTAAATAATATTACTGTCAAGCCCCATACACATGGGCCGAATGTCGGCGGCGTGTGTATGTCGATCTCTCAGACAAGTATGCTGGAAAACCAGCAGCCAACTTACTCCCAGTGGCAGAGAGCACTGATTGGGGTGTTCTGGCTGGGGGGGCGTCCTTCTGTCAGAACACAACAGCTCAGCGGAGGGATCGCTGTACTCACTTGAGTGAGTACAGAAGCTCTGACCAAAGCTGTCTGTTTTTTTCGGTTGAACAAAAAAAAACTTGTAGTGTATACCAGGCTTTAGTGTTATGGTCAGTGGGAATAGAAGAAAACCAACTCCCCGTCCTTTCTGTCCACTCCCATTTATAATTATTGTGGCAAAACAAGGATAACAATCTGCTGTCCCACATTCCTAAAAAACACAGTAAAGTTACCCTTACCTGGCCTAAAGTGTTTCTGTGGTATTTCTGTTTTTCTTTAAAATGATTTAAAATCCCTGTGGTTAATGGACACTTAAGCCTTTTTTTGACGGTATTTTGTTTCATACATATTTCCTTCTATCCTGACCATTGCTCCAGTCCCTCCTGCAGAGAAACACCCCCATAACAGGATATAGCCACCTCTATGCTTTACTGTAGGAATGGTATTATTTGGATAGTGAGCTATAGTGGATTTCTGCCAGACATATCCTTTGGTGTTGAGACCAAATCATTGAATTTTAGTGTCATCTGACCTGAACACCTTTTTCCATGTGGCCTCAGAATCTTCAAGGCAAAGCTCAGTCGTAACTGCATATGGCTTTTCTTGAGGAGTGTTTTTTTTCTTGCAACCCTCCCATACAAGCCATATTTGTGGAGAATTTGTGATATTGTTGTCACATGCACACAATGACCACTCTTTGTCATAAATTCCTGCAACTGCTTCAGAGTTGCTGTAGGCCTCTTGGTAGCCTCTCTGACCAGTTTGCTCCTGGCATTTTCATCCAGTTTGGAGAGACGTCCTGATCCAGGGAGGGTCTGTGTTGTACGAAATACACTTCTTAATAATAGACTCCACTCTGCTTCTAGGCATTGATAAAGCCTTTGTATCCATCTCCTGACTTATGCTTGTCTACAACTTTATCCTGGTAACAGTGCCTTGCCCCCCATAGTTGATGGTTTGCTTCAGTTGCACTACAGGGACTGAAATGCTCCAGGAAAGCAGCAGCTCATGCCGAGATAATCAGAATGACCAGAGTTGATCACAGTTTAAAGTCAAATAGCTTTGTGTGCCATTGAGAAGGTGATTAGCTACACCTGATTGAGTTTACAAATCATTTTAGGAGGGGGGGGCGATCCTTTTTCCAACTCAGTAATTCTGTTTGATGAATTTTTAAAAAATTTTCTGACACATTGGTGTTATATCTTTCACTTGGATGTTATACGTTGCACAGAGTAAATATACCTGGATAAAACAAAAACAATGTCTGTCTTCATTTCAGGCTGCAAAGCAACAAAATGTGATTATCTTAAAGGGGGTGATTCTTTTCTATACCCATTGTAAGCGTTAACGTGATAATAAAGTCTCTCTTTTTTTGTTTGTTAAAATAATAAACATTTTATACTTATGTAGCGCTGCCCCATTGAGGGTTGCTTGAAAATTCAATTCCCCCTTGGCCTTCCTTCTCTAGAGAGTCATCCACCACCCCTGACACCTTGGGTTCACTCATATTGCAAAGTTCCATTGGAACTGACACCCTTGCAGTAATAGAGACCACACCAAAGGTTGAGTTTAAAGGATTTACTTAACCTGTTCTTTAAAGGAAAAGATGAATTTGAATAGTAAAAATCACTCTTTAAAAATGGCAACAATTAACGGAATTCTTCAAGTCATAAACTCACAAAGCTTACACACTGATTAACTTGGTTAAATCAGAGAAATAAGAGGGGTGGTCACTCAAACAGTGTTTATCACTCCCTGCTACTCACCAACAGTTATAATAGATGAAACAATATAGATTTTCCAATTGAGTTTAATCAAATACCAGTAGGCTCACTTGTAATTGCTAGAACAGGGTATTCATTTGCAGTGAAATAATGTAAAGTAATGATTATCCTTTATAAATGAGTGAGCCTAGGGTAAATTGGTACCACTCAATGGAATGCAAATAAAACAGTACCACTCTATAACAATTCAGCTTAACATGAACACAGTTGCAGTATTATTTATCTATCTAAATCCTCCTACTCTAATTCAGAGAGTTCTTAGGGGGATGCAATAGCACTAAGCAAATAGCCCTAAGTATAATAAAGTGGGGGGATGATTAGCTGTGAATGCAGAAATCCTGTATTGCAAAGTTCAGTAGATCTTCTGCCGGCTATATTGATTGGAGTTTAGGCATCAAATAGCACTGTGTCCTCTAATCCTTGAGATGAGGCACAAAAAAAAGGATTAATCTTCACTGAATTCAACAACCTTGCCAATGATCACTGACTTGTAAGATAAACTGGCAACTTAACAGCAATCCAGTGCACTTTAACTGTAATCCAAATTGCGAGTAGAATATTTCTTTAAGGAAGAATTGCAGTGACAAGATAAGTATTCTTATAGATGGGCCGAAACCCACTCACCAAAACAGGCAATGACTGCAGTAGATGGTCTGGCTGCTCAGATGATGATGCTAGCACTGGAACCAATGGTACACACTTGCATCCACTGCACTCCTTGCAGCTCTCCCTGATAGATCGATGTAGCTGCTGCTGCTCTGGAATGGACTCAGATGTCTATAAGCTGGCTCTGCAGATACCCACTGGAACACTGTAGCACCGCAGCTGGCTAGGACACTGTAGAAATTCAGCTGGCTGGATCACTGGAAGTAGGCATCAGGCCACAGTCCCACTGTGAAGGGCACACAGGGTCCTTGCTGATCGATCACGCCATCCAAAAAGACCACAACAAGCTCCTCCCTTGACTTAAATAGGTTCTCCCATGAGGTACTGTTTCTCCCAAGAGCACTCACTGCAGCACAGCCTGATGGGAAATGAAGCCTCTCCACAACAGAGTCTGATTACTTCTTTTCCTTGTCACACTACAAGTCCCACAATACATCACTTCTGCACAGATCCATTGGCTACACTGACATACTCTGTGCAAACATATTGCACATAGTGGTTCCTTACTTCTTTTTCAGTCCTCCATCGGCACTTTCTGCTCCTAGTGCCCCCATAGCAAGCCATGTGCTGTAGGAGCACTTGTGCGGGCATGCTCCCTTATAGAGCAGGAAAGTGGCAATAATTAGTTCACCCTGGGTGTCTAATACACTAAACACACAATGGTCTGTATGGTTTAATGTATAGTTACACATTACTTATCACCTACTGATATTTTACCTTGAGCTGTGGATTTATTTTTCTTTTAGCAGGGGCTCCCTGACCTGAAATGTATTTCCAAGGTTCCCCTGTGGTAAGTAGGTTGCCCTGACTGGTATTAATTAATTATAGAAAGCAATTAATACTTTAAACATCATTTTCAAATCTTAGTCACATTATCTCCAGAATGAGCTATTTTCATATAGTATCTGACTATCCACTTGGAAAGTGGTGCATTGTGAAAAAGGGCATAAACATTTACTGTATGTGTGGGTGGTAGCCATCAGAAAACATACAGCATTGTACACATGTGGACAACATATGTTCTTGGCAGATTATGTTTAAGTACACAAAAGCTTCATTTCCTCTTTCAGATTCATTGGTCGGAAATCTCCTTAAACAAAGCAAAACACACAAAAAACCTAGTTAACAACCAATGCGGAGGCTGGCTAAACAAACCTAGCCTGTGACCTGGCAGTTTATTGCCTTGTTAAGTCAAATCTGTTCTCTTTTCCAGAATACATAGAAAGATAGTAAAGAAAATGTTATTTTGTGACCACAGAAGGTGCCGCCAAAAGCAAGATGGCATAGTTTGAAGCTGAGCAACTGCTTAATGTGCTGTGAGGAGTTTTAGTTAGATACATGCAGACCAGAATGCCCACAAAGAATGCTAAGTGATTCAGTATAAAGAAACAATATAGTAACAATATCACATTTTCATTAAGAAAGAACTTCAATGGTATTTAATATGCGCATCAACGTGAAATGCATGCTTCAGAGTTTGCCGTGAATTGTGGGCCTGGTCCACCAATGATAATATGGCAGGGTGGGGCCCGTGGGGCAAAGCAGGGATTCAGAGATGCCAATGTTATACTGACGTGACATCTCCGTTCCTATGTTTACCACAGCCAGTGATGGATAAGTGACATTCAGACATTTTCACTCAGGGGTGTACTCACTTTTGATGCCAGCGGTTTAGACATTAATGGCTGTATGTTGAGTTATTTTGAGGGGACGGCAAATTTACACTGTTATACAAGCTGTACACTCACTACTTTACATTGTAGCAAAGTGTCATTTCTTCAGTGTTGTCACATGAAAAGATAGAATAAAATGTTTACAAAAATGTGAGGGGTGTACTCACTTTTGTGAGATACTGTATGTCAAATTTATATATGTAGTCATGTATTATATACATTGATTTTAGATGGATTAGACCCTTACTCTGCGTTGCACTGTGCACTGACCCACTCCTAAGGAAGTGGCACAAGCTGCGAAACTGGCTTATTTAACCACTTCAGCCCCGGAAGGATTTCCCATGTTAGGACCAGAGCACTTTTTGCGATTCGGCACTGCGCTGCTTTAACTGACAATTGCGAGGTCGTGCGACGTTGTACCCAAACAAAATTGGTGTCCTTTTTTTCCCACAAATAGCTTTCTTTTGGTGGTATTTGATCACTTCTGCGTCACTTCTGATCACCGCTATAAACAAAAAAAAGAGCGAAAATTTTGCAAAAAAACAATATTTCTTACTTTTTGCTAAAATACATACCCCAAAAAAATGTATAAAAAAACAAATGTATCCATCAGTTTTTGGCCGATATATATTCATCTACATATTTGTGGTAAAAAAAAAAGCAATCAGCGTTTATTGATTGGTGTTAGCAAAAGTTGCCGCGTTTACAAGCCATGATAATTCATTTATGGCGTTTTTACTATTTTTTTTTTTTTTTACTGGTAATGGCGGCGATCTGTGATTTTTATCAGGACTGTGATATTGCGGTGGACATGTTGGACATTTTTGACACTTTTTTGGGACCAATGACATTTATACAGCGATCAGATCTAAAAATAGCCACTGATTACTGTATAAATATCACTGGCAGGAAAGGGGTCAACCTGCAGGGGGCAATCTAGGTGTTAACTGTGTTCCCTAGGTGTGTTCTAACTGTGTGGGGCCTGGGCTGGCAGGGGAATAACAGATCTAACTGATCCCGGTGACAGGGATCAGTAGATCAGTGTTATGTCCCCTGTCAGAGCGGGGAACCACCATGTTTACATTGGCGGTTCCCCGCTTTTCTCCTATTGTAAGTGATCGCAGGTCACTGGCAGACATCGAGTCCCCCTGACCCACGGCCACACTCCTGGAGCTTGCGGTGGGCATGAGAGCCTCCAAGCAAATCTCCCCCTTACGCTCCCAACACAGTTCCCCTGTCAGGGAATGTCTGAGCAATGAATTTAGTCAGCTAAATAGATCAAATCACAGTGCCTCCAATACAAAAATGATTTATAAAAATAATTTAACTGAACTAATTAATTATTCTGAGTTAATTTGACAAGCAGAACTCTTTAAAGAACACAAGATCAGTGTAAGTGTAGGCTGAAGCTATTGAAAATAAATTAATATTTATTAAAATAAGTCACTTACAAACACCAGTAAAAGTTTGATTAATAGATGGACACAGACACTACAATTTTGCAATGAGGTTTGAAGATTATCTGTTATCGTAAAATATATATCTATGAGACAAGAATGATTTTCCCCTTCTGTAGATATTCTAACCAACTGGATAAAAGTTGGAAAATAATAATCTGCGTTGGACTAACTTGACCTGTGAACCTGCTACACTTGAATTACCAGGTGAAGTTTGTCTAAAGTTATGCCAATTATGCAAATTAAAGTGACCAAATTTTGGGGTGTTGGGAGGTCTAATGGGGTAGCAAATCAACTAGCATAAAATACTTGCACACAGAAAAAAAATCAATAATAAATGTGGAAAATATAGTTACCCTTTAAAATGTCAATTTCACCAGGTTCTCCTAAAATGGCTGCAAACAAATGGGCAGAGTTGATCTTCCCCAAAATGGTATCTATCTAGGCTGGAGCTGGGTGCCCTGGCTTTAGTAAGGTGTCAGATCTAGGTGAGCTGGTCTTATCTGGATGGCGATGTGACCTCTAGACAGGGGCGGGCGGATAGGGGTCACAGGGGTCGCCATGGCGACCGGGCCCCATGCTGAAGGGGGCCCATAAGCAGGGCCGGACTGCATATAAGGCACACTGCCGGTGTGCACGGCCGCCCGCTTATGTAAACACTGACTGACTGTCTGTACTAGTTTCATCATGTGCAGACAGTCCAGGCTCCACACACAGTCAGCCTGGCTCCGCGGTCGGCTCCGTGGAGAAGGCCGGTCCCCACCGTCCGCATTCATTCTTGTTGCTGGCTGAGCACCAGGCGGGTTCCCTTCCCAGGCTGCTCCGTGAGCCGGCGCCGCTCCCACACAGCCCTCACCGCGGCGGCGCAGCCGTCTGTTAAGCTGAAGGGGAATTAATAAGGAGGAGTCCAGCCCAGGACAGGTGACCGCCGCCCGTGACCGTCAGCAAGAAGGAAGGGGGAGGAGGAGTCTCATCGCACCAGCAGCAGACACGAGGCGAGGGGGTCCTGAACTTTCTGCACTGCAGAAAAGTAAGTGATTGATTGCCAATGCTATTGCAATTTGCCACTACATGCCAGCCTGCCTATTAATGTTATTTGCATTCATTTATGCTGAACAAAAAGTAAAGAGATGGCATTTGGGTGGCAGCGGGGTGGGCATTTTTGACCCCCAAGATGGTGTTAAAAGCATCTGCCTGTGGGCCGTGCTTGCAAAGTGGTGTACAGGTGCTGCGGAAGCGGCTGCGGTACCCATTCTTTCCAATGTGCAGGGGCGGTGTAGGAGAGGTGTATACACCGCTCCCGCACCGCCCCAAAGATGCAGCTTGCAGGACTTTTTTCTAATGTCCTAACCGCCCCAGTGTAACAGCACCTGAGCTTTCACACTGGGGTGGATTTGGGGGGCATTTTTCAGGTGCTATTTTATCACTAAAACGCCCCAGTGTGAAAGGGGTCTAAAGTGTATATTTGATTTTTTTTTGTGTGTGTTTGTAATTGTGGTATATTTAGCACCGGCTGTGTAAGTGCAGTGTTAAAAAAAAAAAAAAAAAATCATATGTACATTTTAACCACTTCAGCCCCAGCTTGATTTACCCCCTTCCTGACCAGGCCATTTTTTGTGATTCGGCACTGCGTCGTTTTAACTGACAATTGTGCGGTCGTGTGACACCCAAACAAAATTGATGTTCTTTTTTCCCCACAAATAGAGATTTCTTTTGGTGGTATTTGATCACCTCTGCGATTTTTGCACTATACACAAAACAAGAGCGACCATTTTGTAAAAAAAACAATTTTTTTTAACTTTCTGCTATAATAGATATCCAAAAAAAAATGAAAAAAACGAATTTCTTCATCAGTTTAGGACAATATATATCCTACATATTTTTTGTAAAAATATTGCAATAGGCATATATTGATTGGTTTGCGCAGAAGTTATCACATCTACAAAATAGGGGATAGATTTAGGGACGTTTATTTATTATTTTTTTCCTATTAATAGCAGCGATCTGAGATTTTTAGCGGGACTGCGACATTGCAGCGGAACAATTCTGACCCCAAATGACACTTTTTGGGGACCAGTGACATTATTACATTGATCAGGGCTATAAAAATGCAGTGATCAATGTATAAATGACATTGACAGGGAATGGGTTAACACTAGGGGGGCGATCAAGGGGTTAAGTGTTCTCTGGATGTTCTAACTGTAGGGGGGATGGACTGCCACAGACATGATACAGATTGATGTCCCCGATGACTGGGAACAGAAGATCTGTGTCATGTTCCCCGTCAGAACGGGGATTCGCCTTGTTTATAAAAGCAGATCCCCGTTCTGCCTCTGTTACAAGCGATCGCAGGTTGCTGGTAGACACTGCCACTGCAGGCGCAGGGGATTGCATCCAAGGTGCTGCCGCCACCATTCCTGATAAGGGACCCCAGAAGTGAAGTCTTTCGGCTTCACTGCTGGTCAGGGCCGGCTCTACCACTAGGCGGAGTAGGCGGCCACCTAGGGCGCACTGCTGCCTAGGGCGCCTGGCCACTGTTGATCTGTCTCTGGCTGTTTTGCATTGATTCATGTAATAACTGACACTGTCTGACTGAGATAATGAGATTGTATTATCACATGCCATTTGCAAATGTATATAGAAATAGTGAGCGATCTGCCAAATACCCCCCTC
>BLSH010530635.1:363735-377728 GCA_018402905.1 Glandirana rugosa
TTAACAACCGGTCTCGTTGGTCGGTCTCCACACATTGGATTTACAACGAGGAGAAAAACATTTTTTCTTGTAACACGGATTAAAAGACGACGGATCACCAAACATACACAACAAAAAATAATAATACTCCTGTTTTTTTTTAGATATACCAGTTCAATAATAATTTTTTTTACGTAAAAAAACGACAATCGGTCTTCTACTTCGCTTACATAACTCCCGTGTTGTAATGTAACCCTCGGTAACACTTTTTGAGATGATATACGGTCGCCAACCAAACTTTCTGAATCACTAGATTCATCAGTGTAGTATGACTGAGTAATTGTCATTCAAAATGTGAGAGCACTGAAAGCTGAAAATTGGTCTGGTTAGGAAGGGGGTTTAAGTGCCCAGTTGTCAAGTGGTTAAGCTCCAATAGTATAGTACCATTGCATCTCATAACAAATGCCATTTACTGAAAAATCGGAAGCATACCAAGCACTACTTAGATCACTAAGTCTTTCAAACCAACCGCTGGCATATAGTAGAGTTTTTCACAATGGCTCCCAATGTAATGTTGTGCCCTCAATACATTCGCTTCATCTTCTGGCTAACAGCAAAAAAATGCATTTTTTTTAATAATAACTTGACCATATAGATTTTTTTTTGTCCTCATAATAATAAAAAACAACACATACAAACCACTAGGCAGCAGAAAATTAGGCACAATGTTCTTTTTTACAAAAAGAGGAGCAACATTTAGGTTACACACCTCTGGCTGGTTGCTCTGGCCAACAATTCGATTTTTCCAGAGTTTACTTGCTGCAATCATGATTCAATGCCTAGAATCTTTGTTGCTAGTTTCACAGAAAATCTTAGAAAATACAGTATGCTCTATAAACCCTATTAGTGCTGACTTTTAATTAATTCATGATGTTTGTGGCTGCCTGTCACTGTAATTTAGTTTAGATTTCATACCACAAGACTTTTCGGTATGAAATCTTCAATTACTTTTAATTTAATCCAGGGAAAAGTTGACTGTCATGTTATTTGGAAAGCTAATTAGTGGCCCTCAAATCCATGTTTCCAATGATAGCAAGTTTACTAGCATTAGGAATAGTCTCTTAAGAAAAGGTCATGAACGATAGCTAAAAGTGTTTGTGTTTATGATTGACATAGATGGCAGCGCAGTAGAGACCTGAGTTGTAAAGAATTCCCAAAGAAATGATAGTACAGACTGTTTTAGAGTACACTACACATTACACGAACAGAATAAATCAGTCTCTGAGGGATTCTGTGCAGCATATAAAGGCAAAAAAAGTAAGGAAATCAACTTTTCATTGAACATTAAAGGGTCTTTTAACTGTCATTTATATGTGAACCAATTCCTAATAGCCGTCTCAATGTGTCCTGAATTACCATGCTATAATGAAATAGACAAAACTCTCATCTATTCTATAAAACTGCATAAGAGTTATTGATTGAAAAATATAATTGAACACTTGCACAGTATATGCAAATTAAATATTTGGAAATTGTTCTCAAGACAGTAAACTTTATGAGCATTGCACATTTAACTAAGTAGGTGTAATAAAATATGTTTTTAACAAAAAGCCAGCCAGAAGGGTATCACGCTATTTTACAATTTGATTAGGGAAAAAAACTCTTTCTCCCATACATATATTTTCCAACAATGGGAAACGGACTTAAGGAAAACATTTTCCTCACAGCAATGGGAAATAGCCATTAGATCTATTTATAAACACCCCACATGTTCAGCATTATGGGAAACGTCGCAAAATATCTTGCAACGTAGGTACATCACGCCTCAAAAAATAGCCTCCTTTGACAGATCCGCCTCCAACCTTTGTTGGAGACAATGTGGTTCCACAGGCACATTAGTACACATCCTTTGGGAATGTCCACGGCTGGAGCACTTTTGGGCAGAGGTTTTCCACCTAATAAATGACATAGCAGGGGGACAAGTACAACCTTCCCCTGAATTAGGACTTCTCAATCTAAACATTGAAACATTCCCCCATCACCTACATAAAACAATTACCCACATATTGTTATCAGCTAGACAAAATATCGCCAGACTATGGAAAAATCCAGACCCTCCCCTATATATCAACATTATTAAACAAACGCAAGAACACCTCACTTACGAAACCATTTTATCATATGACAGAGACACATATCAAAAAATTAAAAAACAATGGGACCCTTGGACCCAATGGTACATAAAAAAACGTCTGCTCTAGCTGAACTACCCCAGTTTGAGTGCAATCCCCTACACCTCCCTCCCCCCCCCCTTCCGCCCACTTACTGTTCACTATACTTTTCCCCCCCTTTTTGTACAACACTAACCTTCCTCCTTTCTCTTCTCTTCTTTCTCCTCTATTTGATGCTGAGAGAGCAGATTTAGTTATATGTGTATCCTGATGCAATTGCTACACTGGTAATCTGTTTAGAAATGTATTACTTTATTTGGAGGCTCGGTGCGTCCTCTGCACTAGACACAGTGTGATCCCTTTGGGGTGTCTGGGGCGGAGGACGTGCAGAGCCCTGCTCAAGAGTTTGGCCTCATTTATGTCTACACTTAACAGGAAGTTAATTATATTACTCGAATGTCTCTCTGCATTACGGCATCTGTATTTGAATGACAATGTTTTCCAGCGTATGTATTCTATATGTTAAACTCAATAAAAATATTGAAACTAAAATATGTTTTTAATATAAACAGCATTGATGGGAAGAATTAATATGTTATGTGAACCTGTAAATTACAGTGATATTTAGTAATGGCTTTGACCTTAAAGGACCCCTTATTTATAAAATATTGTATTCTGATAATTGTGTGTGGATAATACATGCAATTATAGTTACATAAAGTAGATAAGTTTTAAAAAAAAACACGTTAATCAAGTTACAACAAAAGACAAAAATGAGAAAAAAAAACTAGCATCCTCAGAACCCTTAAACCCCAAGCGTCAAAGAGAAGCAGCTTGGGAAACGAGTCAAACAACATTGACAAAGCCTGCAGAGGGAGGGAATAAGGTAAGTATGACAACTTATTTCTCTATCTCTAGACGTAAAGTTATTCTAAACAATCATCTTGTAAAACAGCCTATTCAGTTTATGACTGAAACAAAAGGCAAAACATTTGTTTATAGATATATAAAAAAAATATATACAGTTGTGCTCATAAGTTTACATGGCAGTATTTATGATTTCTTGGCCATTTTTCAGAGAATATGGATGATAACACAAAAACCTTTCTTTCACTCATGGTTAGTGTTTGGCTGAAGCCATTTATTATCAATCGACTGTGTTTACTCATTTAAAATCATAATGACAACAGAAACTATACAAATGACCCTGATCAAAAGTTTACATACCCCAGTTCTTAATACCGTGTATTGCCCCCTTTAACATCAATGACAGCTTGAAGTCTTTTGTGGTATTTGTGGATGAGTCTCTTTATCTTCTTAGATGGTAAAGCTGCCCATTCCTCTTGGCAAAAAGCCTCCAGTCCCTGCAAATTCTTGGGCTGTCTTGCATGAACTGCACATTTGAGACCTCCCCTGAGTGGCTCAATGATATTGAGGTCAGGAGACTGAGATGACCACTCCAGAACCTTCACTTTATTCTGCTGTAGCCAATGACAGGTCGACTTGGCCTTGTGTTTTGGATCATTGGCATGTTGGAATGTCCAAATACGTACCATGCACAGCTTCCTGGCTGATGAATGCAAATGTTCCTCCAGTATTTTTTGATAGCATACTGTATTCATCTTGCCATCAATTTTGACCAAATTTCATGTGCCTTTGTAGCTCACACATGCCCAAAACATCAGCGATCCACCTCCATGTTTCACAGGCCATGTTGACTCCTCTCCAAATGTAGCGTTTATGGTTGTGGCCAAAAAGCTAAATTTTGGCCTCATCACTCCAAATGACTTTGTGCTAGAAGGTTTGAGTCCTGTCTCTGTGCTGTTTGGCGTATTGTAAGCAGGATACTTTGTGGCATTTGCGTAGTAATGGCTTTCTTCTGGCGACACGACCATGCAGCCCATCTTTCTTCAAGTGCCTCCTTATTGTGCATCCTGAAACATGTTTTCAGAGAGTCCTGTATTTCACCTGAAGTTATTTGTGGAGTTTTTTTTTGCATCCTGAGCAATATTCCTGGCAGTTGTGGCTGAAATTTTAGTTGGTCTACCTGACCGTGGTTTGATTTCAACATAACCCCTCTTTTTCCACTTCTTAATTAGAGTTTAAACACTGCTGATTGGCATTATCAATTCCTTGGATATCTTTTTATATCCCTTTCCTGTTTTATACAGTTCAACTACCTTTTCCCACAGATACTTTGACAATTCTTTTGCTTTTCCCATGACTCAGAATCCAGAAACGTCCGTGCAGCACTGGATGACAGATGCAAGGGTCTGTCAGGAGTCCAGAAACTCACTGATCTTTTATACACACACACTAATTACAAGCAAACAGATCACAGGTGAGGATGGTTACCTTTAATAGCCATTCAAACCCTTTTGTGTCAACTTGTGTGTATGTTATCAGGCCAAAATCACCAGGGTATGCAATCTTTTGATCAGGGTAATTTGGGTAGTTTTTGTTGTCATTATGATTTAAAAAGAGTAAACAGTTGATTGATAATAAATGGTTTCAGCCAAACACTAACCATGAGTAAAATAAATGTTATCATTCATATTCTCTGAAAAATGGCCAAGAAATCATAAATTCCGCCAGGGTATGTAAACTTATGAGCACAATTGTAAATTCCTTTTTTCCCTCTTTTTATAAGTGATCTCATTTCCTCTGTTCTCAGCTGCATAAGAGCTTGGGGGAGGAGACGCTACAGCACACTGAGCTTCCCGTTGAAAGGCTGTGTGGGGGGGCATGTTAGGACAAGTCTGATCATTGGAGGAGAGCAGGCTGAGTTCCCAGCAAAGCTAGAGAACTGACCACACTGTGCTCTCTTGCTTAATGTGGTCAGTAATAGGAAAGCAGAGGGACTAGTAGGAACACCAGGGATTTCAGACAAAGGAAACAATACGAAGAGAACAGCATATTTTTTCATACAAGTACATGGTACAACAGGCACATATCAGGAATATGAAATTCTGGGGTAACAAACACTTTAACAAGCATTTACCTTTCTGGTTCTGGGGGCACTGCAAGGGTTTTTTTCTGGTGCCCGGAGTGAGGTTCAACTGTAAAATGCCACATAGGCTGGTACGGAACCCAGTTTGTTACAAGTACCAAATCCAGTTACTATGTGATGCACAAGCCTAATACAGTAAACAAATAAATTCATTGCCCTCCCTGGCTGAGCCAAATCCTTCTTTGTTTGTGTCTTGCATGCTCCCCCTCCCAGACGCTGCAGCTCTCAGTCAGAGGCTTTCAGCAACAGAGGCAGTGCTGTCAACCCAGCTAGCAGTGGGCAGGACTAGATGTGACCAGGTAATGATTGACAAACTACAGACTTGTGAATCAGCAGTGAAGCTGTTGATAGCTACACCCCCTGTAACATGTTTCCATCCCATTGTAGTGTAAGCAGTCACAGTCTACATGAGAGTGGTAACTGTGCTCTGCATTCAGGAGCAGTGCAGCATTATTGCCAAACGATTTTAGGGAGCTGCATTACGTGGACTTTACTGGTAGGTTTGACAAGAATGCGTGGGATTTTAAAAGGGATGAAAAAACTGCATCAGATATGTTATTTTTTAATGGGTGACTATAGTTCTACTTTAACCACTTCCTGACTGTGTGCTGCATATGCACTGCTGCAGTGTGGTGCCGTCCCGTGAATCGCTGGATATAAGTGGCGATTCGCGCGTGCGCAGTTAACGGGCGGAAGCGCGTCGGCGCGCTCTCGTGCCCCCCGCACTCTGCAGGAGTGTGCCCGCGGCCCGGGGGACCCGATGTCCATTAGTGAGCTGCGATGACCTGCCAGAGAGAAAGAATGGGGAACTGCCAATGTAAACACGGCGGTTCCCCGCTCTGTCAGTGGGCATGTAGGAGATCAACTGATCCCTGTCACTGGGATCAGTTAGATCTCTTATGCACATGGTAGCCCAGCCCCCTCACAGTTGGAACACGCCTAGGGAACATAGTTAACCCCTAGATCTCCCCCTGCAGGTTAAACCCTTCACTGCCAATGTCATTTATACAGCAATCAGTGGATATTTAAATTTCTGATCACTGTATAAATGTCATTGGTCCCAAAAAAGTGTCAAAAATGTTCAACATGTCTGCACCAATATCAAAGTCCTGATAAAAATCGCAGATTGCCACCATCACCAGTAAAAAAAAAAATGTAGAAATGCCAGAAATGAATTCTAATGGTTTGTAAACGCGGCAACTTTTGCTGATTGAGATTTTTTTTAACAAAAACATGAGGAAGAATATAAATTGGCCAAAACCGATTAATGAATTTGTTTTTTTATTTTTCTTGGATTTGTATTTTAGCAAAAAGTAAGAAATATATATATTTTTTTTTTTTTGCAAAATTGTTGCTCTTTTTTTGTTTATAGCGGTGATCAGAAATGACGCAGAGGTGATCAACTACCACCAAAACAAAGCTCTATTTGTGGAAAAAAAGGATGCAAATTTTGTTTGGGTACAACATTGCAGGGCCGCGCAATTGTCTGTTAAAGCAACGCAGTGCCAAATCGCAAAAAGTGCTCTGGTCCTACAGTGGGAAATCCTACCGGGGATGAATTGGTTAATAAATTATAGTTTATAGTGCCCATATACATTAAAATGGAATACAACTGGGGAAAATAGACCATGATACAGACTTTGAACACTGATTAATGGTAAGCTAGGCAGCATTACTCAATACTAAAAGCATCAGCAGACAAAGTAAATACAGTTCTGGGATACAGAAAAAATGGAGGCAGAATGTAGGTAATGCACATATAATACAGTCCCTAGCAGGAACTATACTACATGATTTTTGAAGGGGACTCTCTGAATAATCACCTGCCACATCTTGATTATGGGAATACAGTTTTGTATACTGCACTGTAGGAAAGGCATGAAAGACTTGGAAAATGGTATAGAGTTTGGCAGCTAAAATTATTAAAGAACGATAAAATGGATTACTTAATGCTTCTTCAGTTACTAGAATATATTCAACATCATATGAAAAGACACTTTCGCAAACTCTAGAAACCATCTAGTACACTCGGCTCAAAATTGTATGAAAAAAAACCTGATTCATCAGACAAAAGGAAGGTTTCCCTATCACATCAATTTAAAATATTTTTTTTCTCCTGATAGCAGTTGCAGTGAACTCCAGAAGCCACTGTTTCTTTTGCGTATTTTTTTCTTTCCTTTCTATGGCCATATTTTACACTCAGCATTTCTTTGCATACATGCTTTCTGAACTCTGTTCTATCCTCTGCTTACCAAACAGTTTAACCTCTTTTGTGCCTGCTTGCAAAACACAAGGGGCTGTTAAAGAGGAAGTAAACCCAGATGGGGTTTACTTCCTCTACATACCCCTGTAAATTAGAAGCATAATGGGCATCGCATAGTAACCCATTATGTGCCACTTACCTCGAAACGAGTCCAGCGCTGTCCCCTGTGCTGGCAGCGTCCATCTTCAGCCCCTCTTCCTTGCGGGGCCGCGACTCCGGCTCTGTGACTGGCCGGAGTCGTGTGACGTCACTCACGCGCATGCGCGCGGGAGCCGACAGTCACGGCACAGTGTCAGTGGAGAAATGGAACGGAGGCCGTTTCTTCACTGCGCATGTGCCGAAATTACGTCAGCGCATGCAGAACACTGCATATCTCCTGAACTGTGCAGGTTTAGGAGATAGGCAGGGCACTTACAGGTAAGCCTTATTCTAGGCTTACCTGTAGGTTAAAGTGGTTGTCACAGGACGAACACAGTGAACGTGCGGGCGCGCCTCCAGCGGCGCGCGCGCGCTCACAGTGAGCGATCTCGCAGCCGCCGTCGTACAACGGCGGTTTGCGATATCGAGCCACTTTGTCGCCATCAACCTGCGGTTGACGGTCAGCAAGTGGTTAGTGTACAACTAAAGGCAATTTTGGATAGAGTAAAGGAGGTTCATTATCATTGTTATTTTTGTTTTTTGCCATCTTTTTCTCAGTGAGGGGATTTCCCTTCACTTCCCATAGCCAAAACAGAAAGTCAGAGGAAATCCTTCCAATTTGCCCAAAATCCCTCACTGTCATCAGGGTCACAAGAACTCTTGTCCCCATTAGAAGATTTCCCCTCTATTATTGTTCTGGGGACAACCCAAAATTTGTGATTTGTTTTTTATTTTATCTGATAATAGTAAACATGACAGAGATATAGATGAATAGAGAGGATGAATCTTCCTAATGGGGGGCACAGAGAGCAATAGAAACAGATGATCTAAACCTATTTTACTCTGTATAAAATTAAAAAAAAAGTTTGCCTTAAGTTATACTTTAATTTGAAAAAAGTATATAAAAAATCAAGAATACAGGGCCTCTTTAGGTAAGAAAGTGGTTACAATTCTGTTTGGACTATGCTCCAATAAGTGTGACTTTTCATCTTGGGATCGGTGTAAAAGGTAGCTAAATCTAGAGGTTAAATAACACCTTCTTTCTCATCCTGTTTGTCTTTCAGTAACTTAGAAAATAGACTTGTGCTGAAAAACTTGTTAGTTTTCATTTCATTCGTTTTTTTTTTTTTTCGTGTCATTCTTTATGACCGTCATTCGTACATTCATAAATTTGAACTTTTGTAAATTTGTAACTTCAAAGATCCAAAAATTTGAAATAATAACTAACTAACTAATAATAACTAACTATTAAATTATAGGTATTGGAATTTCCTTTCAAATTAGGTGGTTAGTGAACGTAACAAATACGAATTTATCCGAAGTTACAAATTATTCGATAGAATGAATGCCGCATCTAAATAAATGGAACGGAACAAATTAATAATAGGTAATAATAAAAAGTTTTAATTATGATTATTATTTATTATTATTAATTTGTTACAATCCATTTGTTTAGATACGGCATTCTTTATTTCGGATAATTCGTAACTTCAAATAAATTTGTATTTGTTACGTTCACTAACAGCCAAATTTGAAAGGAAATTCCAAAACCTATAATTTAATAGTTAGTAATAGCTAAGTTATTATTGTTAGTTATTATTTCAGATTTTCAAATTTTTGGGTTTTCGGATTTCCAAATTTTCGAATTTACGAATATTCACTATTCAAATTTTCGAATATTCAGAAAAATTTCGTAAATGGATTTTCATTAATTCAGATACTTCCGAATAACGAATTTGTCAAAATTTGTTAAAAAACTAATTCAGAACCAAACAAATTGCACATGTCTATTAGAAAACAATGGGGTTGAGTTACTAAAGGCAAATATACTGTGCAAATGCAGTTGCTATAGATCTTAGTAAATGAGGGTAAGCTATGTTGATTTCTATCATCCAAGCATGTGCAAGCAAAAATGCTGTTTTTTTTCCCTTGCATGTGGTAGGGTATTCTTTGCAAAGCAAAGATTTACCTCATTTACTAAGCTCTGGAGAAACTGCACTTGCAGTGCATAGTATATTTGCCTAGTAAATCAACCAAAATGGCTATGCCCACAATCCTTCCCCACTGGTTATACAGTGGAAAGACCTAAAATCCACTGTTATGGGAAGTCAAGAAAGAAAAGACATCTCAAACAAATGCCCTCATGGCCAATATCCACACCACATCCAGACTCCTCATAGAAAGCTAAAGGAGGCAATGGGGATTATTTACTAAATGAGTAGATGCTGTTCACTTAGTAAAATAAATGCTCACAGTGTATGTTCGCGTAGCTTAGAAGATTAGGTAGAGCTGTGTTAACTTTAATTACCAAATCATGTACAATAAAAATGTAAATAAGGGATTTCGATTTCACGTACCCTCATTTACAAAACTAAGTGAGCATTCACTTTGCTAAGTGAACAAACATTTATAAAGTGAATATGCTCTTTACATTTTATTAAACCAACCCCAATGTCTTGTTAGAACTTTCAAATACTAGATATGATATAGCCAACAATTGAACAATCTATGAGCCACAGGAAACATTTGAAAACATTATTATACATAATAAAGATAGATGTGGCCGTCTCTCAGTCAGAACATTCTAAACTAGTATCCAACAGAAAACATTCCTTTGATAACCACACAAGGAGCAGATGTATTTGAAAAACATTTACAAGTGTTTAGCACCCTCTAGTGTGTGCTAGGAATTAGCACAGGTAAATTTACTGGCTCATGGTAAAATTAGTCATTTTAATCTGGGTCAGGGGTTTACTAAAGTTCAGGGCTGGGTGTCTCACCCTGGCAGCTCTCTGGTGCCTCCCCTGGTCTAGAAGGTTGGAGAATCTTCTAGAACTAGACGGTGGAGGTAGGGAGGAGCTGCCTTGAATATTTATGGAGCCATGGCCAATCCTCAGAGGTAGGCCGGCAGGGGGCTGAGACCACCCCAGGTGCTGGAAGGATCCTGACAAAACACACGGGAGGAATTCTTTCCTGGAGGCATGGGAGCAAGAGAGAGAACAGAGTGAGTAGTCAACACTGTGGGGACTAACAAAGGGGGGGAGACTGCCACATGTAGCCAATCTCCCTTGAAGACAACTGTAGGGCTTAAGTCTTCAGCCCTTCCCTAGAGGTCTGAGAGTCAGTCAGGTGGGTTGGTGAAAAATCAGTTGGGTGGACTGGTGTGTAGGGACAGCCAGGAGGGCTGGTGAAAGGGGCAGCTGCAGCCAGGTGGGTTGGTAGTGCATGAAGAAGTGGTGCTGGGATCAGTGGCCACAGACGAGAAATTACAAGTTGTTTCACTACAAGCTGTGCTACACAAAAAGGGGGCTGTAATAAGCTATTGCTAATCTCAATGGTAGCCTGTCAGATAAATCAGAGTGATTCAGCGGGAGCAAGCAAGTGAATGTACAGGAGGAAAGTGAAGGAGACTGTATATAGGTGTAGCGCCTACCCTCCGGATCAAACTAGTATCTGTAAATCACTAATAAAAATAAATATGTGATCTCAAATATCCATAATATAGTCCATCAAAGTGCTGAAAGTGCAAAATATATACAAAAATGTAATCAAAATATCTTTAGCTGTAATAAAGTGACTTCCGTGCTTTATAAAGTGATGACATGCTTCAAGGTGCTCCAAACAAAACCGGTGCAAGGTGCCAGAATCCCTCTTGTGACCCCACTCACCAGAAATAATGGACCCTCTGCTTTTCAGTCAGAGGGCCAACCGGCTAGATACTGGTGGGGGTAGATTTCAACCGGAGCTTTCTGGTACATCAGATGTCCAAACAAAAAGTGTCCAGTTAGACAGGTTTGGTCCAAGCAGCTCAGGAGAACAAAAAGATGCTCATAGTGTATACCGTAAAAACACTAGTTTATTGCGCAAATAATCAGTGTACTTACAAAATAGATGTCATAAAACAGCATGGGTAGCAGTACTGATAGCAATATGGTGAAAGGACCAGCGTGCGCTCCACAGACTACCTTCCACCGCGAGCGGAGATGGCTTGGACGGCTACGACGGACCGGAAGTGAAATCAATGCGTTTCACTCTAACCACAGAGCGTCATCACGATTAGTGATTTACAGATATTAGTTTGATCCGGAGGGTAGGTGCCGCTTCTTCTCTTTCTATCTTATCAGCAGGTTATTTACCTGGGTGCAGCAGCCCCCTGCACACATTTGTTTGGGTGTTTTTCATTTTTGTTTTTAGTTTGGTCACATTTACCAGTTTATCCATAACGCAGAATATTTGTCATATCATTGTATATAGGTGTGTATATATGAAGCTATCCCTGGAGTTTTGCTGAAGTCAAGTGGACATCCCATAACCTCCCATCCCTATCCAAGTTATTAACTCTCAAATAAAAAAACAAAGCAAAGTCAAGGACTGCCCTCTGACTCTGGGTGCTTGTGAAAGTTCGGAGTGCCTGGCTGTGCAGTAGTGGGGAATACAAGTTAATTTGCAGTCCCTACGGGGGTGTGCTACATACACTGTACCAACCATTAAAATATGTTTAAATGCCTCACACAAAAATTAGAAGTAAAAATGAATCATTACAAAGAAGAAACCACTCTATTTTCTAAAATTAAATCAGGGTTATAGCAAATGCAAATATAATACAATAATAATAAAGTGTATCAATGTAGTTATTCAGTGTATACAATATATAATATCTGGCTTTATGCGGAAAAGTGGTAGTCCAGACGCAATGAGTACGTCTTTTTAAAGTATATATATATATATATATATATATATCCTTGTGCCAAAGTGCAATGTGCTAATGTGCATAGGTAAATAATTCCAATTATGTGAGTGATATCCCATGAAATAGGGATAGTGATAGTACTTCTTCGTCCTCCCGCCGAATGGAAAATGTGGATGCGTTGGGGACCCCCGGGCTCTCAAAACTCTTACCTTAGGTAACTTTTAAGTGCGCAATGGGTTAATCCTCCATAGATATCCCTTTTGGGTAGGATGATCATCCTCTCCTCATAGAGCATCTCCTTCGTGTCTAAACGTTATCAGTTGCTCTCCATGTAGTATGGGATATAACAATGGCGTGGGATTCCTCCTGAATCAGGCTGGGTTGTTCAGCACCAACCGTACCCTCCACTGGTTTAACTGGACTTGTACTTGATCATAAAAGGGAATTAAAGAAGTGCCCCCATAGTGTAGTAAGTTATATAAAACCAAGGTATTTATTATGTGACAAATGACTGCTTACATAGATAAAGTAAAATCACGCTGTAAATACAAGTAGCATGAAAACGGTACAGGACCGCTCCTCACTGTGTTTCCAGTGTTACTGTCAATCCAGCCACGTCCTACGCTTTACGTCACGTCACGTGACTTCATTAGGGTGAAGTCACGTGACGTAACACGTAGGACGTGGCCTTTACAGTAACACTGGAAACACAGTGAGGAGCGGCCCTGTACCGTTTTCATGCTACTTGTATTTACAGCGTGATTTTACTTTATCTATGTAAGCAGTCATTTGTCACATAATAAATACCTTGGTTTTATATAACTTACTACACTATGGGGGCACTTCTTTAATTCCCTTTTATGATCAAGTACAGGTCCAGTTAAACCATTCGAGGGTACGGTTGGCGCTGAACAACCCAGCCTGATTCAGGAGGAATCCCACGCCATTGTTATATCCCATACTACATGGAGAGCAACTGATAACGTTTAGACACGAAGGAGATGCTCTATGAGGAGAGGATGATCATCCTACCCAAAAGGGATATCTATGGAGGATTAACCCATTGCGCACTTAAAAGTTACCTAAGGTAAGAGTTTTGAGAGCCCGGGGGTCCCCAACGCATCCACATTTTCCATTCGGTGGGAGGACAAAGAAGTACTATCACTATCCCTATTTCATGGGATATCACTCACATAATTGGAATTATTCACCTATGCATATTAGCACATTGCACTTTGGCACAAGGATATACATACAGGGAGTGCAGAATTATTAGGCAAGTTGTATTTTTGAGGAATAATTTTATTATTGAACAACAACCATGTTCTCAATGATTCCAAAAACTCATTAATATCAAAGCTGAATATTTTTGGAAGTAGTTTTTAGTTTGTTTTTAGTTGTAGCTATTTTAGGAGGATATCTGTGTGTACAGGTGACTATTACTGTGCATAATTATTAGGCAACTTAACAAAAAACAAATATATACCCATTTCAATTATTTATTTTCAGCAGTGAAACCAATATAACATCTCAAAATTCACAAATATACATTTCTGACATTCAAAAACAAAACAAAAATAAATCAGTGACCAATATAGCCACCTTTCTTTGCAAGGACACTCAAAAGCCTGCCATCCATGGATTCTGTCAGTGTTTTGATCTGTTCACCATCAACATTGCGTGCAGCAGCAACCACAGCCTCCCAGACACTGTTCAGAGAGGTGTACTGTTTTCCCTCCTGT
>BLSH010530635.1:384234-442843 GCA_018402905.1 Glandirana rugosa
GAAAATTTGATATAAAGTTCCTCACGTATGTATCTCGTCCTACACGCTACTTAACGTAATGGTGAGTACCTGATATTAATTGTGATGAGTACTCTTATTATTGTGTAACTTTTTGACGAAGTTTTATGTTATTACAATATGTCCCACCCGGTAAATATACCTATGTGGAATTGGTGAAATTCTGGCTCGGAGAAAAACCTCAAACCTCCAATAGTCGATTTTTGTCCAAAAAAACGATATTTTAATGAATCTTGGGGGTTTGTAATATATAAAAAAAAAAGATTCTGGGATCTCTTATTTTACCGCCGGTAACGTTTTGAAATAGTAATTTTATAGCAAAAAAACCTGTTTTTAGCTGATAACCTCCAAACTCCAAAAAGAGGCTCGGTCTTAAAGTGGTTAAGGTGTATCCATATAAATGGCCCACCCTGTATAACATTATTGTATTTTGAAGCAGTTTTTCAATGTGTTATTATTCTCATGAGTAGTGTTAATTATAGTCCATGAGTGGTAATGCAATTCATCGCACATCCTGCTCTATGTATGCACTCCTTGAAATATAGTTTAAAAGTAGTATTTTCAAAAATACATCTTGTGCCATGAGTTACAACTGAGAGGCAACCAAAGCTTAAGAAACTGAATAAATGGCTGAGCAATTGGTGTAGGAAGGAAGGATTTGCATTCCTGTAGAACTGGGCTGAATTTTTGGTCAGTTATAGTCTTTACTGTAGCAATGACTACACTTAAATGGGAAGGTGAATTTGTCTCGTGAGAGCAAATGTTAAGGCTGGAGGATCTTTTAAACTAGTTTAAACTAGGGTCTGGGGAATGGGGGGGGGGGGGGTCACATGAATATACCATATAGTGAGCAGGGCTTTAAGAAACTGGATATACTGTAGTTGTGGGTAATATAAAGGGGGAAAGGGGATTACACAAGATTGCAAGGAGATTATTATTATCTCTGTCCAACACAGAGAGTGTTTCGGAATCTGATTACAAATGGAGACTGAACAATAATAAAATATTGCATACTAACACTAAATTAAAATGTACCTTCACAAATGCAAGAAACTTGGCAAACAAACCGTCAGCACTAGAAGTTACTTGGTGGAGCATTTTGCCTTGGCGGGAGCAATAGAAATCTGGCTAGTCAGCTCACGGTTTATTTATTTATTTTTTTGTTCCTTTAGAAAAAGTTTTTATTGGAAGCAGAGTCAGTACAATATACTCAGCGAACAGAAATAGAGATCAGATAACATACAAAATGGGATCATTAACAACGTAACTTAGTTACAACAGTACAATGCATGCATTGTCATGCTTACTTGAGTAAACGGCCGTTATCCAGTTGCCTCTACTAATTGTCTAACGTACCCGATCATCGTCTAGTCTTTCCAGGCTATTCATCCGCTATATCAAAAAGGTTGTAGATGTGACTTCGCGCTCCGTGCTGTGTCTAAAGAGGGGTGGGATATATACCCTCGAATTTTGTGAGGGGGGTTGGAGCCCGAGCTCTAATGTGGCCCGAGTATTTTGTGGCATTATGTGTTTCGTTAGGGAGGGAGAGGGGCACGGTTTATATCTAGATGCAAAAAATGAGTAAGCACTGTTGTTTAGTGTGAAACGTGTCTACATGGATTCATTTTGATTGTCCTGTATCTACTTTGGTGCTTCTATTAAATAGGCATTGGACTATCACGATGTGCAGCTTTTACTTTTTTGCATCTACATATGTGGAGGCGAGCCGAGGCTAGCATTCGCTGGGAGGTCATTTTGCTACCTGATCATCTGCACCTGGAGCAGCAGTATTCCTTTTTCCTGGTTTATATCTAGGAGTACACTCTGTTTTAGAGTTAGAAGATAAATACTAAAGGTGGTGGGGTATAACTGTATGTTAGGAGTACATATGAGAAATAATATTACTAATAAGTTGCTATGCTGCAGAATCATAACATAACATAAAAGATGAGGAAGTTGTTCAGGGACACACGCCAATGTTTTATACAGGGGGACTGTAATTAACCTGATATTGATTGGGCTAATGAAACTGTGCATTCAACAAAGGTTTGGCATTTCTTTAACCTATTGCAGGACAATTTCATGGGTCAGATAATTGAAGCCCCAACTAGAACTACTCTGTTCATTATAGAAAGGTTGGGTAATAATAATCATAATGCTAGTATGTTTGCTTTAATTTACAGGAAAAAGAGACATGTTGGTATTACAAGAATGCTAAATTTCAAAAAGGCTAAATTTACCAAGCGGAGTTCTTTACTGTATAGTATTCAATGGGTTCAAATATTCTTAACAAAGAGCACAGATGACAAGTGGGAGTGTTTTAAGGAAATTTTAAACAACAGCTGTCTTTAAAAATATATATATTAATTGGAAGGGACACCTCCATCATTTCAGAGCTTCATGTAATGTAACAAGAGCTGCATAAGGCTGCATTCACACCTGAGCATATCGTTTTCAGGCAGACAGTCACGCAATTGTGCCGCAAATTTGCCACAATTTTGTACAGGTCAAAAGGTCACCAATGTAAAAAGCAGAAAAACGTCCAAATTTGCCTGATTCGAGTGACAAAAAAAGTTCCAGAATGTGTTTGAGCTTCAGGCGTTTTGGAGTGGAGATGTGAACCATCTCCATAAAGAGTAATTGATTTTTTCCCCTCCAGCGTTTTGTAGCTTCCGGGTTCAAGCTACAAAATGCTTAGGTGTGAATGGAGCTTTAGAGCAAGCAGGGTAGATAGCCAAGAATATGTAAAACATATTGCTACAGGAAGTAAAAAAAGTAAAAAAATCAAGAAAATTCACAAAAAAAAGGAAAAAGGTAAGGACAGAACATGTAGGCCCCATAAAAGATGAAAATGAGGAGTCGGTCATAAGTAATAAGGAGAAGGCAGGGTGCATTTAAATACATTTTTCTCTTTAGTTCATACAAAAAAATGGGTTTGATGGCCAGTACACTAATGCTAATAAGAATGTACTGAATGCATCTCTATGGCTGATAGAATTCAAATTCAACATAGACTAGGTGAACTTAATGTGAATAAATTACCAGGACCAGCTGGCTTATACCTGCAAGTCCTTAGAGCAGTGGTTCTCAACTCCGGTCCTCAGGACCCACCAACAGGCCAGATTTTAAGTATTACCTTGGGGAGATGCAGACTAGAATGCTGCAATCACTAAGCAGCAAACGATATCACCTGTGATGTATTTCAGTTATCCTGCAAACCTGGCCTGTTATTGGGTCCCGAGGACAGGAGTCTAGAACCACTGCCTTAGAGAGCTTAGCTCTGTTATAGCCATTCCATTGTTTCTAATTTATAAAGACACCTGACTGACTGGAATGGTACCAACTGACTGACATAAAGTAAATGTGGTACCAATATTCAAAAAGGGTTCAGATGTATGACAGGAACTTATAGACAAGTCAGCCTAACAACAACAACATGAAATATTTGACAAGGCAAGGGACTATATCCAAAATTTTGTTGGGGATAATGGTGTCATGAGTAACAACTAGCATGAATTTATCAAAGATCTTTCTATTGAGACTAACCAGTTATTTTTTATGAGCAAGTGAGTAGTAATTTATATAGTGGATATAGTATATCTGGATTTTGCTAAAGGATTCAAAACTGTACCTCTTAAACATTTAATTCATAAAATAAGGTCTATTAGTATAAAAAACATTGTATGTACATGGATAGAAAAGTAGTTACAGGAACATGTGCTGAGTGATCAATGGCTTATTCTCCAAATGGACTTGGCTTGTGAGCGGTGTACCCCAAGGCACTGTCTTAGGGCTATTGCTGGTTAACTTGCTTATTAATGTTACTGAGGTTGGAATTAAGAATTCAAATTCAGTGTTTGCTGCAGCTACCAAATAGGGAATTAAATTTGGCACAAGAGGTATCATTGTTACAGGAACACCTAGATCAAATAGGGAGAAGACATGGCAAATAAGGTTCCGTAATGAAAAGTTTAACATCTTGCACTTAGGTGCTAAAAATATGCATGCAACATATTCTTTGGGAGGGACTCCTCTGTGATGGAAAAGGATGTGGGGGTCCTTATAGATCACAGACTTAACAACAGAATGCAATGCCAATCTGCAGCTAACAAAGCAAGCAGAATACTCACTTGGATTAAAAAGGCATACAATATAATCAAGTGATAAATCCATAATTCTACCCTTCTACTCCTTTTTAAAACACTGGTTCAGCTTCATCTGGAATATGTAGTTCAGTTTTGGTCACCAATCCACAGACAGGATGTCCTTGAACTAGAAAGAGTCTAGGGAAGGGTAAGAAAATGAATAAGCGAATGGAGGACCTCAGTTATGAAGATCGATTACAAAGATTACATTTGTGCAGTCCAGAGAAGAGACACTTAGGCAGGCCATACAGGGTTAGAATCCTGAACCGGCCGAGTTTCGAACCGTGTATGGGCAGGCTGAATGTACCAAGTTGATTGATTTGACCGATCAACTTGGGTACAACCAGTATGCCGGGTTTTACCTGCGATTGTTGCTAGCGGCTGCTATAGACACTAGCAATTATCACCATGTTATCCTGCTTCCCCCACCCTCCCGCCAGGAGAAGTCAATGGCCAAGAGCAAGGGGGATTCCTGTGTCAACACTGCCTTCATTAATGGAGGAATCATGCAAATTTCTTTCCTGCAATCCTGGTTGCAGAAAAGAAATTTGCTCTGTGTATGGCTGGCCTTAAGGGGAGTTGACCACCTTCTGAACTGCATTTGACCTTATTCAACTGCTTCTGCGTTCTTATAGACTTGTATGGAGAGAAAAGCAGTTCTGAAGCCCTTTCACACAGACCCTTAAAAAATAGGATTAATGTTGCCCAAGGATTTTTAGGTAACTGTTGGGTAGAGTTCAGCAAAAGTAATACTTTATAAATATATGTTTGTGTAATCAGCCAATCACCCACCAATGCTGAAATTACCTCTTTTTGAGTAATATTTTGTTTTACCCTTGGTTAATATATTTTTCCAGAACAATGTTGACTGTATAGGTTCACACAGCAATTGGACTGTCTACAGTGTTAAAAGGGTGACTTCACATGCCACCCAAGAGATTTGTAAGAGAGATTTATACAGATTATTCAGCAAAAAAACTTTACAGATTATGGTGAGGTGGCTAAAAAGAAATAAAAAGCCCTGCACTTACTTAGTTTCAAATACAGTAGCATCTTTCTACAACAGAAGGCACCTACTTGTCTTCTATTAGAAATGGAAAAATTACTGGGCTTGAAGAAAGATTATTTTCTATCACAATTTAAAGCATTGCTACAATGTTACTATTGTAGCTGCCTGCAAAACACGCTTTTCCATTTTGAAGAATGAGTTTCAGGCCTTGTTCACATGGGCGCTGAGGCCTGTATATAATGAATGCAGACAATGGGTGTTTGGGGCTCACCCACAGGCATGTCACATTAGGATGAGTGTCTGTGTCTGTGCAGCCGCTGCATCCTATGGGCTGCCTGCATGCAGCACCTACCAGCTAGGGAAAAAGAGTCCCATTCAAGGTATACAGTCCTCAGTGTCTGTGTGAATGAGGCCTTACAATGAGTGATGCTTTCAATGATTTTTCATCATATATATAGTATATTATATTACGTATTTTTTTTGTCTTTAAAACACTAACTCATGTTCCAGTATCTATCTTAAACCAAGGCAATTACTGAAATTGCTATACGTTTTTCTTGTGCAAGTGAGGTATATTTAAATATGTACATATGTAGATATTACAGAAAAATGTGTTTATACCCTTTCAGCTCATTAAAACAATGCTTTATTTCTCCTGAAAAGTGATGAAAAACAGAATGGTCTCTGTACCTGCATGACTTTGGTATGTCATAGCGCAAAAAAAAGAAAGTGTGAAAAGAATGAAAATGGTCTAAACAGATTAGTTGTTACATTGAGAACAGATTCAAAATAATTGTATCATAGTGATATTTGAAACCGTTCTTTGTAATTAATATCACACGTCTTCAATCTTATATTCAGACAGTCAGCCTATATAACCACTTGCTGACCGCATTATAGCCGAGCTGAGCATGAGGATCAGCGCAGTCCAAACAGTGCCCACCAGTGCTGCCAATGTGTGCCCACCAGTGCTGCCAATCTGTGCCCATCAGTGCTGCCAATCTGTGTCCACCAGTGCAGTCCCAACAGGCCCATCAATGCCTCCTTATCAGTGTCACCTATCAGTTTCACCTACCAGTGCCCATCAGGCATGCCTATAAGTGCCCATCAGGGCCACCTATCAGTGCCCATCAGTCCTGCCTATCAGTGCCACCTCATCAGTGCCCACCAGTGCCTCCTCATCAGTGCCTACCAGTGTCGCCTAATCAGTGCCCACCAGTGCCACCTTATCAGGGTCCATCAGCACAGCCTATCAGTTCCCAACCATGCCCATCAGTGCCACTTCATTAGTGCTCATCAGTGCAGTCTATTGGGGGCACTCAGCAGAGAGGAGGAGCCAGGCTCGCCGGAGGGGGAACCAAAAAGAAGAGAATCGGGGCTCCTCTGTGTAAAACCATTGCATGTCACTCTGCTGTTATGATTATTATCTTGTGCATTACACTTAAAGTGTTTGTTAACCCAAAAAAGAAAATTCAGTTCCTGTTCTCTTAAAGCAGATTAAACAGCACAGTGCTTGTGTTGTGTAATCTGCTCCCCTCTAAACTGTAAAAAACCTCCCTGATCTCTCCACTTCCTGTATCCCCCTCTCTGCTTTGACCATGAAAATCAGGGCTGTAGAGCGCTGACCATCATCGTCAGTGTACATCCCTCCGTCATACGCAGCTGTCCTCTCTGCTCTCATCTCTCCCCCTCCTCCCTGCCTCTCAGCTCTGTGTCTGTGTCTCCCCGCCACCGTTATTGGTAAAACATAAAAAATTAGAAAAGGTCACTGCCAGCCCTGTATCATAGGCAGGCATAGCATACTATATAAATCTTTTATAAAAAACAAGGCTGGTAAATACAGATTTAGCACAATCTTCAGGCTGGTCACATGACTCTCGGCCAGTTTCCAGGGCTTCTTCAGGAGGGGCTGAGCGGCCATATAACCCCCCCGGCTGATGTCAGAGGGAGATCTCAGCCCCTCCTGCAGTATCCATATATCGGAGGTGTACAGCGGCCGCGAGTCATGTGATCAGCCTGAAGATCATCCTAAAACGGTATTTACAAGCTTTGTTTTTATAAAAGACAGGTACAGTGTGCTATGCCTGCCTATAACAGAGGGGCTGGCAGTGCTTTACATACACGGGTTAATAAACACTTTGCGATGGACCGGAGAAAACAAAAGAGAAAGTTATCTGAGGGTATCAGAAAGAAAATATAGACCAGCATGTCAAAGATAAAAGCTATAAGACATTCTCCAAGCAGCTTGATGTTCCTGTGACTTTAGTTGCAAATATTATTAAGAGGTTTAGGGTCCATGGGACTGTATACAGCCTCACTGGATGTTGTAGGAAGAAAGAAATCAACTCCAGCTTGAACAGAAGGATAGTGCAAATGGTAGACAAAGAGCCATGGAAAATTTCCAAAGAGATACAAGATGAAATCTAAGGTCAAGATACATCAGCGTCTGATTGCACCATCTGTCGCATTTTGGGCTCAAAGGAAGAAGAATAAACAGAATTCCACTGGTGAAAGAAAAACATAAAAATGTCAGACTGGAATCTGCTGAAATGAATATTGATAAGCCACAATGCTTTTGGGAGAATGTACTAACAGATGAAACAAAACTGGAGTGTTTTTGTCAAATCTGTACTATTATCATCAAAAATGAAGCTTGCAAAGAAATAATAATAATGTAATAAAATCTCAAGACTGTCAAGGAATTCTGTTTTAAAACATACTGCCCAGTGTTAGAAAGCTCTGTCTGAGTCACGGCCATGGGTCTTCCAACAGGATAATGACCCAAAACAAACTGCTAAAAGCACTCAAGAATGGCTTAGTACAAACCATTGGATTATTCTGAAGTGTCCTTCTATAAACCCTTATCTCAATCCTATGGAACATGTGTGGTAGGAGCTGAAACATGCAGTCTGGAGAAGGCACAGCTTGCTTGCAGTAATTGCCTCAAAAGGTTGTGCAACAAAATATTAGGTCATTGGTACCATCATTTTGTTCATGACATTTTTATTTGTTTTATTATATACATTGTTTTTACTATTTAAAGTGGTTGTACACCTCTGAAATAAAAAAAAAATGAACAAAGTATATCCTCATATAGTGTGTCTATAGCACTTAGCGTGGATTCTGTTTGCTCTCTTGCTTTTCTGTTATATGCATGAGACACTTCTAACCGTTTTCCCCAAGACAAGGCAATACTGGGAGATGGTCTATTAGCCCCCTCCCCCAGCACACAGCAGGTGACTGACAGCCTCAGCTGTGCATGTTTCTCTGAGGCTGTGTAAAGGTGGGTTTCCTTTCCCTCCACTCTGGTTTCAGATTACACTGAGCTCTGTGCTGTGTACTGTGCAGTATCTGACAGGGACATCAGATACCCATCCCCTGCTTTGCGGAAGCTAAGAAATTCCATCTAAACTGTGTACTGTGTAGAAGGCTAGAGAGAAAAAAGGCTGCAGAATATGCGATCGCGAGATGCCTAAAAATAGCGCCCATTTAAGTCAATTAAGATTTCAACTGGGCAGTCATGTAAATGGAAAATTTCGCTATTGGCACAAATATGCCTTCTTAATCGGCATATGTGGGAATAGCTGATGTTAATTGGACTCGAACCTGCAAAATCCCTTGAAGGTTTGTTTGAAAATTATTTGCTATAAAAAGTGTATGGGGACCTGGGTACTGCCGTAGCAAAATGGCACATATGCCTTCACATATTTTCAGTATATAATGCTGAGTACAATGCAAGGTGTGGTGATAACATCTGTAGGATTCGAACCCGTAGCTGTAACCTTTGAAGGTAACAGAGGAAACCACTACACTACAGAGTTGACCACAACCAGCCTGTCACGGATCACACATGCCTACGGCGACTAGCTAACCGCGACGTGCAACTCCACTCCAATCCAGATGGTTGACCACACACAGGTACGAATCTTACATACAATCTGGTGCACTCTAAGGGCTGGGGAGCAGTCTAGCAATTAATACACACTTCTAAGGTTCCTCTTGCAATCCCGCAAGTAAAACCCCAGTGCTAATCACTCTTCCCACTGTCCACAGACCCACACCAGACCCATAATAAACGATAGTCTGCCACCACTCAACAGTTTGTCCGCTGACTGGTCTGCTGAGCCACCACACACACAGAGATCTCCGTCTAGCAGAGCTGTTAGTTTACAATCTGCATGAAATCTGCCCACACACAGAGCAATTGCACACCGATTGGTACATAGCTTAAACTGAGTATTAAGGCACTAAATACAACAATCTCTCTAGAGATATGAGTCCTAGGATAGTACACAGAAGTCACGTATTAACTTTAACATTTAATATGCCGAAAGTGGGCAGTGCATAAAATATATACAAAGAAAAAGGAGTTACAAGAAATACAAAAAGATAAACAGACAATGCATACAATTGGTAATTCACTATGAAAATAAAAAGGAATAAAAACAGAAATAATCTCTACCGCTAAAATATTTCAGCTTTTATGAGAGATGAAATGTATTCTTTTGATCTGTTGATACTAATCAAAGCTTGTCCCCCTGCTGACACCTGTAGCCAGAAAGACTGGGATTTCTGTTTGAAACTTCCAGAAGGTAACAACTTTTGCTTACCCTGCTGGGGAATTTTTATTACCACCTAGGTGTCAACTGGATCCTTAGCTGACTTGGTCCTATTTAAATGCTAATGAAATGACATATGGCATGGCTGACATTGCACACTATATATTTAATATCACAGAATTAAACCACATCCACTATTTCTATAAATCACATCACATCTTGCTAAGGCAAACTATCTTACACTTTACATTTATGTTATATCTCCCCTCTTCTAGATGACACACAGCTGAGCCTAAACGGGTCAGCTAACGCATCTGCATGGAAAGTTCCCTAGGTTGGAGGTGAAAATTCCCCCAACTGAAGCTTGGCACCGCTAACCTTTCAGCCTGTCCCCTTGCAGATAGGGAACGGCTACTGTGCCCCTCTCGGACTGATCCTAATGGGTCTGGATCAGGATTGGCAAGCAGATCGCCCTGCGGATCCACTTCATCCACTGGCCACTGACTACCTACTAAAAAGGTACGGGCAAATCTGTCATTGTGCACTGTCATAATTTTCAGCCACTACCCCGGCCATCCAGATGTACTCTGTTAGCTACCACACCCAGATGTTTCAGCTTGGCATAAGGCCGTTCCTGGGTGGTCTAGACCTGGTTCCATGGCCTGGGTACCAGAACCTCCACCTTCTGATCTGTCTACCACATCTCTGTTCCTTCTGCGTCAGCAGAGGACTTGTCAGCACAACACCTGAATTCCTCTAGGCTAGGGGTAGAGAACCTGCGGCTCTCCAGCTGTTGTAGAACTACACTTCCCATGAGGCATCTCAAGGCTGATGGATACAATTACTCCCAGAAGCATGATGGGAAATGTAGCTCTACAACAGCTGGAGAGCCGCAAGTTCCCTACCCATGCTCTAGGCTGACCCCAAATCAGCCTGCAGGAACGCAGTGCCATCAGCTGCAGCCTCTGAGAGAGCAGATTCAGGTGGGGTCAGTTTGCTCCATCATCCTGTGGCCCTTCCCCTGCTGTGCACAGCAACGAATCCTCAACCATGATACTCGTAGCTGTGGGGACAGAGGACAAGGAAACAGAAGACTGTGTTCTGCCAGGGGTCATACCCTGACCCGTGTCACACCCTCCTACTTGGTCTTTCTCAGCAGGTCTGCCAGCACAATACCTGAGTTCTTCTGGGCCAACATCAAACTTATCAGCCAAAAAAGGTGGTGTCAGCTGCAGCTGCTGAGGAGGTAGGCCCTGATGGGGCTGGGTTTGCCCCGTCACCCTGTAGTCTTCCCTCTGTGGCACACAGTAACGAATCCGCCATGGCAGTATTCACAACTGTGGTGACAGAGGAGGTGGTAACAGAAGACTTGGTTCAACCAGGGGTTCTCCTCTGACCCACGTCACTCACATCCACCCAGTCCTTAGCAGGACATCTGTTGGCACAACACCTGAGTTCCTCTGGGCCGGCATCAAATATATCAGCCTCTAGGAACTCAGTGCTGTCAGCCGCAGCTGCTGAGGGAGTAGAGTCAGGTTGGGTTAGATTTGCCCCCTCACCTTGTGGTCCTTCCTCTGTGATGCACAGCCCAGAATCCACAATGGCGGTCCAGGTAGCTGCAATGACAGGAGAGCAGACCACAGAAGACTGTGGCTCACATAGGGTTACAGGCACACCTTGCTTGTCCTTACTAGTAGCTGCTGACACACAATTTGCCTTTCTAGCAGATACTTCAAAACATTATTTTTCTTTACAAATGGTTACAGAGTAACAGTTCTGTTCCATGTACACCCTCATCCCTAGTTGGCAGTCCATCAGCCAGACCTCCGAACTCCTCTAGGCTGATGTCAATTTTAACAGCCTCAGGGGAGTTGGAGCGATCTGATACAGATGCCAGGGAGACAACAGTATGAGGGGACCTCAGGCATGCTTGGCCAAGTTCACAAGGGTCCGACCCAGTTGGATTGGGCCCTTCCACAGACAGTTCCTCTGTAGCAGTGGGCAGTAACCAGTTCAGGGCAGACCGGTGGGCCCCGGGAGTCACCACTGCAGCAGAGGGAAGGTCTGCACGGCCCAGATCATGACATTTCCCATCACATAAAACATTATCAGTCTCAGAGTCCATTTTGACTTTAAGTTCTTCTCTAGGCCTGGGCTCTAGAGACACTCTAGGGCCAGGACATGGCATACAGTCATTAGCCACCTGACCCTCCCCACAGTTGCCAATATGCACTGAGTCACCTAACAGTAGTTTACGTGAAACACGGGCTTCAGGCGGCGATGCAGGTTTTAGGGGGGCTGAATCGGTCTCATAATGGGCTACTAACTGCCCCAGGTCAGTGCCCAATAACACATTACAGGGAATGGCATCTGTTTCCCCCACTTCTCTCATTCCTCTTCCCGCTCCCCAGTGTAGATAAACCCAGGCCATGGCTATGGCTGGGTTGATGCCCCCAACACCTTTTACAGTCATGGTCTTACCAGGGATGAGGTCCTCAGGGCTCACCAGTTCTGGACGCACTAAGGTCACTTCTGCTCTGCTGTCCCTTAGGCTGGTGGTAACTTTGTCACCCACAGTGACAGACTGCAGATTATCAGAGAGACCTCCTGCATTCATGGAAGCCCACAAGACAGCAGGCTCTGTGCTGGTTGGCTTGGTAGGTGGGGCAGCCTTCTTCCTCTCGGGGCAGGACACACTGAGATGACCTATCTGGTTGCAGACAAATTATTTCTGGGTATTCACACCTGTTGGCTTGGCTCCTGGAGGCCCAAGTGGCTTGGTCCTCTGGCTGTCCTGAAAAGAGAGTCCACCTGTTTTTCTCCTTTCCCGCTGGTTGCAGTAGTCCTCCTGGTGTCCGACACTCTGTTGGCCACAAACTGCCAGACCTCAAAAGGATATGTCTGTAGGAACTGGTCCTTAATCATTAGCTCCTGCAGGGTGTCAAAGGTGCTTACAGACAGTCCATTTAGCCACTGCCAGGAAGCAGTGCACAAACTGCAAACAATGTCCAGGTAGCTGTCATTAGGACCTCGATGCAATATCCTGAAACGTTTGCGGTACACCTCTGGCATAAGTTAGTACCGTTTAACAATGGCCTGCTTAAGGGCCTCATAGTCCCTTTATTGTCCTTCTGGAAGGCTCAAAAGTATCCAGGGCCTTGCCTTTCAGTCCTGGTGTGAGTTACTGGGCCCATTGCTCCTTGGTCAGGCAGTACTGACAACAAGTCCTTTCAAATCCCTGTAAGAAAGTGTCCATATCGCCATCTCTGTCCATGGTTGGGAATTTGTCCAGGGAAATTTTGTGTATTCATTCTTCTCTGGGCTCAGCATTACCAGCATTACCAGCAGGCCTGTTCTGCTGCAGCTGGAGTTTGGCTAGCTCCAGCTGATGCTGCCGATGTGTTGATAACATCTGTGGGATTCAAACCTTTGTAGGTAACAGAGGAAACCACTACACTACAGAGTTGACCACAATCATCAATAGAAAATACATTTACTAATCTTGTATTCTGTTAATTCTCTACAGACTAACTGCCTGCACGTTAACTAGTGTGTGAATATTCCAACTCTACACCATAATATTATTGGATATGTACATACCATTGCATGCATTTAAAGAGTTCATAGTATGGAAGTAATCAAACTGATGTGCATTGGCTAATTGGTGAATATGCGTTCACATATTTTCAGCATATAATACCGAGTACATTGCAAGCTTTCAGAAGGTGATACCATCCATACCATTAAACTACTCTGTGGGGCAGATAGCCTTATTTAAACATATCATATAGACTTTCTGATACCATACAAATAATCGTACCAGCCAAACTTTGAACAGTCAGAAGTGTTTGACATTCATGTCAGCTGGGATTACTACTGATCTGTGATTAGCTTAAGCTATTCATATGGTACAGGTTGTTGCGATAAGCCCAGGTACCATGTGATAGCTGGGGGCCAATCCCAGCTTACCAGTCCAGGTAACCAAGCTGATATTAAAGTGGTGCTCCAGCCCCCCCCCCCCCCCCCACAGAAAATGTACAAGTCAGCAGCTACACTTCCTGCAACTGTTGACTTTAATTATTAGAACACTGTCCTGGAAGCTAGCGATGTTGGCACCCCAGCCCATGTTTCCATTGGCTCTCAGGTGCTGTCGCCTCCATTGCAGATTCTCTACTGCACATGCACAAAGCGCACTACGCTTTCTGAACAGCCTGGCAGCAGGGAAGGAGGAGGGGTGACACATTTCTGCTATACCTCGCTGCAGTGACGTCCATCAAAAGTGGGGACAGGTACCCGATCCCCTTACCTCTGAAAAGGTGCCAAATGTGGCATCAGAGGGGTGAGGAGATAAGCAGAGCTTCCACCTTTGGGTGGAAATCTAAGGCCCCTTTCACACTTGTGCAATTTGTCCTGCGATGTCGCGTGTCAAGTCGGACCCCCCGATTTCCAATGAGTAGCATTCATAGCTGTGTGACTTCAAGTGGCACCAACTTCAAACTAGTCCCTGAACTACTTTGGTTTGAGTTTGATATGAGTGCCGGTTCACACTTGCGCACCTCATCGCATTGCAGTTCACACTGCCATATGCCAACTGCTGGGAGTGTCAATACATAGTTAATGACACCCCCATTTCAGCTCGCATATCGCAGTGCAAACTAGCAGGTTGGACAATAATCGGATCGCATGGGTGTGAACACCCATGCAATCCAATTCTGGCCAATTTCATGCTCCCAACTTTGTGGGAACAGTTTGGGGGTGGCCCCTTCCTGCTGCGGGCCACAAAAAAGGGTCCTGTGCGAGTTTGGTTCTGAATGCGACAGGAATTCAGCCAATCTGTATGGCTAAAATCGCATCGCACAGACATCGCATGTGATTTGTACTGCAGTGTGAATCACACACAATCTTGCACAGCACAGCAGTGTGAACCGGCACTTACCTGCAATTCACCAGACCTGTTAAATAAAAAGATTTCACCTAAACAACCTTTATCATTTACTTGCAGGTATGCTTATCCACGATTACACCTTCTCATAATTTGTAATTAGTAAGACATTTAACTTCTCCAAACCCAGACCCCGCCCCAAAACATAAAACATAAGACGCACCTGACAATAAGACGCACCTAGGTTTTAGAGGAGGAAAACAAGAAAAAAAATATTCTGAACCAAATGGTGTACTAAAATATTTACCAGTGCAGCCATATACCAGAGTCTATGAAATACAGCCATATACCAGAGTCCATGAAATACAGCCATATACCAGAGTCCATGAAATGCAGCCATATACCAGAGTCCATGAAATACAGCCATATATCAGAGTCCATGAAATACAGTCATATACCAGAGTCCATGAAAAGCAGCCATATACAAGAGTCTATGAAATGCAGCCATATACCAGAGTCCATGAAATACAGCCATATACAAGAGTCTATGAAATGCAGCCATATACCAGAGTCCATGAAATACAGCCTTGTACCAGAGTCAATGAAATACAGCCATATACCAGTGCCAATCAAATACAGCATATACTAGTGCCAATCAAATACAGCCTTGTGGAGCTCCACTCTGCAGCCAGACCCCATTCAGATAGCAGACAGAGCAGCCTGAGCGGCCGCCGCGGCAGTACTTAATTCGGCCGCTGCGGCTGCTCTGTCTCCTCACTGTGTGAGAAGAATCACCACGGCGCTCTATGCAGGGACACTTTCCCCCATTTTTTTAGGGGAAAAAATGCGTCTTATGGTGCGAAAAATACTGTATGTACATTAATTTAGTGACATTAAAATATTCAACAACGTATATGGTGGTACATTTAGACAAACATTTAGCAATTGGGTTCTAAGGGCCCTGCTTATAGGAGCTTACAATCTAAAATTTCTCTAAACCTTATAGTGGACACAGCTTTCCTTTCACATGTAGCAGGCTACACATTTCATAGTAAAACTACTAACTAACAGACACCGACCACCAGCAAATGTTTAGCAAGATCATAAAAAAATACAAAAAAACAGTCATTCTTAAAAAAACATCCATAATGAGAAAGGGCAGCGCTTGAAAGTACAAATTCCTCTGGCTAGGTCACACCCAGTGTGATTATGTGAATAGGTGTTCAAACAATCGAATATAAGTGCTCTTGTGCCACTCTTCCTCCACCATCCACACTAGCAGCTCACCTCCCCTATCAGGCTCTTATTACAGGAGCCCAATAGCACCTGTTGTCACAATCGGATGGACAGATGAAACAATCCCCGTGAGCGAAAGGTACCATAAATTCCCCTTCTGAGCCGCTCCAATGAGGGTCAACCACTCCAATCCAAACAACGGTGACATAAAATAAAGGAGAACCAAATCTAGTGCTCTCTGTATTAATCAATACTTTAATGAGATAAAAGGAGAATACTCACAAGTATGGCACTTAAACCAAGTGCCTGGCTGAACAGCACACAATACACAGTAAAAGCAATGACAAACACGTCCACAGTTGGAGACAGCGGCGGCTGCGGATGACGTCACTTCCCATTCCGGACGTGTTGCGTTCCACAGACCGGAACTTCTTCGGCGGATAGGGAAGTGACGTTGACATCCGCTTTTATGCACATCGCTGACATGTGATACAAATACACCTATTGAAAATCACTGGTAACCTCTAGCCCAACCCTCTATTTCAGTAAGGCCGAGCTGCGTCCCTAATAACGGAACAAGTGGTAACCACAAAAGTATATTCTTGTCCAAATGACCCCCACCATAATGGAGGTAAAAAGGGGGGGTTAAGGAAAGCCAGTTCCAAAATATTCGGATCACAGAGTATGATCCTACTCGCAGTCATACCGCAACCATCGCTGCCTCCAATAATGATAAAAATCAATACAAAAATGCAAATACATGTACATATAAGCAATAAAAATAAATTAATAAAATGTGAATAAAACTCCCACTAAAAGGAAAAGAAAAAGAAAAGATCCCGATATATACCTCTCATAATAAAAAATATTTTAACGATCTGAAATGAAACAATTGAGATCAAACTCAATGTTTAAGCCATTAGGTACTAAGACAGAGGTATGATGTATCCAAAATGATTCTCTTCTGCTTAATTGCCTAATGTAGTTGCCACCTCTCCAATGTTTGGACAGATGTTCAACCCCCCAAAATTTAAGTGAACTGGGGTCCCTATTATGGTGTCTCCGAAAGTGCAATGATACATTGTGGTCTTTAAATCCCTTTCGAATATTATTAACATGCTCTCTCAAACGCACATGCAGGGGGCGGGAGGTGCGTCCAATATATTGGTGACCACAACTACATTCAAGCATATACACTACTCCAATGGTTTGGCAAGTAATGAGCTGTCGTATCTCGTGCTCCCTGCCCGTAGCAGTTGCTGTAAAAGCTTTTAGTTTTTTAATATTCAATCTACAGCTCCTGCATGCTTTGCAGCGCCCACAGGCATAGAATCCCCTCAGAAAGGAGAAAACACGGTTTTCCACCTGTCTGGGGGGATCGGTAACTCCCGGGGCTATCCTATCTCTCAGGGTAGGAGCCCTTCTATATACAAACTGAGTTTAGTTAATATTTATGGGTGTCCCGCGATGGCCAGGGGGACCCCCTAAAAATTGTAATTCCTTGTGCCACGTCCCAGAATTTAAGACAATTAGGAATTTGTATAACGAGAAAAATGGACTTTGTCGGCACGTACATAGGTATAAAATAAAAGCAAATTTATTGAATAATTATAAAATTTTCATTAAGCACCACATGTACATATATGGTACTCTAACAAAAAACATCCGATATATATAGATGATCCTAAAGTACCACCAAAACACTACAAAAACAGCCGTACACATAACAGTCCTCGTGGGGCATGATTACATATATATGCACAAATGTACACAGTATAACATCACTTTATGGTAGTTCGCCCACAAAGGAAAATTCCATTTGGTTGTTCTGGTGTGGATTGGTTGTTTCGTTGGTTCTAGCTCGACATGTTTCGCAACTATTGTCGCTTCCTCAGGAGCCCAACTTTCTATTCTTAAAGGTATAGATAGAAGCATATATTAGTACATTTCATTAAAGACAACAACCTCTAGGATGTGATAACATGTACTTACTCACTCACGCCAGCCGAGCTAACGTCCACCCCACCCGAGGGGCCCGTCCGGTCCAGACCACACCCCAGCCGTATTGTGCTGAGTATGGGGGCACATATGTAACAACTAAATGTAAACAGGGGTACGCTGGTTATTATAAGTAACAGAAAAAGGGAACTTTTTTTTAAAAAAATATTTAGATCTGGGTTTAATAGTTTCCCCATAATACGCTTACATGTGATTTATTAATGTGGCTTAGCAGGTTTCCCACGTACCAATTACGTACAGTGGGTGATGATGGTCCGCGCCCGCTTGCATAAGGCCATTTGGCCAGTCATCCTCCAGTGATAAGCCGGATTTGATCGGAATATCTAAAAGATTACATATATAGCCTAAGTATTGGTACCTGCCAATAGTTTGCAGTACTCTGTGATGGAAATTGGGGAGACCCCCTAGTAAAAAGAGTACGACTTTACCTGGTTGTAACAGTTGGAGCAAGTACTGTCCTCTATTAACCCCAGATGGCCCGCCCGTTCGCTGACCACAGGTCCACAGAACCCTGGAGCGACAAGGGCATGGTTAGTTGGTACACCACAGTGTATTGCAAATTGGCGCCAAAAAAGAATCTTGCTCATTGTGTTTAGCTTACCTGGAGTTGGAATAAGGAGGGGAGCGCGGCCTAGGCAGCTCTGCTCGACGAGGCAGGTGCTTGTGTCGTGGCGTCAGCCAGCTGCATCTGCCTCGTGCCTTATATGTGCCCCGACTGAAGTCCTCCGTCAGAGCGTCTGACGTCATTCAGCCCGGCCTGGTCATGTCCGCACATGCGCAGTCCCCTCTGGGGGTGTGTTCCCCCGTGGGGCTGGAAGGCGGGCTGACGTAAAGGCGACTGTCATGTGTGTTAAACTTTTAGTTAAAGTTTAACACACAGTTTCCAGATGCTTGCAGAACAGTAGTATGGTTTCTCCCGGTTTTAGTTAAAGTTTAACAGACAGTTTCCAGATGCTTGCAGAACAGTAGTATGGTTTCCCCCGGTTTTAGTTAAAGTTTAACACAGTTTCCAGATGCTTGTAGAACAGTAGTATGGTTTCTCCCGGTTTTAGTTAAAGTTTAACACACAGTTTCCAGATGCTTATAGAACAGTAGTATGGTTTCTCCCGGTTTTAGTTAAAGTTTAACACACAGTTTCCAGATGCTTGCAGAACAGTAGTATGGTTTCTCCCGCTTTTAGTTAAAGTTTAACACACAGTTTCCAGATGCTTGCAGAACAGTAATATGGTTTCTCCTGGTTTTAGTTAAAGTTTAACACACAGTTTCCAGATGCTTGTAGAACAGTAGTATGGCTTCTCCCAGTTTTAGTTAAAGTTTAATACACAGTTTCCAGATGCTTGTGGAACAGTAGTATGGTTTCTCCCGGTTTTAGTTAAAGTTTAACAGACAGTTTCCAGATGCTTGCAGAACAGTAGTATGGTTTCTCCCGGTTTTAGTTAAAGTTTAACACACAGTTTCCAGATGCTTGTAGAACAGTAGTATGGTTTCTCCCGGTTTAAGTTTAAGTTTAACACACAGTTTCCAGATGCTTGCAGAACAGTAGTATGGTTTCTCCCGGTTTTAGTTAAAGTTTAACACACAGTTTCCAGATGATTGTAGAACAGTGATATGGTTTCTCCCGGTTTTAGTGTAAGTTTAACACACAGTTTCCAGATGCTTGCAGAACAGTAATATGGTTTCTCCCGGTTTTAGTTAAAGTTTAACACACAGTTTCCAGATGATTGTAGAACAGTGATATGGGTTCTCCCGGCTTATTTATACTTTTTTGACACAGTTTGAAGATGATTTTAGAACAGTGATATGGCTTCTACCGTTAATTAATACTTTTCAGACACAGTTTGAAGATGGTCCACATTCACCTCCATTTTTGATTTTTTTTTAAAAAAATGCTTTTAGTTATTTCCCTGTCCCCATTTCTTTGTAGGGCACTTGTCCAACCCTTACCCCAATTTTCCTTCTTTTTGCAGACCTCTAGGACTTTCCAGGACTTTTCTACAGCAATTTTCAGAACTTTTAGTAAAATTGCCAGAACCCCAGACCCGAACCCGGACTTTTTTGAAAAGTCCAGGTTCGGGTCCGGGTCCCGGACACCCAAAAGTTCAGTACGGACCGGAACTTTACAGTCCGGGTTCGCTCAACTCTACTTATTATGAATTATAATAAGCTATTATTTTTTCAAATGTTCTTCCTTATTTCTGACCTTTGCAGTGTGTGACTGTATATATGCATACTGTATGTATGTGTGTGTGCATACTGGGTGTGTATATACTGTGCTTATATTGTATGTAAACACACAGTATACATACAATATACATCCAATATACACACAGTATATACACACCCAGTATGCACACACACATACATACATACAGTATGCATATATACAGTCACACACTGCAAGAGTCGGAAATAAGGAAAAACATTTGAAATAATAATAGCTTATTATAATTTATAATAAGTAAAAATTATAAATTAATAACTTATTATTTCAAATGTTCTTCCTTATTTACGAATTTCGGAAATAAAAAAGAATATTTGAAATAATAATAAATAACTATTAAATATAGGTATTGAAATTTTCTTGAAAGTATGACTATTAGTGCTAAATTTCATATCTAAGTTCATTAACAGCCAAACTTTCAAGGAAATTCCAATACCTATAATTTAATAGTTATTAGTTAGTTATTTCAAATATTCTTAGTTTTTTCCAATTTTCGGATTTCCGAATTTCGGATTTTCGTCTGTTCCAAATGCCGAATTTCCGAATTACCACAATTGCCAAGTTACCGCGAATTTCCGAATTACCGCAATTGCCGAATTACCGCAAATTTCCGAATTACCGCAATTGCCGAATTACCGCGAATTTCCGAATTAACGAAATTGGCAAATTACCGCGAATTTCTGAATTACCGCGATTCGGAAAAACGAAAATTCGGAAAAATTCGGAATTCGTCCAAATTGCCGAATTTTGCAAAATTCGGTAAAAACGAAATTTGTGACTTTTCCTGCAACTTTGGACATCAGGGTCGCATAACAAGTTGTACCCCATGATTTCCAATGATAACCATTCATATCTGTGCAACTTCAAGTCTCAGCAACTTCAAAGTAGTTCCTAAATTACTTTAGTTTGACTTTGATGTGATTTGGGCTCCATAGACCTCAAGAGTAGGCAGGCATTGCTTAAAATCGCATCAAAATTTAGGTAAAATCACGGCAAAATTGTATGAAAGGGGCCTTAGGCTACATTTCCACTAGTGCAAATTGTCACGTGATTTGGGACTGCAAAGTCACATGACAAGTCATACCCTATAATTTACAATGCGTACCATTCATATCTGTGCGACTTCAAGTCGCAGCGACTTCAACATAGTCCCTGTACTACTGTGGTCTGACTTTGATGCGACTTGAGGTCCATAGACCTCAAGAATACACAGGCATCGCTTCAAGTCACATCAAAATCGCTGCAAAAATCGCTGTAAAATTGCTGCAAATAATTGGGGCAAAATCGTACCACTTTCAGGTCACAATATTGGAAACCTAGCCTTCGTGTCAGCATACCAAGACATTTTGGCCAATTTCATGCTCCCAACTTTGTGGGAACAGTTTGGGGATGGCCTCTTCCTGTTCCAACATGACTGTGCACCAGTGCACAAAGCAAGGTCCATAAAGACGTGGATGAGAGAGTTTGGGGTGGAGGAACTTAACTTGAGTCCTAACCTCAACCCAATAGAATACCTTTGGGATGAATTAGAGCGGAGAGTGCCAGGCCTTCTCGTCCAATATCAGTGCCATATCTCACAAATTTGCTTCTGGAAGAATGGTCAAACATTCCCATAGACACACTCCTAAACCTTGTGGACAGCCTTCCAAGAAGAGTTGAAGCTGTTATGGTTGCAAAGAGTGGGCCTACTCAATATTGAACCCTACGGACTAAGACTGGGATGCCATTAAAGCTCATGTGCATGTAAAGGCAGGCGTCTCAATACTTTTTCGAAGATAGTAGTAGTAAGTACTGTGAGCATTCTGCTATAGAACATCTCTCATTTTGGGGTATTTGGCTTGGTAACAAGTTGCAATTATTGCTGTTGGGGAAATGTTAATGCTGATTATAGTCCTTGCCCATGGAAAACATATGACACAATTTGCAATGGTGGTAGAACCCTCTTACATATAAATACTACATTTAGACAAGGCCCTGAGTCAGGAGTTATGTTTAACAACATAAGGAGATAGACAACTTCTCTACTTGAAGTGGCATGTGTGGGATTCAAATCCAGAACCCCAGTGCTGGTAGGCTGAAGCGCTAAGCTGCTAGCCACCGGACTGCCACATGTGGAACCTTCCACGTAAATACACATATATACTGCATTTCTTTGGACATATAGGTGGTGGAATTACATTAGTCAGGAGTTATTCTTCTTGATTTGTTTTGTGAAATGTAGTGGTTCTTGGTGTGTGAGTGTAGAATAGTGATGTTATCCTGATTTTTGGTAATGACATTTTTATTTCTGATGTTAGTACATATATCACATTTTTTGGGCTCAAATTAGGATCATTTGGAAATAAAAAATAACACAAAATTGTGACTTATTTTAAATTTGCAACAGTAATGATATTGTTTGTGAAGATACCTGTGTGAGTTTGGGAAAAGATTGTTGTGAGATGGACAGCAACAAGTGAGGGACAGAGAAAAAAGGGTGTTTATGGGCTTTTAAAAAATGACCAAACGACCATAAACGGTCGTTTATCAGCTTCAGTGTGCATGGAGCCTAAAAAACAAAATAGATCATGAAGAAGAAGAAAAATTGTTGCGGGACAGTTTCTTTGAGAGAAAGATATATTTCATTTCAACAAGAAAAGAATTTCTTTGGGGGAGTTAAAATTGTAACATTGGAATTAATGGCTGAAACTTACATTTAACTATATATAGCGCAAATTTGCACTCTCAAGAAGGCATATTAGCCAAGCGCCAATTTGCAAATTCACTATAGCACCCTGTAAAAAAGGCATGGGAGTTAAAATGAGGGGATTTTCTGGGCTGAGCATGCTCAGTTGTGCTGATGAATAGTCGGAGAAAAAGGGGGAACTTAACTATTTTCAGACTTTCATGATATTTCAGGTTATACATCACTTTTTTTAAGCAATTTAAAAGCAGATCATCATTAAACAATATAGTACATTTTTAAGAACCGTTTAGGCGATCATATCATGCTATAAACATTATTTCCATGTGCAATTCCCTTTTCTTCTACCACAACTAGTTTTTCAGTCAGTTTCTGTTGTCTGGGTGCTATAGTGAATTTGATTCTGGGAGTATTTTTTCTCCCAGCGCTATAGTTAATTCCATTTTTGCGCTAATTAGCACGATTTGGCGATTCTGCGCGTAAAAATTCCAGCGAAGGCAGAATAGTGCTATAGTAAATGAACCCCCAGTATCTCACAAAAGTGAGTACACCCCTCACATTTGTGTAAATATTTTTCTGTATCTTTTCTTGTGACAACATTGAAAAAATGACACTATGCTACAATGTAAAGTAGGGAGTGTACAGCTTGTATAACAGTGTAAATTTGCTGTCCCCTCAAAATAAATGAACACACAGCCGTTAATGTCTAAACCGCTGGCAACAAAGGTGAGTACACCCCTAAGTGAAAATGTCCAAATTTATCCCAAAGTGTCAATATTTTGTGTGGCCACCATTATTTTCAAAGCACTGCCTTAACCGTCTTGGACATGGAGTTCATCAGAGCTTCACAAGTTGCAACTGGAGTCCTCTTTCACTCCTTCATGACAACATCACGGAGCTGGTGGATGTTAGAGACCTTACGATCTTCCACTTCTGGTTGAGGATGAACCACAGATGCTCAATAGGGTTTAGGTCTGGAGACATGCTTGGCCATTCCATCACCTTTACCCTCAGCTTCTTTAGCAAGGCAGGGGTCATCTTGGAGGTGTGTTTGGGGTCATTATCATATTGGAATACTGCCCTGCAGCCCAGTCTCCGAAGGAAGGGGATCATGCTCTGCTTCAGTATGTCACAGTACATGTTGCCATTCATGGCTCCCTTAATGAACTGTAGCTCCCCAGTGCCGGCAGCACTCATGCAGCCCCAGACCAATTCACTCCCAGCACCATGCTTGACTGTAGGCAAGACACACTTGTCTTTGTACTTCTCACCTAGTTGCTGCCACACACGCTTGACACCATCTGAACCAAATAAGTTTATTTTGGTCTCATTAGACCACAGGACATTGTTCCAGTAATCCATATCCTTAGTCTGCTTGTCTTCAGCAAACTGTTTGCAGGCTTTCTTGTGCATCATCTTTAGAAGAGGCTTCCTTCTGGGATGACAGCCATGCAGGCCAATTTCATGCAGTGTGCGACATACGGTCTAAGCACTGACAGGCTGCCCCCCCACCCCTTCAACCTCTGCAGCAATGCTGGCAGCATTCATACGTCTATTTCCCAAAGACAACCTCCGGATATGACGCTAAGCATGTGCACTCAACTTCTTTGGTCGACCATGGCGAGGCCTGTTTTGAGTGGAACCTGTCCTATTAAACCGCTGTATGGTCTTGGCCACCATGCTGCAGCTCAGTTTAAGGGTCTTGGCAATCTTCTTATAGCCTAGGCCATCTTTATGTAGAGCAATAATTATTTTTTTCAGATCCTCAGAGAGTTCTTTGCCATGAGGTTGAACTTCCACTGACCAGTATGAGAGAGTAAGAGGGATAACTCCATATTTAAGGAACCTGCTCCCCATTCACACCTGAGACCTTGTAACACTAATGAGTCACATGACACCGGGGAGGGAAAATGGCTAATTGGGGCAGATTTGGACATTTTCACTTAGGAGTGTACTCACTTTTGTTGCCAGCGGTTTAGACATTAATGGCTGTGTGTTGAGTTATTTTGAGGGGACAGCAAATTTACACTGTTATACAAGCTGTACACTCACTACTTTACATTGTAGCCAAGTGTCATTTCTTCAGTGTTGTCACATGAAAATATATAATAAAATATTTACACAAATGTGAGGGGTGTACTCACTTTTGTGAGATACTGCAGTTTATATAGGATGATTTAATTCATCACTGTGTATCACCTGAGGCTAGTCAGTCAGTTTCAAGTAATTTCCCAGACAATTGTGGATTCTTCTTTTTCTGTGGAAGGACAGCAACAAAATCCATGGTTCTATCTATGCCTACCTATGTATGTACACCTATAGATCTTTTACATATGCCTATGTGCTTTGTACTTTGTGCTTCTATCCTGAGTTGCAAAACAGACCACATCTGTTGATATTTTGCATGTGTAAGGCAGGTGTGAAAGTGTGTTGATGCTGTTTTTCTTTATTTTCTCCTGGTGGTCTAGTCAGTAACAAAACTAATGCCCGGTACACACAATTAGATTTTTGGACACACGATCGTCCGTTTTTTTTGCATGCTAATCTCATATCAAAATGAAGAGTTTACTAAAGTTATCAAAATTCTCATACGACAGAATGAAAATTCAGAAGCGATGTAATGTGTTGTAGCATATTTATATTGTATTTTTGAACGACAACTGTACTGATTAAATGACAATCGTACGATTTGCTATCATACAAAAAAAATTTTGTGCTTGCCTGATCGAATAATATCTGAATGTATGAACTGTCGTGATCGGCTCTCAAAAAAAGCTGTGTACTAACGATCAGATTATCGTACGATCGCTCCGAAAGTGGTACTTTTCATACGATTTTCTGATCTTGCATACGGGCCATTACTTTCTGAGGGTGTGTCCACTTCACTGGTGGAGCATTAGAGCTTATTTGGACAACGGCACTGTTAATTTGAAGAGAGGGTAGTGTCAGCTGCACTAGCAGATTTAGATGCACTTGACTAGCAAATTAAAGCTGAACTCCAGATGACACTTTTAGGCAGTTACAGCAACAGTTTTGCATAATATAAATGAATAAAAGCTGACCATTTTATGCATCCCTGTCAGTGTTAAATGGTTTGTCTCATCCTTCTAACTGCATGGCCAACTTGGTCTGAAGTTGAAAACTAACCAACTTAATGGCCAGATTAACAGGTGAAAATGAAAAAATAAAAAAAGTAATGTCCCCATTACATATAGTATAAGGATTGGTAAGCTGTAATATATTACATTTTGTTCGGGTAAAGAAAAGTCCTTGAATACTCCTGCTGCAATGTGGTCTTCTTAATTACTGTCAAGGCAGTGCACATGTAATGTACTTAAAGCATATGTAACCCAATCACTAAAATCTTATAGCAATTTTAATATATTAAAGCGTAACTAATGTAGCCATGTGCTCCCTTGGGAGTAGCTAGTAGTTGTGGTTCCTTGTAGCTGCCACACCATATCTCACACATCCATAGACACTAACCAGGCCGGCACTTGTTTTTGTTGTTTTATTTAGGGGAAATGATTTGGATGGGGAAAAGGGGTGACTGTGGGATGCCCCAAGAATTAAGGTACATGAACTCCATATACATTCCTGTATATGCACACTAACTCTGCAGACTATCCTTCTGCAGGCTGTTACTCCTCGCAACTCTCCAGCACATCACTTGCTGACTATTTCTCCTACAATTCTCTCTCCAGCACTGAACTTGCAGACTATCACTCCTTCACTTCTTTCCAGCACTTCACTTAGTTTCCAGCTCGAAAGGAAAATTATCAAACTTCTCTATTTCTCTTCACCGTGGCTAGCACATGGTGAGGCCAACGCTGTGTCTGCAGGACCACCCATTATATGCCAGGGATCACAGACCCCTGAATATGTAGCAAAGTACTTGAGTGCTAGCCGGGCCTTTGATGGACTACAACTCCCAGCCCATTCCTCTTCCAGGTCCCACCGACCTGCTTTCCCTCTGTGACGCTCCTTCCCTGACTGGCTCCCACGGCTTCCACAGACTGTCCACTATTCCTCTCTCAGCCTGCTCCAGCACTCTCTCTTCCAGCTCCCAGGTTTTGTCACTCACCAACACCGGGGGATCACTTTAAAGTCTCTCTCTCTCTGTAGCACCTCTGCTGTTCTCCTGTTCCCTTGTACGACTCCAGGAATCACCTCCACTCCTGGCTGCACCCGAACCTCCAGGCCTCAAGGTCACCCCCCCCCCAAGATGGGGGCGACCTCCCGGGTAGAGATCTCCACAGCGCCTCCTGCCACATCACAGACTTCCACCTGACTTCTCCTCCCAGACTGACCCAGCCCAGTGTATATAAAAAAGCCTGCCCCGTGCCAATTCAGATTGGGGATTGGTCAGGGCTTCTCATAACACTCCAAATGATGACCTTAGGACTAAAATGGCATTTTAGTTTTAGTCCCATTTTAGTCTTCTACAATTGTTTGTCGTATTTAGACAACTAAATCTCCAGGACATTTTAGTCGACTAAATGTCCTACATTTTAGTAGACTAAAATCTCCAGTACATTTTAGTAGACTAAAATCATTTTATTGGACTAAAACTCATTTTAGTTGTCTAAAATCTAATGGGTTTAGTTAAAATGTAATGCATTATTTAAGCATTTCTCTACAATTTCCAAACTCATTATATACTGCTGGAGTGAAAAATCTAATATGTTATTATTTATGGTATTGAGGTATGAACATGCACTACAGACCAGTATTAATTTTGACGTCAAATTTCAATTTAGTTTTACTCTTAAGCCTTGTACACGTGAGCCGATGGTTGGTCAACCGAATGTCCAACTTTTTTCCAATTTGGGCGACAGCAGTTTAGTCTAGTATACTAACATGAAGCAAGTAATCGGCCAACAAAGCTGAACGTTGTGACATGTTACGAGCGTATAATGAGGAAGTTCAGGTGAATGTGATTTGTGAATTAGGAACACAGGTTACACGACCGAACACTTCCTGGATTCTGAGCATGCATATTTGCACTTCCAATTTTTGGTTGGTCAACTTCTGTACACACAAGCCAACAATCGGTCAACTCCTTGTTGGCCAACACAAGTTTTTTAGTCTCGTCGTCCAACTTATGTTGGAAGACGATTGGAAATCAGTAGAGTTGAGCGGACACCTGGATGTTCGGGTTCGGCGAGTTCGGACGAACTTTGTGAAAAAGTTCGAGTTCGGCCCCGGACTTGACCCGAACTTGACCCAGAACCCCATTGAAGTCAATGATGACCCGAACTTTTGGGCACTAAAATGGCTCTAAAAAAGTCCTGGAAAGGGCTAGAGGGCTGCAAAAGGAAGTAAAATGGGGGTAAGAGTAGGACAGGTGTCCTGCAAACAAATGTGGATAGGGAAATAACTTAAAATCACATTAAAAAAATAAAAAATGGAGGAGGAGGTGGATGTGGAGTAGGAGGTTGAGGAGGCGGTGACCGTGGCGGTGTAGGTGGAAGTGGCGGTGGAGGAGGAGGTAGCCAACACTGTTTTTTGTTTGTTTGTTTTTTTCTAATTGGGGTAGCCCACAAAATATTGTGACAAATTAAAAAAAAAAAAAAAAAAGATCACTATCTGCAGATAAACCCAGAGATGTTCTAGCATGGGTTCACTTTTTCCATATAAAATGTACCATGGTTTATTTTTCATGTTTCTACTGTTACAAATTCCAATAAAGACTTATGTTCTATAAAAAAAAAAAAGAATAAGTTCACTTAAGTATACCAATGGCTGTGTGAGGCCGGTCTAAATGTCTATTCTGCGCAAGGTACAGACAAGTCTTGTTGGATCCATGCCTGGTTCATTTTAATAAACGTTAGCTTGTCCACGTTGGCTGTGGACAGATGGCTGTGCTTGTCTGTGATAACGCCCCCTGCCATGCTAAACACACGTTCAGACAATACACTGGCTGCAGGGCAGGCCAGCACCTCCAAGGCATAAAGGGCAAGCTCAGGCCGTGTGCCCAATTTGGAGACCCATCAGTTGAATGGGGCAGTCCCATCAGTCAGTACGTGTAGGCGCGTGCACACATACTGTTCCACCATGTTGCTGAAATGCTGCCTCCTGCTAAGACGTTGCCTATCAGCTGGTTCTGCTGTTTGTTGTGGCGTCCTGCTGACAAAGCTTTTCCACATTTTGGCCATGCTAACCCTGCCTTCTGAGGTGCTGGGGATGCCACAGCTGCATTGGCAAACTCTTCCTCCTTCTCTACCTTCACCTTGTGCTTCCACTGAGCCCCCAGTGTCATTTGGGAATGCCCTCAGCAGCGCGTCTACCAGCATGCACTTGTAGTCGCGCATCTTCCGATCACGCTCCAGTGAGGGAATTAAGGACGGCACATTGCCCTTGTAATGGGGATCCAGCAGGGTGCTCATCCAGTAATCAGCATAAGTTACAATGTGGGCAACTTGGCTGTCGTTGCGCAGGCATTGCAGCATGTAGTCGCTCATGTGTGCCAGGCTGCCCAGAGGCAAAGACAAGCTGTCCTCTGTGGAAGGTGTACCATCTGTGTCCTCCGTATCCCCCCAGCCATGCTCCAGTGATGCCCACGAGCTGCGTTGGGTGCCACCCTGCTGTGAACACAGTTCCTCCTCATCATCCTCGTCCTCCTCATGCTCCAGAACTGTGCCCTGGCTTGAAAATTTTTTACCTGGCCTATGCTGGTGCAGGAACCCACCCTCCGAGCCACTTGTGAATGACTGGCTTGATAACCATGGAAATGACCCCTCTTCCTCCTCCTCTTCCTCCTGCGCCACATCCTGTTCCATCATCGCCCGAAGTGTTTTTTCAAGGAGACATAGAAGTGGGATAGTAACAGCGTCATCGGCACTGACCATGTTGGTGGAGTACTCGAAACACCGCAATATGGTACACAGGTCTCGCATGGAGGCCCACTCCTTGGTGGTGAAGTGGTGCTGTTCCGCAGAGCGGCTGACCCGTGCGTGCTGCAGCTGAAACTCCACTATTGCCTGCTGCTGCTCGCACAGTCTCTCCAGCATGTGCAAGGTGGAGTTCCACCTTGTGGGCACGTCGCATAGGAGGCGGTGAGCGGGAAGGCCGAAGTTCCGCTGCAGCGCAGACAGGCAAGCAGCAGCAGGGTGAGAACGCCAAAAGCGCGCACAGACGGCCCGCACTTTCTGCAGCAGCTCTGACATATCCAGGTAGTTTTTTAGAAATCTCTGCACCAACAAATTCAGCACATGCGCCAGGCAAGGATGTGCGTCAAACCGGCTAGGCCCAGAGCTGCTACGAGATTTTGCCCATTATCGCACACCACCAGGCCGGGCTTGAGGCTCAGTGGCAACAACCACTCATCGGTCTGTTGTTCAATGCCTGTCCACAACTCCTGCGCAGTGTGGGGTTTATCCCCCAAACATATCAATTTTAAAACAGCCTGCTGTCATTTCCCCCTGGATGTGCTGAAGTTGGTGGTGAATGTGTTACGGTGACCGGATGAGGAGGTGGTAGAGGAGGAGGAATCGGAGGAGGAGGCAACAGGAGGCAAAGAGAAATGCCCTTCAATCCTCGGTGGTGGAAGGACATGCGCCAAACTGCTATCCGCCTCAGGCGCACTCGCCACTACATTTGCCCAGTGTGCAGTTTGCAAGTTATTGCGTCCCTGCCCGTGCTTACTGGTCCACGTACCGGTGGTTATGTGGACCTTGCCACAGACCTTGCCACAGATGGCGTTGGCACACTTGATCTTGTCCCTGACTTGTTTGTGCAGGGAAGGGATGGCTCGCCTGGAAAAGTAGTGGTGGCTGGGAACCACGTACTGTGGGACAGCCACCGCCATCAGGTTTTTAAAACTGTACGTGTCCACCAGACGGAATGTCAGCATTTCAAAGGCCAGGAATTTTGAAATGCTGGCATTCAGGGCCAGGGATTGCGAGTGGGTAGGGGGGTACTTCCTTTTTCTCTCCAGTGTTTGGGAGATGGAGAGCTGTAAGCTTCCATGGGACCATGTGGAAATGCTTGGGGACGGTGGCGGACATGGTGGCGTTGCTGTCACATCGTCTGTTTGCTGGGTGGCAGGTGACACTGGCACTGTAGAGGTGGAGGAAGAGGCCGAGGCAGCAGCAGAAGAGGAAGCAGGTGGAGCCCGAGACCTTTCTTGGATTTTGAGGTGCTTATTCCACTGCAGCTCGTGCTTTACATGTAGATGCCTGGTCATGCAGGTTGTGCTCAGGTTTAGAACATTTATGCCTCGCTTCAGGCTCTGATTGCACAGCGTGCAAACCACTTGTGTCTTGTCGTCAGCACATTGTCTGAAGAACTGCCATGCTAGGGAACTCCTTTGAGCTGCCTTTGGTCTGCTAGGTCCCTGGGTGTGGTGGATAGTAGCAGGTGTACAGTCTAGGGGATGGTCGCTCCGCTTTTGCAACCTGCTTCCTCTTTTGCTGTGCTGGTGCCTCTGTGCGACCACCACCTCTTCCTCCAAACTGCACACCTTACTCGCATGACCTTCATTCCATGTGGGGTCTAGGACCTCATCATCCTCCTCATCATCTTCCACCCACTCTTCACCATTGCCCTCCTTGTCAGTCTGCACACTGTAGAAAGCCGCAGCAGTTGGCACTTGTGTTTCGTCATCATCAGAGACGTGCTGCGGTGGTGTTTCCATGTCCTCATCCTGAAACAGAAATGGTTGGGCATCGGTGCACTCAATGTCTTCCAATTCTGGGGCAGGGCTATGTGGATGGCCCACGGAAAGCACACCAGCAGAGTCATCAAAAAGCATAAGAGACTGCTGCATGACTTGGGGCTCAGACTGCTTGGCTGATTTACAAGGGGCTGAGGTGAAAGACAGATGGCCATGGGGTTCAGGTGCCAACTCTGAGCTTTCAGCAAGGGACCGGGTGGGAGACAATGTGAAGGAACTGAAGGCATTGTCAGCCACTCAATCTACTATCGCCTGTACTTGTTCTGGCCTCACCATTCATTGAGCGGCATTCGGACCTACCATATAACATTGAAGATTCTGTCGGCTACTCGCACCTGAGGAAGGTGTTTCACTTGTGCGTGTAGCTGGTACAGATCGACCACGTCCTTTCCTTGCAACAGGAGCTTCACCAACACCAGCAGCACCACTACCACGTCCCTTATATGACGCTGTCCTCATGCTGGATGCAAATGTACTATTTAGCACAAATTTATATTATTTTTTAAACCGGCAATGTAGACGCACTTTTTAATTTTGTGCAAGAAATGCACAGCAAGGTGCAAATGTACTATGTAGCACTATTTTTTTTTTTTAAACCAGGAATGTCGACGCAATTTTTAATTTTGTGCAAGAAATGCACAGCAAGGTGTAAATGTACTATTTAGCACTATTTATTATTCTTTTTTTTTAAACCAGCAATGTAAACGCACTTTTTATTTTTGTGCAAGAAATGCACCGCTGACTGCAAATGTAATATTTAGAATATTTTTTTTTTTAAACCAGCAATGTAGACACACTTTTTATTTTTGTGCAAGAAATGCACCGCTGGCCGCAAATGTAGTATGTAGAATATTTTTTTAAACCAGCAATGTAGACACACTTTTTATTTTTGTGCAAGAAATGCACCGCTGGCCGCAAATGTAGTATTTACAATATATATATTTTTTTTTAAACCAGCAATGTAGACTCACTTTTTATTTTTGTGCAAGAAATGCACCGCTGGCCGCAAATGTAGTATTTAGAATATTTTTTTTTTTAAACCAGCAATGTAGACGCACTTTTTAATTTTGTGTAAGAAATGCCCCTCTGGCCACAAATGTAATATTTTGCATGAAAAAAAAATTTGAATTTGTCTAACTGCAATTTAAAAGCAGTATTTAAATATGCCAAAATGTTGCCAACTGAACTAACAGAACACGATTATGAGGCTCTTTGCTTAGCAAACAAAATGTACTCTAGCAAACAATAGTCTCCTCTAGCACCCACCCACCAATACATGGCTGTTTTTAGCAGATTTTCTAAAGCTAATCTGTCCCTCACAGCAGCAGCAGCATCCTCTCCCTACACTAGTATGAGATGATGTGACATGCAGCACTACGTGACTCCAGCTTATATAGAGGCTGGGTCACATGATGCTCTGGCCAATAACAGCCATGCTATTAGTAGGCATGGCTGTGATGGCTTCTAAGGGCAAACGAGTGAAAGGCTTGTTGATTGGCTGCCCTGCAGCTATACAACAGGCGCAAAAAAATACCCGTACCTGAACCTGGACTTTTTCTCAAATGTCCGGGTTCGGGACACGGACACCCTAAAGTCCAGTACGAGCCTGAACTTTACAATTCGGGTTCACTCAACTCTAGAAATCGGCTGTAGAATCATGCATACACACGATCGGATTATCGGCCAACAGGCTGTTGGACAACCATCGTTGACCAACCATCGGGCCTTTAGTCTCTTGACTAAAATGGCATTTTAGTTTTAGTCATATTTTAGTCATCTCAATTGTTTAAATTTTAGTTGTATTTTAGTCTACTAAAATGGTATTAAGTTAGTCAACTAAAATGTTTTAATCGGTTTTAGTCAACAAAATTAACACTGCCAGTGACCTCATCTGTTGGGCTGCCCCAGTCCTACCTGAGGCACTCCCTAAGCTCAGATCAAAACATTTAGGCCTGCACATACAGTGAGGTCTGACTAAATTTTGCCTCCCCTAGCAAAACCCTGCTACAAAACGCACCTATACTATGGGGGCGCTTCACTCACTCCCCTCTAAACATCAGCTGGTCCCCAGCTGAAATGAAAAATAGCTTCTTAAAACAGAAGCAGGGCATCCCAAAGTCAAAAGAGAGAGGAGATAAGGGAACAAACTTGGAAGGTGAAATACAAAACTGTACATGAATAAATAAATACCAGAAAGTATCAAAAATATATCATCTCCATTTTTGTAATATTTACAATATACAGTTTATCACAGTTCCTATCTACAATTCCTGCAGCTACTCCATCACAGGAATCCTAAAAGAAGGGAAACACAACTACCTGAACTAACTGACAAAACAGCAATCTATGAGGAGGGGGTTACTAGCCTCCTAATAAAAAAAAACACTTCAAACTTTTCAATACAGTCCTTTACCTACCTGCTCTGCCAGTGAGGGGTTAGAAACTCACAGCGGAAAAAAAGGGAAATATTATTGGAAGTCCCTTTAAAGTTCCTGGGGGGAGGAGCCCCTCCCAAGTGGCAGGCTTCAAAGGGAAAAAAAAACAGGGCAAACTTCACCCAAGTGTCCTTCAATGGATAGTCTCTTCCACTGGGCACAGGGCGGCAGGCTAGTTTGTCCTGCCATCAGGAATAATTTAACACCCCGCTGTAACTCCAACAGTCAATGGAAGTGTTCCTATACCCACTGTAACTCCAACAGTCTGATTAGATGTAGTAATGGGGGTCGGGCAACCTCTTTCAGCTTCCACCTTCTTCTTGGATGGATATTGAGCATCTCCTTGCAGGCTGGTTAGGCTTGACGACCATCACACAATCTCTCCCTATGGACCATCCAAGACACCATTCCTGTTTCAATTCCTTGAAACTCTCCCAACAATTGCTCTCAGGACCCCACAAGGGCTTAGGAACATGCAGAAAGTCCCATGTCATATCGTCCTCCCACTCCTCACTTGAGCTCTCATTGATCTCCATGACATGGGGTGGGACGTAGGGATAGTCCAGACCCCACTCCAAAGCAAACCGGCGTTGTACCTCCCTTTGATATCAAGAGAATATAAGTAGACTGGCGAGGTTCCCCTTCCCAGGCTTGACTTGTGTATCTGGGGACTTCACCACCGTCTGCTGGTACGTGGGTGCTCTGCTCTGGGTAGTGGAAGGCCTGTTTTGGAAAGTCTGGTAGCTGAGGCTGGGGGTTCCTGTTGCTGATCTGGTGCCCTGAGGGGGTTCCGTCTCATCCCCTTTGGAGAAATAGAGGGTCTGCAAACTCCCTGCCTCCTCTTTTTCACCCAACCCCTCACTTGGAGACGACCACTCCACCAGGTGACCCAAATTCAGCTAACAGTCTGGGTGACCCCCAGTCAATTGCCCTCTGCTCTGCATCCTCGTCTGGCTCACCAGGGGTCACTTCCCCCTCAGACATTGACTCCAGCCTAACTGGGATGCTTGCAGATGGGGACACATCTGACATTTCAGGGACCCTGGGCTCCAGCTTAACAGTACTCACGGTTCCCAAGGCCCAGGCTACAACAGCCTCTCCTTCCCCTTCGTCCTGGATTTTCACAGGGTAGCCACGAGGTTGGTGCTCTACCCTGCCTTCAAGCAACGTCACCAGGCCCGATCCGGCGTTCTGGGATTTCCGCGGCTGTGGACGACATAGCCCTGTGTGCAGGTCCACGAAGTAGTATTGTGGCTCCCGCTCTGCAGATACTCGCTGGGTGAGTGGATCGTCACATTGACCACACCAGGCCTATACAGCGACATCTGCGGAAAATATCCAGCAGTCCGGGCATATGAGACACAGCTGCTCCATCCCTTCGATGACTCCCAGGGCGACTCCTCCGCTTGGCTCCAACCGGACCCCCGTGTCGATCAGGGTCCGCTCCGACATTTCCGATAACCAGGTCAGTTCTGGTACAAGTCTTCCATCTTCCGCCATCTCTCTCCTCATGGTGACTGATGCCAGCTGTAGGCACGTAGCTTCTTCCAGGGTGTGGCGCCACCCCCACGTTACCAGACAAGCTGGCGTTAAATGTCCTGATAAGCAGGTTTGCTGCGTGTCACGATGCTGTAACCCATTGTGTGAAGGACGAAACTTTACAGACACTCTGACGCTAGCAGGACTTGTCCAGACTTGCTGACTCTGTCGGTGGTTGCCGGTGGCAACAGTAAGTTGTAATCCACTGTGCTGGAAAGCACACCTCAAACACAGTCTCTCCCCTTAGCAACAAGAACAGTCCCAGGAATACTTTACTGTTTGCAGGAATTGGAGCAGACTCTTTTACTGCCCAGATTTAGCAGAATGCTGGGCATATTTGTAATCCAGTAGTAATGTCCGGCCATGGCATGGCGCATGACATATTTGTAATTCATAGGCGCGTTCGCCCGTTGTGGTTGCCACGGATAACGACACATGGTACAAGTCACTGTATTGAGGATTAGCATTTAAGTCTCCATCCCCAGCACTGTTTTGGGGTGGCTGGGTGAGCAAGTAGCAATACTGTTGGTGGCTCCTGTTGGTTGCTATGCACAACGGCACATTTATTTAGCATAGTTTAAGGGCAGAGCACACAAGTCCTTTTCCACAGTTAAGTCCGCATCGACTATAAAACAGATCACACATTCCCATGGCTCAGTTTTCTTGTGGTTGCTATGGGCGACGACTGGCAGCCTTACAGGTAATCCCGGATGAGCCCCCAAATGTAGCCATGTGCTCCCATGGGAGTAGCTAGTAGTTGTGGTTCACCTTGTAGCTGCCCTCAATCCCACCATATCTCACACATCCATAGACACTTACCACACTGGCACTTGTTTATTCATTTGCCTCATTCATGCCCATCTGTGCCTCATACATGCCTCATTCATGCCCATCTGTGCCTCATGCATGCCCCATCCGTGCCTCATCTATGCCCATCTGTGCCTCATTCATGCCCATCTGTGCCTCATTCATGCCCATCTGTGCCTCATCCTTGCCCCATGCATGCCACATCAGTGCTCATCCATGCCTCACCCATGCCTCATCTGTGCCTCATCCGTGGCACATCCATGCCTCATCCATGCCACATCAATGCCTCATCCATTCTCATCTGTGCCACATCAGTTCCCATCCATGCCTCATCCATGCCCATCTGTGCCCCATCCATGCCCATCCGTGCCACATCCAAGCCTCATCTCTGCCTCATCTGGTCTCATCCATGATCATCCATGCTCATCTATACCACATCAGTGCTCATCTGTGCCACATCAGTGCCACTACAGTGCTTATCAGTGCCCTACAGTGCCTCACAAAAGTGTAATAAGTAGTCAGGAGATTTGATTTGCAATCAATGAATGTTGGGCTTCTGTATGTGGCCAGGTTGTGTAAAAGTCTCAACATGTGGTATTGCCATACTCAGGAGGGTTTTGGGGTGTAGTTGCAAGTATGCCTATACAATGATACAATGTGTGAGAAATAACGTGCTAATATGACAATTTTGTGGGAAAAACAAATCTCTATTTTGCAAAGAATTTTGGGAACAAATTACAACTTCAAAAAACTCACCATGCCTCTTACTAAATACCTTGGAATGTCTACTTTCCAAGTCATTTGGGGGTTATTTGTACTTTCCTGGCTTGTTAGTGTGTCAATAAATTAGATAGGCCGTCTGTATATCAGGTGTGATCAATTTTCAATGATTGCCACTGTAGCTTGTAGCCTAGGTACACATTAGAGCAATTTGGCATGCGATTTGACATATCAAATCGCATGCCAAATCGTCAGCATTGTCACCGTCCGAATCAGTGCGATGCCGCATTTGCAGCGACGCACCAATTCCCAAAAGTAGTTTCTGTACTACTTTTGGCGACTTCGGGGTGCGATTTCCATAGACATCTGTGCAGCAACCCGCACAGATGTCTCTGAAATTGCCCCAGGAGTCGGGACTGACATGTAGGAATGAAATTGTGCGAGTTCAGCTGAACTCGCACAATTTCATTCCTGCTGTCAGTGTGAACCTAGGCGTAGACTCTATAACTTTCACAGAAACCAAATAATATACACTGATTTGGGTTATTTTCACCAAAGACATGTAGCCGTATAGCTTTTGGCTAAAATTTATGAAGAAAAATTATTAATTTTCAAAATTTTATAACTCAAACTAAGAAAATTTATTTTTTTTACAAAATTTGCAGTCTTTTTTCATTTATAGTGCAAAAAAAAAAAACCCAATGGTGATTAAATACCAGCAAAAGAAAGCTCTATTTGTGTAAAAAAAAAAAAAGGACAAAAATTTCATATGGGTACAGTGTTGCATGACTTAGTAATTGTCATTCAGAATGTGAGAGTGCTGAAAGCTGAAAATTAGCCTGGTTAGATGGGGGTATAAGTGCCCAGTGGGCAAGTGGTTAATTGAACAAACTGAAGTTAGAAGCTGATTGGCTACCATGCACAGCTGCACCAGATTTTGTACTCTCTAGTTTTAGTAAATCAACCTCATTGCATGTTTCTTCTGCTATAAAGAACCTATATGTTCACCTTTTTTTTCAACCTTTAGTTCCAAGCAGAAGGTTTTTATCTTAACTTCATTCTTTGCATTAAGATAAAAAAACCTCCTGTGTGCAGCAACCCCCCTAATGCTTACCTGAGCCCCATCTCGATCCAGCGATGTTGCATGAGAGCCTCTACTGTCCGAGACTCTCCCTCCTCATTGGCTGAGACAGGGCTCCATTGACTCCTGCTGCTATCAATCAAAGTCAGTGAGCCAACGAGGGGAGAGAGAGGGGGCGGGGGAAGGCCGAGCAGGGCTCCGTATCTGATTAGACACACAGAGCAGCAGCTTGGCTCAGGTACTCCCATAGCAAGCTGCTTGCTGTGGGGGCACTCGGCAGGAGCAAGGGACCAAGAGCACTGGTGGGTGGCCCGAGAAGAGGAGTATCGGGGCTGCTCTTAGCAAACCAATGCACAAAGCAGGTAAGTATAACATATTTGTTATTTTTAAACAAAAGAAAAAAAAACAAGACTTGATTATCACTTTAATTTCAAAAGCCATTTTCAATATTTCTTCTTTATTTAGTTGTGCAGCTTTATTTAAAATAATACCTGGTGATCCAGCCACTAAAGTCCTTGTTTAAGTGACAACACTCTATCCATATCTCCCAGATGTGTTCCTGTATTGTAACCCTGATACACTAGCTTCCTATGGAAACTATGAGTATCCATTTGTAACACACTTTAGGCAGACATGGGAAACTTGCCCTGGAAAATGCCTTGAACCTATTGCTGAAGCAAATAAAGCTGAATAAGATTAGAGGCTGAAACACTGACATGCAACAAAGGTTAAAACTGATCAAGTCAACTTTATAATACACAGTAACTTAGGAAAATTTTAAACATACTTAAAGGAAGAAAGTTAATAAGAAACATATATGCTACTTTCCTCAAATAACAACCCAATACCTTTCTATATTAACCAATGCTATCAACTGCATCTGGGTAGGTCTCTGAGTGAGGGAAGAAAATGAAAATCCAGAAACATGCTGAGAAAAAAAGAATCCCTTTATGCCATTAACATATATTACAGATTTAGGATCATTTTTTGCAGACCCTTACTTGCTTATGTTCAGCAATAAAAAGAAACAAACTCTGGAGTTCTCCCCTCCACTCTGAGCAGAAAGTGGTGACTGTCATCTGCTCTCTTCTCTGCCCCTCCAGCGCTCACTGGAATGTTGGGCTGTGGAGGTGGCGGGAGGAGCTGGCTCAGGCTCTTGGCTGATTGCTGAGAGGCTAAGCCAGCTGCTGGCCCAGGCATCTGAGTGGACCCCAACCATATGGTCAGGATCTTTTCAGAGCCTGGACCAGCTCTGTGATGTCAGCCGATGGCGAGCTTTAGTCAGCTGAAAAGGGGTCTCTGGAGTGCAGAAGTGCACCCCTGTGACCTACAAGAGAAATATAGCCCAAATTGCTTTGGTCATACTTCTGTTTTAAGACAGGGTATTCTAATGCAATTTTCTGGTGCAATTGCTGAAATCTTTTACAATGTGTACAAAGTGGAAATAAGGCATAAAGATACTTTGAAATCTTGTCTACAAACTTTATTGTATTGCCATGGATTTGGATTTAAATGCAATAGTAAAAACTATTAGATTACAACCGGTTTCTGTAGCAATGATATGTTATCATGGGCGTCCGCAGGTAGGGGCAAGGGGGGGCAAGTGCCCCCCCCCCTGGAATTAGGGATCATATCAGGGGTTCCCCACTTTGTCCTTATCCTAGCACCAGTGGCGGGCCCTGCTCGCACCTGTACACGGTTTAGCAGGGCCGGTGACAGCTGGTGCGAGGAGTGGGACAGCGAAGGCCTCAAGGGGTGGTCAGGATGACGTCACCCGGTCTACATAGTATGAGCGAGCAGCCCAGGAGATGGAAAGGAATGTGGCAGATGCCAGGAGCAGCGGGTACAGCGTCCCCAGCACCTCCCAGAGCCTGAAACCCCTGGACTCCTTAAACCTCCTCACTGCTACCAGGCACGGAAGACAGACTAACCGGGGGCTTAGAGAACAAGGACAGGCAGGAAATGCAAGCAGCCAGGGACCGCTCCATGTCACATCATAGATCCGATGGAAGGAACAGAGCATCTCCTGTCCTCACCCAGAATGAAAACAGGTCTTGGCAGCTGCTTGCCATCATGGACATTCTACTGACATGCAGGGTACTGTACTGAGCATTACACACACCATTAGACATAGGGGCACTAGAGGGACTGCAGACAGGGCTAGGGGTCTCTCTCTGACCCCCCTCTCTCTCTCACCCCTCTTTGTTACCGCCCTCTGTCTCTCGGTCACCCCCATCTCTCTCTGTTACCCCACCCCCCACATTTATGCAGTCTCTTACAGTCTCTTGTGCCATGTGCGCAATCTTACAGTCTCTTGTGCCATGTCCACAGTCTCTGACCGTCTCCTGTACCATGTCCACAGTCTCTGACCATCTCCTGTACCATGTCTGCAGTCTCTGACCATCTCCATTACTACGTCTGCAGTCTCTGACCCTCTCCTGTACAACGTCTGCAGTCTCTGACTGTGATAATGTGATAATGGCATTGTCGAAAAGGGGCAGAGCATGGGTGACCTTAAAATGATGCCCCCCCCTGAAAAAAGTTCTGTGGATGCCCATGTATGTTATATCCTTTTTGTTAAAACTGGAGTTTCTTTAAATGATGACTTGTATAAATCCAGGATGCATTAGGTGTATAATGCAAACTTAAAATGCCAAACTGAACATGAATCAATAATTGATGAAAAACCCTGTGTGCACGCTTCATTGATACATTTATTATCGGAGTATAAAATCACATTGATTTTAAGGCTGTATAGGTATCCATTATGGAACTGCTGTATGTTTACTGTGAATTAGATTTGCAGTTCATGTGGATTCTGTCTTGCAGAATTAATTATGCATGTATTGCCTTGAAAATAAACAACATAAGCATGAATTTTATATTGATAATAAATAAAACCTATAATCCCAATCACTTCCTTAGTACTGTTCATTCACAAGCAGAAAAAGAAAGGGAAAACAAATATCAGGTGACCCGAACATAACAGGTTGGACAACATAAAGAGCACAAGAGGTTTGATCAAATATTTTCCCAGCAGAAAGAAAGCTAATACAAAATTTAGCAAGTGGTTTCATTGCCACTTCTGTAGAAAATAAAAACAAATAACTCTCCAGTATAGAAATTAGATTACAATTAGGGGACTCAAAAGTATATGCTTTGAAACAAACCTTGCCAGTATGCTAGATTACTCTACTGCTTAACTTGGCATAGGCTTATTTATTTATATTAGAGTTTAGTTTCCCACGTTCCCTATACTGTCATCTGGAATATGGAACACACACACAGAATCATTACTGCAGGTCTTTCAAATGTGCACAATACAAAAGCACAAATTGTTGTAAGACATAAAGCCCAGCCATAACCAAATCTTTTTTTTTTTTTCATTTAATTTTGAAAAGTGTAGAGGAGGCTTAGAACCTATGTTATGTATTTATTATATTCTGCACTGATGTTGTAAGCCATAAAAAAAAGAGACAATAACTTGGAGGAATAATGCCTCATTGTTGGTATCAGCGGGAGGAACATTCCCCTATTGTTGCTGTTGGTTGAAAGAATAGTGTCTATTAGTGTCAGTGGAAGAAATAGTTCAACATTGTTAGCATCAGTAAGCAGGGCCATTTTAATGCATGGGCACCCCTGGGCAATGCCCAGGGGCCCCAAGTGCATGGGGGCCCCATGAAAATCTTGCATTACCTCATATTTGCCAACAGTACCAGATTTTTTGGTACAGTCACAGTTTTTACTATGGTAAGTGTGAACGATTTGTGTTGTTGTGTTCAGACAGCGCTTGCAATACGTGATCTATTTGTGGTGTTCTCTATTGCTAGTTCAATTATTCATACATTGCTGCATCAATAATAATAAAACAGTGGATGCTGCTGTAGCTCAGCAGCGTATCTAGCTTGTGGCTGTAGTGGATAAACAAATACACTAAATGAACTTTACAGTGTGATTTCAAATGAGAAAACAATTGCAATAGTTATTAAAAAGCTATTGTAAAAAATATAAAAAATATAATATATAAAGTCCAAGAAAAAGTGCTGTGCTCAGTGCCAAATCCAATTTATATATGTGCAAGTCCACAGTATAAAGTGACTGGGTGCTGATTCGATTCCAATCTATTGCTGCTAGATCTCCTTGTGCGTGGGATCCATACTTTATACTTTAAAGTGCTCGTGCTGTATTTCAGTGCTGGGTGATGATAAAAAATATATATCTCAGGGTATAATGCCCTGCTTACCAGAAATCCTGTGACTCTCCCACCATACGGTGTGGAGAAGTCAGAACGCGCTTTAGGTCTACAATCCGACCTATGGATGTGGTTGTCCTCTCCTTGTAACACGCTCCCTTCCGCGGTCAGAATTCCATATATAGATAGAAAGAAGGATAACTCATCGCGTATCACTTTTAAAAGGTTTATTGGCCAAGACTAATTCACAGTGCAAACATCAAGGGCATACATTTGCAGTATACTGTGACTGCTCTAGAAGGTACTGCTCGCGCTCAGTGTTGGAGACACTTCCTGCTTACAAACCTACTAGGCGTGGCCTCTATCACCGTGTGGTCACCTGATGCGTTTCGTCACTTCCTGTGACGTCATCGGAGGTCTTTTCCAGTTTTTACTAAGCTGTCCCGGAATGGCAGTGTTCGGGAACCTGTACTGTGGGATCCCAGTATTGTGCCCTCCTCACCCCCGCCTTTCATCACTGTAATGAGTACTTCTGCCTCCCCTCTGTACTGTGCCCTTTGTGTTGATTAGTCTTTGATTTATGGCATGTTTTCTTATTGTTTAAATTTGATTTTATTGAAAGTACTAATAAATATATGTTTAATTCTATCAATTGTTTCTTGAGAGTAGGAGTGTAAATTGGGGCAGGCTGGCGCCCAAGGGCCCACGATGCTATTAAGACAGCCCTGTTAGTAAGAAGAATGCTACCCTACTTACTGTTGGTGTCAGTGGGATGAATAATGCCCCAACACTGGTGTCAGTGAGAGAAATGGTGCCCTACATAGAGGATGCTGTGAGCAGACAGCCCCAGTGCCCCTGGAAAACAATAGTAATCTGGCAAGGTTTCATACCCTGTCTAATGTCTTTGTTCCCAAGCAATGTGCATTTGTCACTAAGCCAGTGCCAGACCATGTCTAATGTCTATGGAAGCATTAAAGTATAACCAAAGGCAAAACGTTTTTCTTAGTGCAAAGGGATTAGAACGCCTGCCAGTTTTTATTGCTGTCTGTGTTCCCATTATGGGGATTCATCTTCTCTATTTGTCTTCTTTACCACTTTCTTACTTAAATAGGCTCTGTCTTGAATTTCCTCACATTTTTTTAATGCAAGTTAAAGTATAACTAAAGGCAAACTTTTTTAAAATTTTATACAGAGTAAAGAGGGTTTAGAACATCTGTTTCTATTGCTGTCTGTGCCCCTCATGAAGAAGATTCATCCTCTCTATTCAACTATATCTCTGTCATGTTTACCATCATCAGTGAAAAAGAAAATCCCACATTTTGGGTTGTCCCCAGAAAAGTAATGTAGAAGATACTAGCTCTGGTGACGTGGGGGTCCCCAAGGAATTCCCTTAATTTGCAGGGATTTCCTCTTCTTGTTTGGCTATGGGACAGGAAGTTAAGGAAAAAAAAACACAAACAGGGGCTATAACCCTCCCTTGCTCTAACCAAAATGAAAAAAAAACTTTAAGTTTGCAGTTGTGGATTGTGGAATATATTACAGATTATTTTAGTAGATAATAGTGAGAAATGTTATACTCATATCTCTTATCTTATCTTAGTTTTGCCTTTTGCTCTTTGAGGAGTTGGTTTCCGCTAAAGTCCCACTTTTTGGGGGGTTCTTGTTCCATAATATATTCATACCAGGGATGTTGGAAACCTCTTTGATAATTTAGACTCTGAATGCAGCACTAGTTTAATTACTATGAGTTATACTAGACTACTGTACATTATTTTTCTGTAAAATGGCAGTTGATGAGATCATGTGACCTATCCTTGCATAAACAAATTTTAAAAACTGCTGATGCTTGATAGATTGCCCATTGATAACAGACTGAGGAAACAAAAGAATATTATAGAATCTGTATTTCTGACACCCTAAACACTTTGTCATCAAAATGCAGTGTTCTGTCAGTGAGCTGACTATAGTTGTCAGCACATTTCAACTTTTTACTCTTTCCTTTGTAACAGAATTTAAATTCAATTAAATACTGGAGTTTGTGTTACCTTTACCAGTGTTGGTGAAGAGACATTCACTCGACAAGTTATTGATTTCTCCACTTTCAAGCTGTGTCTAGCACTTCTTGGTTTCATGGTCGTTATTTTGTGGCATATAATTGCATTACACTTTTGTTTCCCCCAGTATAAATGAATTAATGGACACAGTCAGCAAGCTTCAAGAAAAGTCCATCTGTATTAACAATGTTACTTCTACACAAATTACTACTGCTCAGTCCATCTTGTAAAATGTCTGCCTGCAGGAAACTGGCGATGATCACCACTCTATTACAGTGGGAAGATGATTACTACATTGCCAGAAGCAATTCTAAAGAACACAGAACTTTGCTGTGGGGTTGCCTTCATTATTATTAGTGTCTATTTTTGTTTATAGCAATTTTCTAATTTGTCTTATACTGACCCATAACAAAAATAAAAAAAAATCACTATAACTGCAGTGATGCACATCCAAAGCTAACATAACTGCATGTTTCTGTAATAAAAATATTGTTCTTGAAATCAATACTGCAGAGCTGTTTAATTGTTAGAAGGTGTTTTCTCAGATGGGATGATTTTAGATTAAAGTGGACAGCACTTAAAACAATAATCAATTTCATCACTTTTGCAAGGTGAAAAAGTAAAGAGAAATTATGTAGATGGAATTTACCTGAATGAGGCATATACAATATACAGTATTAAACCCTTCCAGATTGTTAATTGTTTACTGCAAATACTCACAGTTTAATGAAGGCTTTTAATGTGTGTTCTCTCTACTCCTAGTTTCCCCCTACCAGTCTACACTATGGGGTTGATTTACTAAAGCTGGAGAGTGCAAAAACTGGTGCAGCTGTGCATGCTAGCCAATCAGCTTCTAACCTCTGCTTGTTCAATCAAACTTTGACAATAAAACCTTGAAGCTGATTGGTTTCTGTGTGGATCTGCACCAAAATTTGCACTTTCACGCTTTAGTAAATCAACCCATATATGTCCTGTTCTCTATTAGATGGATCTTCTTATGACTGTATTTGATCAGCTTAAGGCTTTTTAACATCCACATTTATAAGAGCACAAGTTATCTATGATTTTTTTTAGAGAAGGATTTATATAAGACAGTTATAACGAAAATATTCTATAGTTTCCAATGACAGAGCTGTTTAGATCTCTAACCCGCTAACAATGGTGTCTCAGTTACTTTAGACCAGGGGTCTCCAAACTTTCTAAACAAAGGGCCAGTATACTATCGTTCAGAATTAATGGGGAGCCGGACTGTGGCCAGTGGGAGCAGAAAAAGTCAAACAATGCCCCAACTGGTGTTAGTGTGAGGAATATGGACCCATCATTGGTGTCAGTGGGAGGAATTGTGCCTCATCATTGGGGTCATTGGGAGAAATTGTGCCCTATCATTGTTTCATTGGGCTCCATTGTTGCTATCATTGGAAGGAATTGTACCCCATCTTTGGTGTCATTTCGAGGAATTGTGTCTAATTGTAGGTGTAATTGGAAGGAATTCCGCCCCTTCATTAGTTTCAGTGGGGGGAATTATGATCCATTCTTGGTATCAGTGTATGAAAATAGTGCTCCAAGGGCTGGATAAAAGCAAGCACAGGGCTGTATCTGGCCCCCAGGCTGCAATTTGGAGACCACTGCTCTAGATGTTTGGGCTGCTAATGTGCTAAAATTTCCTTCACTAGACACCCAGGATTGTTTAGTGCTAGCACCCACAAACAACTATCAATGGTTTTGTCTAACTTCCTCAGGGACATCTTCTGCTTGCCAGTGTATGTGACAATAACATTATCTCCTCTTACTTGTATAGTACAGTACTCTGACAATTAGCAAATGCACCTGTGAAACATCACAAGAGATGTCCACAACTGAATGTTCTCCTCATCATATTCCAAATCCTAACATAGTCTTTTCATATAACTTCTTAACTATAAGCTCAAGCTGCTGCCACCAGTGACATTTTTGCTTACAACTAGTACTAGGTAGAGTTGAGCGAACCCATGGATGTTTGGGTTCAGTGGGTTCGGCCGAACTTTGGAAAAAAGTCTGGGTTCGGTACCGAACTTGACCCGAACTTTACCCCGAACCCCATTGAATTCAATGAGGACCCAAACTTTTCGGCACAAAAAAGACTGTAAAAGAGTCCTGGAAAGTGCTAGAGGGCTGTAAAATGATTTTAGAACAATAATCTGTCCCTTACAGCAACAGCAGGAACCTGACCCTATAGAACTAGAAGATGATTTTAGAACAATAATCTGTCCCTCTAAGCAGTAGAGTCTACCTAGTCCAATCAGATCTTTCTGTAATGCAGGATGAGATCTGCAATCTGTCCCTAAAAGCAGTAGTAGTAGTAATCTCTACCTATCTATCTATCTGCAATCTGTCCCTCACAGCGCCGGCAGCATCCTCTCCCTACACTACCCAGAGAGTATGTGACATGCAGCACTAAGTGACTCCAGCTTATAAAGAGGCTGGGTCACATGATGCACTGGCCAATCACAGCCATGCCATTAGTAGGCATGGCTGTGATGGCTTCTAAGGGCAAACCAGTGAAACGCTTGTTGATTGGCTGCCCTGCAGCTATTCAACATGCGTGATCAAATACCCAAACCCAGAACTGGAATCCAAACTTTTTTTCAAATGTCCAGGTTCGGGTCCGGGTCACGGACACCCCAAAGTTCGCTCAACTCTAGTACTAGGGAATTGTAGAAACTGAGAAAACCAATAAACCTTTATTGATATTTAGCAATATACTGTATAATATAAAAGGAAAGGAGCATTTACTGCCAAAAGCAATTGAGGCTTTTTGTGTCCATACAGCTTAATGCCCTCGGTGAGTATGCTCCAACTCCCTGTCTGCTTCTGTAATATATACTTTTGCTCCCAACTGTCTTTTGCAGAAGGACATCACTTGCTTCCCATCAGCAATACTAATACCAACAAAGTACAAAAGGATACATAGTTATTTACATTTAGGCCCCATGTACACAGAACTTTTGCAAACTCTCCTAGAAGCCTTTCCTCCCGGCAGCAGTGTTTTGGCAGAAAAAACAGCTGATGCTTGTAAAAGTATGTAACGTGCGCATTTACAGGTGTCAAGCATTTGGCTGTTAATTAATTTCATTGGCCAGAATAATATTTATTATAAATTATTATAAATATTCTGGCCATTGAAATGAATTAACTCTCAAGCGCTAAACGCTCCTAGCGTTAACACACATGTAAACTCTGCTGCTCCTGGACGCACTGGCAGTGGGTTTATTTTCTGGCTCCTGCCACTAAACGCTGCTAAAAGTTTATGTATTCACATATCATATATACATAGGCTAACATTCAGGGGAGTTTAGCGTCAGGAAGAAATAACGCCTGGTGCCCCTAGAAGCAGAACATCCAGTGTGCATGAGGTCTTATAAGAGGCTAGACATGTTGTTATCAACACTCTCCATAATGTTGAATTTGTGATTTTTATATACATCTGTAGAGTTAACGATGAGGGGCGTACATTTGGGCCGGGTTCACACATGTTCGTGCCTGGAGTCTGGTATTTTAGCCTGAATTCGCACCTAAACTGGACCCAAACACGCACCAGACCCATTTTCAATCCGGACCTCAGCCGCCCTGGACATGTGTGAACAGGCTCCATTGAGAGCCGGTTACACTTGCCTGTCATGCAAAACCCACATCCAATTTGCATATGTGTGAACCCGGTTTTAGAGGAGTCCCCGTCAGGGTATGTGTTTAGGCATGGGACGGCTTATGTGTAAGTTGCTGCTGTCAATGAAAGTAGTTAGGACATGGGTGCTTATAAAAGGAATATTTGATTTTTTCATAACCCGAATACTATGATTACATCTATTTAGTTCAATGGTTCTCAACTCCGGTCCTCAGGACCCATCAACAGGCCATATTTTAAGTATTGCCTTGGGGAGATGCAGACTAGAATACTGCAATCACTGAGCAGCAAATTATATCACCTGCAATGTATTTCAGTTATCCTGCAAACCTGGCCTGTTAGTGGGTCCCGAGGACAGGAGTTGAGAACCACTGATTTAGTGCATATTTGTTGCAAAGACAGTCCTTTAAGGACTCTTGTGTTTCTGTGTAACAACATGTCTTAGCATTTTTACATTTTAAGTGTCCATGCACACCGGCTTAAAAAAAACGCCAGTGCTTTTGGCAGAAAAAAAAAACACAGATTTTGAGTGGGTTCTTTGTACTAGTGTTTAGCAGTGTTTAGCAGCGTTAAAGCTTAAAATATGCCTGAGCTTAAAATATGCCTCTAAATGACAGGCAAAATGCTAAACTTCTCTAGGAGCAGCGTTTTTTTAAGCCAGTGTACATGGACCATCAGGGCTTATGTATACAGGAATTGCTGGTGATTTTTGCACGCAGTTCTGCTCCATGCATGCATTTGAACACTAAACACAGCAAAAGACTAATGCCTCGTACACACGGTTCCACGGTCGTATACAACAGGTCGTACGAACGACCATTGTATGCGAAATCGATCGTTAGTATGCGCGATTAGAACAGCCGACGCACGACGATCGTACAACAGGAGTCGTATGAGCAGACTAGAAAACTTGGTAGTACCAACAAGCGATCTTACGACCGTTGTGTCGTGTGTACAGAGAAGTTGGTCCAACAAGTTGTATTGTGCAAAACACGCATGCTCAGAAGTCAGGAACGGCCAGACACAAATTACATGCACCTGAACTTTCTCTTTATACGTTCATAACACGACACTACGTTCAGCTTGGTCGTACGATCGTGTAGTGCATGTCAGTATGCTAGATACAACAGCCAACATACAATTTGGTCCGTTCGGTCCTACGACCGTCGAACCGTGTGTACGAGGCTTAAGTTTGTTCCCTGACTTTCCAGCAATGCAATCATGCCTCAATAGAATCTGCTGCATCCAACACAACAAAACTCAAATAAAAAAACTGAATCTAAGGCAGCCTCAGAACTGTCAGCGACACTATGCCATTGAAGTAAATGTGAATTAAATCAGCTCAGTTGCATTTAGGCTGGGTTCACACCATTGCAAATTGGATGTGGCTTCTCCGCATCCAATTCGCAATAGCAGGAGATTTTGACCGGCTCTCTCTGATGTGGCTCCTGTGCGAATTTGCACAGGGGTCCTGTGCATCTTTTGGTCCGTTTCAGGTCCGAATTCAGCCAAAAATTCGGGCTGAAATCGGACCTGAATCAGTGAACCAGGACGCACCAAACCACTGCTGGGAGCCACATCGTTATTTAGGTGTGAACCCAGCCTTAATGTGCCATTCAAATATACAACCAGGAAGATAGTGCCCATCTACATGATCCATAGAAGTTGCTACAGCAGTGGTGCCCAACATGTTACCCACTGTCACTGAGCACAATGGGGTCAGCAACCCTTGTGGCTCTCAGTCAGCTTCTGTGCAGGAACAGCCAGCTGTCAGTGAAAGCAGGATTCCAGCATTAAGCTCAGGAGTGCCAGGCTAAATTCACACTTGCAATAAAATGCAGGGAAAATGAATGTGCATATCCATCCATTTTATGCGTATTTTAATGCGTGTTGACTTTTGTTGATGCTTGTTTTAGTGTGCGTTAAAAGGCGCCAGGGTGGATTTGATTTAAATCATATTTTAAATCACTAGTAAAAAGACCTGATTTAAATCAACTCGGTTTAAATCATCATTTTTTAAAAAGCATTTGTCATCTCTGTCCCGCAGCAGCTCCTCCTCTGACCCGCTGTTGACTCACTGACAGTCCCATTCACTATAATGGGAAGGTTAGTGATGCGGCAGTGACATAACAAGGTGAGGGACGTGGTGGTAGCAGGTGAGTGGATGCCCACTAACAGGCGCTGCCATGATGGATCTGAAATGACAGGTGCTCTTTAAATGTAAGGACTTATTGTTGCTGGTAGTTAGAATTTTTAATATTTGCAAACAAAATGAAGGTTTCCTATTTAGAATAATAAGCTGTCAGGGTAGTAAAACAGCAATATCAGAACCAATTCAATCATACAGTTTGTAGTGTACATAGATTTGCAAAACAATGGGATAAAGGGATATTCCTGAGCTTTGTTTTATCTCTGGGTTCCTGTGAAATTGTGTGTTGTGTGAATGCATTAATGCAGTGCATGTTATCCCAGCTTGCAGAGCTTGGATTCATTGAATGAGTTGACCAAAAATGTAAATATTGCAGCCTCATGCTACATAACTAAGCTCCATTTCATGCTGAATAAGCTAAATGATTAATGTATCTTGAATAGAAAACTACCTTTAGATAGATCTTTGCTCCAAAATCATTTTATTAACCAATTCCGGACCAGCACCGTCATGTGACGGCAGCCTCTTTTCAGTGGAATACCGTTGTTATGGCAGCAGATAGCTACCATAACCCGAGTATTTTTTTTCAGCCGGCGATTCCACGTCAGATAAAAGTGGTCTTGGTGGCGGATCCGCCACAAGATCACTTTTATCAGCAGCAGGAGAGGTGCTCCCCCCTGCCATTTTCCCGTCATCTCCGCTGCTTACCGGACCCATCCGTAGCAGCGGAGACGATCTGGTCCATTCCCCCCCTGCACTGGAAGCCGAGTGAGAGGAAGATGCCGCCCACTCTGCTCCATAGCATTGCAGGGTGGAAGCGACGTCACAAGTCACTTCTGCCAATAGCTCTTAAAGGGGACATTTTTTTTCACTGCCATTTTTTTTTATTGCATTTAGATGTAAATATGAGATTTGAGGTCTTTTTGACCCCAGATCTCATATTTAACCCCTTGCCGACCGCCGATCGGCTTATGACGGTGACAAGGTGGCTGATGAGCGCAAATCGCCATCATACGACGGCGGCCGGGAGACCGAACCTAGTGAGCGCGTGCGCGCCGCCGGAGGCACGCCCGTGTGCTCACTGTGTTCGGGGAGGACCAGGGAGCGGGTGCGGCGGCTTCAATTGCCGCCGGCTACCCACAGCCTTCCTGTATACGGAGGCTGTGACCACTTCCCTTCCCCAGCTAGGGCAGTCCCCACACAGTTAGAACACACCCAGGGAACACTGTTAACCCTTAGAGCGCCCCCTGCAGGTTAACCCCTTCACTGCCAATGGCATTTACACAGTAATCAGTGCATTTTTATAGCACTGATCGCTGTATGAATGCCAATGGTCCCAAAAAAGTGTCAAAATGGTCCGACATGTCCGCTGAAATATCGCAGTACCGTTAAAAATCGCAGATCACCGCCAAATAAAAACACCAAAAATGAATTCTCATCATCCCATCATCCGTAAACGCAAACCAATCAATGAACGCCGATTGCGATTTTTTCTTTATCACAAATATGAGGAAGAATATAAATCGGCCAAAACCGATAAAAAAAAATGTTTTTTTATATTTTTTTTTGGATTTGTATGTTAGCAAAAAGTAAGAAATTTGGGTTTTTTTGCAAAATTGTCGCTCTTCTTTTGTTTATAGCGGCGATCAGAAATGACTCAGCGGTGATCAAATACCACCAAAAGAAAGCTCTATTTGTGGGAAAAAAAGGGCGCAAATTTAGTTTGGGTACAACGTCGCACGACCGCGCAATTGTCAGTTAAAGCGACGCAGTGCCGAATCGCAAAAAGGGCTCCGGTCCTAAAGCTGGAAATCCTTCTGGGGCTGAAGTGGTTAAGATGCCCTGGCATGCTTTTTTCTATCACAAGGAATGTTTACATTTCTTGTAATAGGAATAAAAGCGATCAATTTCTTTTTTAAAAGGACAGTGTAAAAATAAAAAAATAAAAAGTAAAATAAATAATTAAAAAAAATTTAAAGCACCCCGTACTTGCAAGCTCGCGCGCAGAAGTGAACGCATACGTAAGTCCCGCCTGCATATGAAAAGGTGTTCAAACCACACATGTGAGGTATCGCCACGATCGGTAGAGCAAGAGCAATAATTCTAGCACTAGATCTCCTCTGTAACTCATAACTGATAACCTGTAGACATTTTTAAATGTTGCCAATGGAGATTTTTAAGTTGCAAAGTTTGTCGCCATCCCACGAGCGGGCGCAATTTTGAAGCATGACATGTTAGGTATCAATTTACTCGGCGCAACATTATCTCCTCACAATATGGAAAGAAAATTTGGATAACTTTACTGCTGTCTTATTTTTTTAACTCAAAAAATGAATTTTTTTTTTTAAAAATTGCGCTTGTAAGAGCATTGCGCAAATACGGTGTGACATAAAGTTTTGCAACAACCACCATTTTATTCTCTAGGCAGTTAGAAAAATAAAAAATTATAATGTTTGGGGGTTCTAAGTAATTTTATAGCAAAAACAAACAAACTGGTTTTAACTTGTAAACACTGAACCCAAAGAAGAGTCTTGAAGTGGTTAAAATACATTTGAAAAAAAATCAATAAATTTGATTTAAATTTTAAAAAATCAGATTTTTTAAATTTATTTTTTAAACAAAGTCATTGATTTTTATCCACTGTGAAATGCACTGCATTTTGGGGGATTTCCTGTGACATCGCATCCTGTAGGTTAGTGAAGACAGTTATCCTTGTAATCCTTTTGCTGGGTGTCATACAGGATTTTATGTGCCCAAACAAGGGCTACAAAGTCATCAATGTCAATAAATCCTGACATGCTTGCTGACAGAAAGCACTTGCTCTGCACATACTCCTCTCTTCCTCGCTCTCCAATCCCCCAAAGATGACCGCTGGTATGGGTGCTTGTAAGGGACAAAATAAACCACAAAGTAAACTTTTTTGTCTTTACTTGTGTTGTGTTGACCTGTGTTTCACATGTGTTGACTAGTGCTGCATTAAAATGTATGCATGTTGCATTTGTATGCAATGAGATGTAAGTCAACGCAGCATTGTAGTGTGAACAGAACACATAAAAAAACAATTGTTCTTTAGGTGTCCTTGCGTTGAACTACATTTTACAGCTGCGCTAAAAAGCAGATCAACGCACTAATGTGAATTAGCCCTAATTGATTGGCTCTTGAGCATCTGCTCCAGCTATAGAGCAATCTGGAATATTTCTCTTTAGGCCTCATACACACGGGCGTTTTATAATAAATAAGCAAAACGCCAGGTCCGACGTTTTTTAAAAAATCAGCGTTTTTTGCGGCGTTTTGCATCGGCGTTAGCGAGCGTTAGTGAGCGTCGGCGTCAATAGGCGTTTTTAAAAAAAAAATCAGTCCTCTGCTATTTTTCAACCTAAAAACGCCGGCGTCAAAAAACGCTTGTCAACGCCGGTACGGCGTTAGCGGGCGTTAGCAAGCGTTAGTGAGCGTTTTGCCGATTGGCGTCAAAAAACGCCAAAACGCTACAGCTACAGAACGCGATGGTCCCGCGTTCTAAAAACAGCTCACTAACGCCGACGCCCTCTACTGCTCACTAACGCCGGCGTTTTTAGAAGGCCATTGAATAACATGGAGAGCTGCAAAAAACGCCTACAAACGCCGGCGAGCAAAACGCCCGTGTGTATGAGGCCTTATTGTAAACGGTCTGAAAGTGCAGGATCTGGAAACTTAATAGGTAGGAATTCACTAAAGCTGGAGCAAACTGGATGCACAGCTGCTGCCGTTTCTGGCTGCTCCAGCCTTAGAGCAGAGCTCCACCCAAAAGGGGGAGTTCCAATTTAACCACTTCAGCCCAGGAAGGATTTCACACTTTAGGACCAGAGCACTTTTTTGCGATTCGGCACTGCGTCGCTTTAACTGACAATTGCGTGGTTGTCCGACGTCGTACCCAAACAAAATTTGCGTCCTTATTTCCCCCACAAATAGAGCTTTCTTTTGGTGGTATTTGATCCACTCTGCGTCATTTCTGATCACCGCTATAAACAAAAAAATTTTTTTTTTACATTTGGCCTCATTTTTTGGTAAAAAAAAATCGCACTCGGCACTTATTGATTGGTTTGCGCAAAAGTTTCTGCGTTTAGGAATGATGAGAATTCATTTCTGGGGTTTTTATTTTTTTTTCATTTTTTACTAGTAATGGTGGCAATCTGCGATTTTTAGCGGCACTGCGATATTGTGGTGGACATGTCGGGCCATTTTGACACTTTTTTAGGACCATTGGCATTTATACAGCGATCAGTGCTATAAAAATGCACTGATTACTGTGTAAATACCATTGGCAGTGAAGGGGTTAACCTGCAGGGGGCGCTCTAAGGGTTAACTGTGTTCCCTCAGTGTGTTCTAACTGTATGTGGGCTGGGCTGGCAGGGGGAGGGGAGTGATCACGGCTTCCATATACAGCAAGCCTGTGATCACAGCCCTTTCTCCTGTGTCAGAACGGAGATCCGTGTTTACATACACGGACCTCCGTTCTTTCACTGCAGGGGGGCCATTGTAGGTAGCCGGCGGAGATCGAGTCCTCCCTACCCGCTCCCTGGCCCCCTCTGGAACACAGAGAGCGCGCCTCCGGCGGCGCGTACGCGCGCTCACAATGCTATTTATCACGGCCGCCATCAGGTGACGGCGGTTTGTGATATCGAGCCACTTTGCTGCCTTCACGATGCGACTGGAGCTCCTCTTTAACCACTTCAGCCCCGGAAGGAGTTAGCCCCTTCCTGACCAGAGCACTTTTTGCTATTCGGCACTACGTCGCTTTAGCTGACAATTGCACGGTCGTGCGACATTGTACCCAAACAAAATTGACGTCCTATATTTCACCCAAATTGAACTTTCTTTTGGTAGTATTTGATCACCTCTGTGGTTTTTATTTTTTGCTCTATAAACAAAAAAAGAGCAACAATTTTGGAAAAAAAAACAGTATTTTTTACTTTTTGCTATAACAAATTTCCAAAAAAATTTAAAAAAACTAATTTCTTCCTCATTCTAGGCCAATATGTATTATTCTACATATTTTTGGTATAAAAAAAAAGCGCAATGCATCTACAAACTGTGGGAATAGATTTATGGCATTTTTATTATTTTATTTTTTTTACTAGTAATGGCGGTGATCTGCACTTTTTATCAGGACTGCAATATTGCGGCGGACAGATCGGACACTGTTGACATTTTTTTGGGATCGATGACATTTATACAGAGCTAAAAATAGCCACTGTTTACTGTATAAATGTCACTGGCAGGGAAGGGGTTAACCTGTAGGGGGCGATCAAGGGGTTAAGTATGTTCCCTCAGCGTGTTCTAACTGTGTGGGGACTGAGCTGTTCGGGGCATGACAGTTCTAACTGTTCCAGATTACTGGGAACAGTAGATCTCTCGTATGTCCCCTGACAGAACGGAGATCCGCCGTATTTACACTGGCAGAGCTCTATTCTGCCTCTATCGCGGGTCGCCGGGGGACATCGAGTCCACCTTACCCCTGCTCAACTGCAGCTGCGCGAGCCGCCATACAACCACGGAGATTCGCACAGCAGTGCCAACCTGCCGACATATTATGACGGCGGCCGGTCGGCAAGTGGTTTAGCTGGCAATACATTTTTTTTTTTCATTTAGCCAACTGAACACAAAAAATATTGATGATGGATGAAGAACCCCCACCCCCCCCACCCCCCCCACTGTCAGAATACGCTGATTAACGGCAGCTGCTGACCAAAGCTTTCCAGTATGTCCCCTTCAGCAGAAGTCAATCAAACAACCGACTTATGTCGAGTGAGTGTGGTCACATACTGATCACATTTTGGCTGGTCCCTGCTGAACAGGCTCATTTTTGATTAGTGTAAAGCCAGTTTTCCGCATCCTTTACAGAGATAGTGATGCAAGGTGATACAATTTAAATTGACTAAATCAGTTTAGAAAAAGTCAAACACCCTGAATGACACTGCTGTTTACTATGTAAGCATCAAACATTTGCATAAGCATTCATGATGACATTCAAACTTTTAACAATCGCAAACTATTGAAAGTGTCGCCATTGTTGTAATTCCTCTCCACACAAACCCACCTTGAACTTATCATAATGTAGCATTTCCATTCAAACAAATGGATTTCATTTTCCTGAGTGTGTCATGATATAACATACCAGTAAAAGCAAATACACATTATTCCTCATGTAACTGCAAATCATCAGTGTGAACGAGGCCCTCTGTACCTGTCAGGAGATGTACTAAAGGCTCCCGTTTTCACTGAAGGCTTTTCATACGCCAAAATTTGCTCAGTGGGTGGCCCTGCAAGTCCCGCTCCATTCAACAAAAGTTGATCGATTAAATCAGCACAGCAGGGGGATTCCTCTATCTGGCTGGAAGAATCTGTTTGATTTCTTTCATGCAAATCTAACAGTATAGAGCTGCAGATGTGCACAGTGCTGGATTGAATAAGGGCTCAGGTAAGTACAATAAAACCTTGGATTGTGAGCATAATTTGTTCCAGAAACATGCTTGTAATCCAAAGTACTAGTATATAAGTGAATTTTCCCATAAGAAATAATGGAAACTCAGATGATTCCTTCCACAACCATTTATTCATAAGTCCTTCAGTTTATTGTCCATATAAAAAGCAATGTGATAGGTTGTGTAGCCATAAAATGGCCATTCACAAAAGGCAGCCTCCACAAGGGGATTAGAAGCAAAATTAAACAGGAGCTGCAGAGTATAAAAGAGAAGCGAGGTGCCTCTAAGGCTGGGTTCACACTTGTCCGACAAAGGGACCGACATTGTGAGCACAAGTCGCATGACATCACCAAATCAATGTTTCCCTATGAAAGCCGTCTTGACTGGTCCGACACAAGTCGGTCCGACTTTGAAAAGGGTTCCTGTACTACTTTGGTCCGACTTTGGTCCTACTTCAGGCCATTGAATATCATTGAAGTAGGATCAAAGTCGGATCCTTGTTCTAACCATCCGACTTGTGACATCCGACTTGGTGATTACAGCAGCAGTAAAAGGAATTTATCTCACACTGGGATGTCTTTGATTGGTCAAAGAACAAGTCACTATCTCAAAGTCGAAGCAAAATCTTATCTTGTTCATTCAAGTGGGATGGAAGTAGGACCAAGGTAGGACCAAAGTAGGAACGATTTGCAGGGCAAAGTAGGATCAAAAGTCTGACCATTTTTGTGTTGGATAGTGTGAACCCAGCCTTACTGTAGCAATATGGTTACATTTAATGAAGGTATAACATTCAGCAACTCACATGGTTGATGATTAACCACTTCCCGCCCGGCCTATAGACAGATGACGGCCGGGTGGTGGTTCAGTTATCCTGACCGAACATCATATGATGTCCGGCCGGATAAACCGGGGGGTGCGTATTGCGGTGATCGGCGGTGCGGTGTGTCAGTCTGACACACTTTACCACGTGATCAGCCATGACCAATCATGGCTGGTCACAGTGTAAACAGGAAGAGCCGTGTATCAGCTTTTACTCTAATCACATCTGCAGACGCGAGTAGAGGAGAGCCAATCGGTGGCTCTCCTGACAGGGGGGGTCTGTGCTGATTGTTTATCAGTGCAAACCCCCACCCGAGGATCGCCACCCAGGACCACCAGGGATGCCACCCAGGACCACCAGGGAATGTCCACCAAGGGAGACTACCAGGAAAGCCCACCTGACTACCAGGAAGCCCACCCAGGGACCACCAGGTAAGGGGCATAGTGCCCAACAGGGATGGCACTCACTGCCCATCTTGGTTGCCACCCAGGACCACCAAAGAATATCCCCTATAAAAGTGCCATCTATCATTGACACCTATCAGTGTCCATTAGTGCCACCTAATGATGGCCACCAATGCCACCTATCAGTGCCACCTATCAGTGCCCATCAGTGCCACTTATGAGTGCCACCTATCAGTGCCCATCAGTGCTGCTTATCAGTGCCACCTATTAGTGCTGCATATATTATTATTATTATACAGGATTTATATAGTGCCAACAGTTTACGTAGCGCTTTACAACTTGAAGATAGACAGTACAAATACAATACACTTAAATACAGTAGGAATCAGAGGGCCCTGCTCATTAGAGCGTACAATCTAAGAGGTCAAGAAATACAAGACCTAATAACTGTGGGGAATGTGCTGATGGAGAAGATAATTGTACAGTTGTTAGGTCAAAGCCAGATAGGCTTCTCTGAAGAGATGAGTTTGCAGGGATCGTCTGAAGGTGGACAAAGTAAGAGAAAGTCGGACAGCTTGGGGTAGAGCATTCCAGAGGATGGGAGTGGCTCTGTTGAAGTCCTGGAGGCGAGCATGGGATGAGGTGACAAGGGAGCTAGAGAGCAGGAGGTCTTGGGAGGAGCGAAGAGATCGATTTGGTTGGTATTTTGAGACCAGGTTAGTGATGTAGCTGGGGGCCAAGTTGTGGAAGGTTTTATAGGTTATTGTTAGTATCTTGAATTTAATTTGTTGGTTGAGTGGCAGCCAATGGAGGGATTGACATAAGGGTGTAGCAGAC
>BLSH010530635.1:469638-484433 GCA_018402905.1 Glandirana rugosa
CTACAGGATTCGGATGTATAAAAACTAGTATCCACAGGGAGAAAGGGTAGAGTTTTTCAATCCTCCATACACGTTTCATGGTACCCTACAAATCAGTAATCTAGTGGGTGGATTCTATAAGGGGCGGGGCTTATTAAAAGTAGGAGGGGTCAAAGGGAAGGGCGGGGCCTGGCGCCCCCCCATCCAAAAACTTCACCAGCCGCCACTGATTAAAGGTAATCTATGGTCACAGCATCCACTTTGATTTTATAACACCAGCATTGCAATAACAATACACACAAAAGTTATATTTGACAATCCAATATAAGTTTACTTGAAAAACCACCTTTCATGTTGTGAGTGCTGCTTGTCTGCTGGCCATATTTTCCGCAACTTCCTGGATTCCCTGCATGGTTTACAGCTTCTCCACTGCTGTTTACGTTCACTTTCATATCTAATGACTAAACATCCCATGGTACTTTGCACATACCTCCTAACTTTTTGAGATGGGAAAGAGGGACACCTATGATCAAAAATATGTAGGCTTAGGACATCCCCCCTGCCATGCCCCCTCCCCTTAAAGGGGAATTGTACAAAAAAAAGATTGGTTAATCCCACAAGTGCTTTTTTACCACTACTATTCCTTTATATTGGCTTTTGGAATTTACAAATGCAGCAATTTAGAAATTGGATGAAAAGTTTAGCACTGTAAAACACTTTTTGATAGATAAAAAGTGCATTTCATGTAAAACTATATAGATCAGACCAAAATGAGGGACAAATGAGGAGGAAAGAGGGACAGAGGGACTTTGTTCCAAATCAGGGACAGTCCCTGGAAATCAGAGACAATTGGGAGTGATGCTTTGACTGCCAGCAGTGATTCCTGTACTGACTCCTCCTCTCAGCACCTCTGCAGTTCAGAAGGAAAGCCCTGTGAAATGTGTGCTTCTTGGGGCATAGTGAATATGTATCACAGAATTCAAGGAACTAAATATGTGGAGACTCTTCACAAAGTAAGTTTACAGACTTCAAGATTATTCAGAGTAATAAGAGTAAGCTAGAAATAATGTAATTTAATGTAGAAATGAATATAGGATTTTAAAAATTTACCATAGATACACTTTAAGTATGGTTGAAATGATAGTAAATTTCCAGTATTATTTTAAAATACAAATCCCCATGTGTGTTACATGTATTACAAGATTTTTTTTCACACGTTATTTCTATCTGATTCTGTTCTAGATGAAAAAACAGGATAGTGATGAAGAAGTGGAGAAGACTGAGCAGAAAGATTTCTGTGCACTTCAGGCTGCACTGATAGAAGGCAATGATAGGAGGCACTGATAGGCATCACTGATAAGGCTGCACTGATAGGAGGCACCACTGACGAGGCAGCACTGATAGGAGGCACTGATGAGGGTGCACTGATAGGAGGCACTGATGAGGCTGCACTGATAGGAGGCACTGATGAGGCTGCACTGATAGGAGGCACTGATGAGGCTGCACTGACAGGAGGCACTCATGAGGCTGCACTAATAGGAGGCGCTGATGAGAGGCACTGATAGGAGGCCCTGATGAGGTGGCACTGATAGGCGACACTGATTAGCGACACCGATAGGAGGCACTGATAGGAGGCGCTGATAGAAGGCACTGATAGGTGGTTACTGATGAGGCTGCACTGATAGGCGACACAGATAGGGGGCACTGATGAGGCTGCATTGATAGGAGGCACTGATGAGGCTGCACTGATAGGAGGCACGGATAAGGCTACACTGATAGGAGGCCCTGATGAGGTGGCACTGATAGACGACACTGATAGGAGGCACTGATAGGCTGCACTGATGAGGCTGCGCTAATAGGCGGCACTGATAGGAGGCATTGATGAGGCTGCACTAATAGGAGGCACTGATGAGAGGCACTGATAGGAGGCCCTGATGAGGTGTCACTGATAGGTGACACTGATAGGAGGCACTGATAGAAGGCACTGATGGGCAGCACTGATGAGGCTGCACTAATAGGCGACACTGATAGGCGGCACTGATGAGGCTGCACTAATAGGAGGCACTGTTGAGGCTGCACTGATAGGAGGCACTGATGAGGCTGCACTGATAGGAGGCACTGATGAGGCTGCACTGATAGACAGCACTGATGAGGCTGCACTGACAGGTGGCACTGATGAGGCTGCACTGATAGAAGGCACTGATAGGGGTTACTGATAGATGGCACTGATGAGACTGCACTGATAGGAGGCACTGATGAGGCTGCCCTGATAGGAGGCACTGGTGAGGCTGTACTGATAGGAGGCACTGATAGGAGGCACTGATTGAAGCCACTGATAGGCAGCACTGATGAGGCTACACTGATAGGCAGCACTGATAGGCAGCACTGATGAGGCTGCACTGATAGGAGGCACTGATAGAAGGCACTGATAGAAGGCACTGATTAGGATGCACTGATAGGCGGCACTGATGAGGCTGCACTAATAGGAGGCACTGTCGAGGCTGCACTGATAGGGGGCACTGATGAGGCTGCACTGATAGGAGGCACTGATAAACTGCACTGATAGGAGGCACTGATGAGGCTGCTCTGACAGGAGGCACTGATGAGGCTGCACTGATAGGAGGCACTGATAGATGGCACAGATGAGACTGCACTGATAGACGGCAATGATAGGAGGCACTGATGAGGCTGCACTGATAGGAGGCACTGTTGAGGCTACACTAATAGGATGCACTGTTGAGGCTGCGCTGAAATGAGGCACTGATGAGGCTGTACTGATAGGAGGCACTGATGAGGCTGCACTGACAGGAGGCACTGATGAGGCTGCACTGATAGGAGGCACTGATAGGGGCACTGATAGATGACACTGATGTGGCTGCATTGATAGACAGCACTGATAGGAGGCATTGGTGAGGCTGCACTGATAGGAGGCACTGATAGGAGGCACTGATGAGGCTGCACTGATAGGAGGCACTGATGAGGCTGCACTGATAGGAGGCACTGATAGGAGGCACTGATGAGGCTGCACTGATAGGAGGCACTGGTAGTCGGCACTGATGAGGCTGCAATGATAGGAGGCACTGATGGCTGGGCATGGTGGCATGTGTAGTTCCTGAGCAGGCAGGACTCACCTTTTTTTCCCTGTCTGCAGTACCTGGCTATGTGCAGGATTGCAGAGTGGAGTGGAGATCAGGGAGCCGCAGCAGTCATCTTCACACGTGGCAGACAGGACATCCAAGGCACGCTGGAGAGGGGGAGGAGCCGGAAGACCATGTGGTCGCCTACTGACCCTGATCAGTCAGCCCTGGCCAGGGAAACATCTTCCGGGCAGTGTGATGGGCTCCATTGATGACAGGACCCCGGGCAGCTGCCGCCGGCCTGACTCCCCCCCCCCCCACACACACACACACACACACACATGCACACACGCACACGGGGCGGACTGCTTCCCCCATTGGTAGCAGAGTGCCACACAACACGGCTACAGCAGGGGACTATATATGTGCTGGAGACGGGACTCGGGAGACAAAGCACTGGGCATACCCCTGCCCTTGGTGCACATACTCCCAGGGGCTTTTTATGTGCTGCAATTGAAAGTGCCTGATCCAACATGCGCCATTTCCATTTATCGATCGACAGAACATTTGGTTTACGACTCGTCTATGGACAGCCTAAATCAGACAATGCTTTCTATTAAAAGAGACGTATGGAAATGTTTTTTTTTTTCTTTAAATCATACTTACCTAGGTGGATGCAGCATCGGTCCGCATCGGTCCGCCAGCTCTAAGACTGAGTGATCAAACACCGCCGACTGCTCAGTTCTCAGTTCTGACTGCTAGTCATCAGCTCTCTGCTCTGCCCCCCCCCCCCACGTTCACTAGAGTGCTGAACTGTGGAAGGGGCAGGAGCAGCCAACTCCGGCTCTCAGCGGCTCACTGGCATGGTCCAGGCATGTGGGCGGATCCCGATCAAATGGTCACAATCTTTGCAGAGCCTAGACCGGTTGTGGGGCGTCAGCCGACAGCGGGCTTCTGCTACAAACAGGTCACAGGAGTGCAGAACGAACTATATTCCTGTGATCCACAGATGAAGTATAGCCAAAGGAGCTTGTATTTCTCCTTTAAATGAAAGAAACAAGGCATTCTGTAAAAGGAAACAGTGCTGAGTGAATGATGCCCTGTGGTCAGTGTGCAGATGGAAAAGCTCTCAGCATTGGACCTGGAAGATTGGTGCTATCGTTGTAATAAACAGTGTCGCCTGCAGACCATCTGGAGCCTAGTAAATAGGGACAAGCTAGGTGAATGAATACATGGACATAGGGGAATCGATCAGCCTTAAAGCTACAAACTGCAGCCACATGTAAGCCCATCATTAGTAGGCAAGTCAAACAAACAAGAAAGGGATTAGATTTACACTAATGCATAATTTAAAAAAACAAAAATGTTTAAAAGTGTATAATGCATTTAAAGGCGTACTGGCATGCAAAGGAAAGATATTAGAGTAAGAAGAGTAAGGGAGCACTTATATTTAAAAAAAATAATTGAAAACAGGGTGTATTTGTTAATCAATGGCATTTATAAAGGGGTCAGATACTTTAATAAAATTGAGAAACACTGGTCTCGATGAGATGTGCGACAGCAACCTGCAGCCTGTGACATTAGCAAGAGGGTGCCTTGCTTTCTTATAGCACAGACAGAACTGGCCCCAGGTATGTTACATATAACTCACTAGCTCTCTCTATTGTCCTCTGCTGCCAAATATCATTACAATTCTTGGATGCCCATTCTTCTTCCCTAGCCAGGAGGTAAGCCATATGTCCTTATCCTGCTCTTGGCAGGACATTCTTTCCTGCTGAGAAATGCTCATTCATTTTAGTTGGTCATCTGGTGTTGCATCACCTGCTAACAATAAGCCATCGGTTCCAGAAATTAATGAAAGTGTTGGTTTGGCATTATCAAGTGATACTACACTAACATTGACTGATCAAAAGAACAAACATACTGTTGAATAAACATTCAATTTGAGTTATCTTTCCAAACACTCTCCTGGAAGCCTGTAGTTTGAACTGTCTCAGGGAAGACCACTTTTCAAGAAATGTCTACAAGTGTATTTCCAGCCAAGCTGGGATAACACCTACTTTATATTAGTTACATGTTCCCATTCACATAGTAATTTTTTTTTTAAATGCAGTTTGCATTTTTTAGATGCTCTATTCTGGACCCTCCAGCAAGGAAAAATTCTAGGTAGTTCTCTTTGTTTTTGAGGGGGTTGGGCAGCAACGTTTGCCATACATAACCCTGTCTGTACTGTGCAGGCAGGTCTTCATTATCACTTGTAACTAGATTTAAATACTGTCTGTCTTTGTCATTAATGTGTCACTATAAACACTTAAAAATAAAGTTAAATGAAAAAAAAAGTAAATAGTGTGATGCACTGGAACACACATTGCACCAACTTGCTGGAGCTCACAGTTATAGCTGACCAAAACACTGCTTTCAAGGTCTTTTTTTTTTTTTCAACCGTATTTATTAAAGTTTTTGGAGACAGATAATACAGAGATAATCATTATTAATGTGTCCAAATGGATGTTAGAAAATTGCAAACCTCAAAGTGAAAGGCACCAATGGTTATAAATAATAGAGTGAACAAGCAGAGTTTGGTAAAAGCAGAGAAGGAGGGGGGGAGGAGTGTGAGGGAAAAAGGAGGGGAGGAGACGGAGGGAAGAAGGAGGGAAAGAAGGGGGGGAGAAGGGAGAGGGGGAGAAAAATGGGGGGGAAGGAGGGTGAGGGGGGAAAGGGCAGGCCAAGGCCCTTGTATTTTTTACTTGAATCTATTATTATTATGCAATAAATCACTCAACAGTGGTGGCTGGTGCTCAATATTTTGGGGGGGCCGCAAACAAACCTGCCCCCCCCACAGGAGATGGAAGGCGATGATCAGTGGCCACCCCTGTGGCAGATGAACGGTTGTGATCAGTGCCCCCATCCCCATGCAAGAGACAGACGGCGGCGACCAGTGCCCCCCCCCCACGAGAGACCCAATTGGCTGGGAGTCCTAAGACTGATACTCCGACCTTTAGTGTGTTCTGACTATCCTATCTGCTTGTTGCCCTGACCCTTGGTGTGCCTTCCGGACATACCCTTAGCCCTGCCTGCTGCTTCCTCTCTATCCACTCAAAGATAGCCATGAGCATGAGCTGGGAGACCCTGGGGGCCACGACCTGGAGTCAGCTGCAGCGAAGTCCATCCTCACCATCAGAGGCTCTGGTGAACACCCGCTGGCTCTTAGATTCCACGCCCTGGGGAATCTTATGCTCTACCTACCTGTGCTATCCGTGTCAGTGCTCCAGTGGACCCGCTTTCCTTAACAATCCTGAGCTACCCTTGAAGCAGTCAGCCGAAGGGTTCACTATCTTAATGGTGCGCTTCTATCACAAACTGAGTGCATCTGTCACCTTGACTCAGGTGACCTGGCGCTCAGCACCCGCTTCCTGATTGGCAGGGAGGAGAAACAGGAAGACATTAGCGAATAGTAATTTGCTAATGTCACACAACTGTGTGGGCTCAGGGCGCAGTGCTCTGCGCCCCAAGCCCACCCTTTTTTGAAGCCAATTAGAGCCTCAGGCTCTAATCATGTGTTTTAAAAAAAAAAAACATTGAAATCCATGCGTCCTGCTCCCTGCATGTAGATTAGTGGCTGGGCACATGGATTAGGGGGGGCCCTACGCCCCTAATAGATGGGGCTGCCACTGCTCCTCAATAAAGCATTTTCTTTAAATATATATTAAAGCACAGACATTATCCCAGTTGCTTCCCCTGCATTGCTCAGCAGTGCTTCCCCAGACTTCCATTTGGGAAGCACACATTGAGCACATCACTTATCACCCTCTTTGGGACCAATATTCCTAGTGCCATGCCCCATTCCTTCTATAGCCTGCCTTAGCATTGAATGAGGAGCAGAGGTAGGGAAAAAGACTTCAGGGCTGCCTGTGTGTCTGTGTGCACAAGTAGCATATAGACATCCTAGGTGGGAGCACTTCATGAGTCCACAAGGCAATAGAGCCAGGAAAGAAAGGAGCAAGAAGGTAAGAAACTAAATAAGGTTGGACATGGAAGGCGTTCATTAAAGAAGGTAAGTGCTGAGGTCAACAGCACTATATTCTTTTTACGTAAGAGAATTTAATAACACTTTAAAGTAGTGTGAAAAAAAACACATGCAACTGTCAATCATGTAATGGATCATGGGTTCTTGCCCCATAAGCAAATTTCTAGCCACCTTTACAATGTACAGCAAAATGATAAAAAATATATTTATTCCTTGACCAAGGCAGTTACTTCAGACAGAACAATGTAGACATCTGATGTATGCACCTGTAAGGTCCATCCATCATATTCTGCTGAGATGCAGGTGGAAGGAAAAAACAAAATAAAAGAGATAAACGCTGAGCTGAGGGAATCAGATGAAAGAGGTAATCGCTATAATCATATTGTGCACCCACCTAGTGTATTGTAGGGACTTATTTATTTACAATACTAAAGTGTATACTATGATGTAAGCATATTATTGTAATTGTAATTACAGTATGTAAGAGTGCAGAAGTTACCTAAAGAAAAGAAAAGGCAGCAGCAGTAGGCTGTCTCCCGACATCTTAGATCTTCTGTTCATATTTTTGTCTGAAACTCATTTTATCGTTTAATGTGCAATGCTGCACTTTTCTTTTTTACTAATATTTTTCAGCATCATCCAAAACAAATATATTGCTACAACTGCATTGCCATCAAAACACAGACATACAAGGGTCTATTTTGCCCCTTGCTGCCTCATTGGAGACAATGCTATTCATTTGTAATGTTACTTACCATTCTTCCATATTTTACTGTCAGTTTACTTTGTAACACACATACTGTCTTAGTTTCTGACCTACCTGCACCCATGTCTGTCAATTTACCTCTCATTTATAGGAGAGAGCTCAAGAGCAGGGCACGGGAAATTCACAAGGGAACAAGAAATGTTTAGATGAATAAATAAAGAGTAAATAAAGAGTGGGAATGCACATGCTAGAAACGTTGGCATTAAGATTGGAAAACGCTACCTAACACCAGCTACGGCCATCCATAGACTTACAAGAGCAGTCAATATGAACACACAGGCTGCCCATTTTTTTCATCTGGTTGGAAACAGAAGGGGATGACTGCTGCTGTCATACACTGCAAGTGCCACTTAGCTCAGGTGGCACTGTGGCAGTAATAGAATCAGCATATTTTCTAACCTGCCAGACTGATATTCTACGCGGGCTGCCTGATAACATAGGATTGTCATCTCATCTGGCCATTATGTGGCTAGATGCTTTTGTATTAAAACTCCTGTAAGGGTCCCTGCCCTCTAAATCGATTATACCCAAATCAAAACCTCAGATACAGCTTTACACACCCCAACATGGCTTTCCCATTTATCTCTTTAGAGTCTGTAGCTACACCTATGCGCTACAACAGTCTTTTTCAACCAGGGTGCCTTCAAGCTTCTTTAGGGATGCCTTGGCAAAATGTCTACAAATTGGCCAAAAATTGGATCAAGCTTGCCTCTTAGGTACACAAAGCCACAGATTTTCATTGTGCATCATTACAATCTTCCAGCCACTGGCTTCTTAATAACCAATGATGTCATTGGTTGATCTGGAGGATGTTGGGCACCTGCACAGCATCCTTGTTTGCCCCTCACCTGCCCCGTATCATCAATACTGGGGTCACAGAGGCTTCTTTAGAGGTACCTTGGCAAAATGCCTACAAATTGTCTAAAAATTGTATACAAGCAGGTGGATCAAGCTTGCCTCTTAGGTACTATAAGCTGGGGAACAGGTAGCAGGTATAAAGCTCCCTGGGATGAGCAGTCTTTCAGGCACAGATAACAACTTCAGTGAGGTAGTGACAAACAGTGTGGTGTTTATTGGTGATATATACAAGTCTATATACAGGTGCTGTACAATGTTTTCAGAAAATTAACAGGAACCAGAATTAGCCAAACAAAAATCTAGCCGTGTTTTGGCACTAACTATACATAATATACAGGTTCTAACTACCAGGCTGAGCAAGCCTACAGCTTGCCAGCTTCCACACATGCAGCTTGATAGCTTTCACCAACCTTGTTGCTCTCACAGATCAAAGGTCTTCCCAGGCAGAGAGCACTGGCTGTCTGTCCCAGGTGAGCATAAATTAGCCTGGGGGAGAGGACAAAGATCCGAACTGGATCGTGGATTAGAAATCCCTGAATGTGTAGGAGAGGAGCCTGTGAGATGTATAAACCCCCAACAGGACTTGTACTGACTCTCTCTGGGACGCTCTGCCACATATCCTCCCCCCTTGTTTCAACCTTGGGGTTGGAACACCTGTGGCCCAACAGGAGTGAACATGGGTCAGGGCATCTACATTCCCCATCTCAACACCTAGCCTGTGTTTTACAGTGAAGGAATAATCCTGTAAAGCCAAAAACCACTGGTTCACCCATCTATTAGTCTCCTTCTTTTGGGCCAACCATTTCATGGTTTCATTTTTTGTATTGAAAGGGACCCTCCGGGGTCACAAATGCAGTCTTCTCTTTGGTGCTACCAGTCAGGGGTATTTGCAAATAACCTTTTGTCAAGTCCAAAGTGGTCAGATAGCGGGCTTTGCCAAGTCAGTCTATAAGTTCATCTATCCTGGGCATTGGGTACGTGTCAAACTTTGTCACTGCATTTAGCGCTCTGAAGTCGTTACAGAACCTCCAAGTGGCATGCGGTTTTGGGACTAACATGGTGGGGCTAGACCAGTCACTATTGGATTCCTCAATGACATCTAGCTGCAGCATCCTTTTAACTTCATCATTGATGTCCTTTCTTCTAGCTTCGGGAATTTGGTACGGGTTGAGCTTGACACGGACCTCAGGTTCAGTAACAATATCATGCTGAACTGCTGAAGTCGTGCCAGGAAACTCTGAAAATGTATCTCTATTTCATATCAGGAACTCTCTAGCACCCTGTTTTTGGGAAAAAGACAGGGTGTCTGGAATCGTGATCTCAGGGATGAGAGGGGACTTAGTACCCTTAGGCGTTACCATGAGTGACCTCGCAGTTAATGTCAGTTTATCCTTCCAGGGCTTTAACAGGTTTATGTGGTAAATCTGTTCAGGCTTCCTTTTACCTGGTTGATACACTTTGTAATTGACCTCCCCAACTCTTTCCATTACTTTGAAGGGACCCTGCCAGGAACTTGCTTTCAACAGTGGGAACTAACACCAGGACCCTGCCACCTGGTGAGAAAACACGGAGTTGGGCCCCCCTGTTGTATATTCGCTGTTGGGCTGCTTGGGCCTGTAGTAAGTGTTCTTTTACCATAAGCATGATTGCTGCAATCCTGTTCTGCATTTGAGTGATATGTTCAATGACACTTTAGTGGGGTGTCTGCTCCTCCTCCCAGGTTTCCTTGGCTATATCTAAGAGTCCCAGAGGGTGTCTCTCATAAAGCAACTCAAAAGGAGAGTACCCTGTAGAGGACTGGGGAACCTCCCTGATGGCAAACATCAAGTACAGAATCAGGAAGTCCCAGTTTTCCTACAACCTTTTTTAGCATACTCTAATGTTTTATTGAAGCATTCCACCAAGCCATCAGTTTGAGGGTGGTACACAGAGGTTCACAACTGCGTCACCTTAAATAACTTGCACAACTCCCTAGTTATTTGTGACATTAATTGGGTGCCCTGGTCTGTAAGGACCTCCATAGGGATCTCAACTCGACTGAATACCATGAACAGCTCTTTGGCAATGTTTTTAGCAGATGCGGTGCGTAAGGAAACTACCTCAGGGTAACGGGTAGCATAATCCATGATTACAAGAATATGCTGATGACCTGACTCCGGGCATACGTGGGGAGTGGACCCACAAGGTCCATGGCAATCCTCTCAAAGGGCACTTCAATAATGGGTAAGGGCACTAAAGGACTTCGGAAGTGGGGTAGTGGGGCTGACTTTTGACACACAGGACAGGATTGACAATAATTCTAATTATCTTTCTGTATCCTTTTTTCTCAACCTTTAAATGACCTCCTAGCAAGTGCCCATGGGCAAGTTCCAACACTACCCGTCAGTATGGCTTAGGGACCACCAACTGTTCAACAATTTCATCATTCTTTTTGTAGATATGATAGAGTAAATCTTCATTGCTGCTGAAATAAGGAAAACAGGGCCTGTCCCCTGGTTCGACAGGTACATCATTAATCACTACTACATTTTCCCAGGCTCTGGCAAGAGTAGGGTCTTTTCTCTGTTCGGTACTAAAGTTTTCCTTGTGCACATTCAGGTCAACAAGCTTTAGTGTAGCCTCAGGGTCAGCAGATGGCTGTCCACCTTCACTGGATGTGGGGACTTCCTCAGGCTCCCCCAGTTCTCCTGCCATAACAGAGAAAGGAAAATCTGGGGATTCCTGAGAGGAGTCACCTGAACCCACATTTTTTGTGCTGGCCAGGGATTCTGGCTCCGTGTCTGATTCAGCTACTGCGACTAAGTCTGGACGATCCCCCAGTTTCCAAAAATTGGGGAAATCCCTGCCAATTATGACCTCATGCACTAAGTGGGGTACCACTCCGACCAGATGGGTCACAGTACCTATGTCAGATTAAAACTTGACCATGGCTATAGGATACTCTTGGGTATCCCCATGCACGCAAATCACAGAAACTTTCTTAGTATTAGAATACACCGGCTTAACCATATCAGCGTTAACCAAAGTAATCAAACTTCCGGAGTCCAGCAAGGCAATAATAGGCTTATTATTAACAGTCATGTGGCACATGTGTTTTCCTACACTCTGCGCTGCAGCGCATGAAACAGCAGCAAGCATAGACTGTCTTCTAAGAGATAAATCACATTGCATGGGTTCATCTGTCAATAGACAGTTTGCTGCAACGTGACCCAGCTCCCGGCAACAGAAACACCTGATGTTGTCCCAGTTTGGTTTGCTGACAGGCAGTGGCTTCCCTTGTTTGAGACGCCAAGCTTCAGTCCTGGCACCAAAAATCCTCCCCCCGTCTCCTTGTCATGCTTACCACCCACTTCCCCTGGAACAGTCTTACCGGTTGCCTGGAGAGACCATGGCTTTGGGTAGAAAGTATGTGCGGCTGTAGGGGTGGTGACCAGGCTCTCTGCAGCAAAGTACCTTTCAACGAACTCCACCAGGTAGTCTGCCGACTTGGGGTCTCCTTGACTCACCCACTTCTTCAGGGGAATTGGTAGTGATCTCAGGAATTGTTCCATGACCACACGCTCCACTATTTGTGGCCCAGCCAGGGACTCCAGCTGTAGCCATTTCCTTACCAGGTGGATTAGGTCAAACATCTGTGATTTTGGGGGCCTCTCATCTCAGAAGGACCAGCTGTAGACCCATTGTGCTCGAATAGCCAAGGTGACACGGAGTCATGCCAGGATTTCCTGCTTGACCTCCTCATACTCATAGGCCTTCTGCGATTCTCCAGTAAGTAAGGGGGTGACTAGGCCAGCCCACTGGGTTTTAGGCCACCCTTCCATCTCAGCGGTTCTTTCAAATGTCAGCAAGAAGGCCTCTGGGTTGTCATCTGTGGTCATCTTGGAAAGGAAGCGACCCACATGGATGGCTGAGGGCTTGTCTCCAACACCTTCACTTTTAGCAGGTGACCACTATGCCAGCGTTTCCACAACCTCAGTCAGGGTTTCTCTATCCGCTTTTGCAGCAGTGGCTAGCTGTTCTAACAGCTTCTGCGTTTGCTCCTGTACAGCACCAATCTGTTGGCACAGTGCCTTTGTTTGCTCCTGTGCGATAGTGTTGGCTTGTTGTTGTGCAGTGTTTGCTTGCTGCTGTGCAGCATTAGATAACACCAACTGTTTGAGGATTCCCTCCATGTTTAGTCACTCCAGGTACTGGCCTTTTAAGTAGTAACTTACTACAGCTGGTCGCAGCCTCCACCATATGTAAGCTGGGGAACAGGTAGCAGGTATAAAGCTCCCTGGACTGATCAGCCTTTCAGGCACAGATACCAACTCCAATGAGGTAGTGACAAACAGTGTTTATTGGTGATATATACAAGTCTATAAACAGGTGCTGTACAGTGTTTTCAGGAAGTACACAGGAACCAAAAATAGCCAAACAAAAACCTAGCCGTGTCTCGGCACTAACTATACCTAATATACAGGTTTTAACTACCAGACTGATCAAGCCTACAGCTTGCCAGCTTCCACACATGCAGCATGATAGCTTTCACCAACCTTGTTGCTCTCACAGATAAGAGGTGTCTGATCTTCCCAGGCAGAGAGCACTGGCTGTCTGTCCCAGGTGAGCATAAATTAGCCTGGGGGAGAGGACCAAGACTTGAACTGAATCATGGATTAGAGATCCTTGAACGTGTAGGAGATGAGCCTGGGAAATGTATAAAAACCCTGAACAGGAATTTTCCTGGCTCTCTCTGGGATGCTCTGCCACAGTACACAAAGCCACAGATTTTCATTGTGCATGATTACAATCTTCCAGCCGCCGGCCTCCTATAACCTATGATGTCATCGGTTGATATGGAGGATATCGGGCACCTGCACAGCATCCTTGTTTGCCCCTCACCTGTCCCATATCAACACCACTGGGGTCACAGTAGCTGAGTGCTGGGGAAAAAACTAAAGGAGAGAGAAACACTGGAATACTAGTCAGTACCAGTGCACAAAAGTAAATTTGCTTTGGAAGAATGAAACACTTCTAATGTTGAGTGTTCTGCGTGTGTGAATGTTGCAGCGTAAATAAAGCTATTTGTTTAGTTTTTTACATTTTAGAATGGGGTGCCTCAAGATTGTGCAAAATATTAAAGGGTGCCTCAACTGAAAAATGGTTGAGAAACACTGCACTACAGGACAGGCGCCAGGGGAAAATGAATACAAACACTACCTGGAACAGTGGAGAACTAGGCAGTGTAAGCCCAGTAGACAATGTGGTTGATTTACTAAAGGCAAATATACTGTGCACTGCAAGTGCAGTTGCTCTGGACCAGGGGTCTCCAAGACTTTCTAAACAAGGGACCAGTTTACTGTCCTTCAGACTTTAGAGGGATCGGACGTTGGAGTCAGTGGGAGGAGTAGTGCCTAATCATGGTACAACAGGCAGTAAGGCAGATAAACATCACAAAATACACCAGACACAGAATTGGATAATAATTGGCCACGGCCCTTTATTGTTGGTTTAAAAGTATAACATATTTAGTAAACATAACTTTGCATAAAGCAACACTCAAAACAACTTAGTCACCATGGCTCAAGCTGTATTATAAATAATCCAAAATGTTAAACTTCCCAAAAGACAGGAGGGACTAACCCTCCTGTCACCCAAACCCCACACCGTGGCCTTTTCAATACACTCTTGCAAATTCGTCTTAAAGATATCCAATCCTATGTCGGTCAAATGTATTCCATCATCCCTATATATGCCAGAAATACCTCCTTCCAGCTCCAAATGTCTGAAAGAAAATCCTCCGACACTACTCATAAATTTTTCCATCGCCCTATTCACCCTCTTCCTTAGTTTCTCAAGCGACCTCATTGATGGTGATTCTAACCACCGCAACCTCTGAACTACTTCCAAATAAATTAACACAACCTGTGGAAAAGAAGCCTTGAAATGGACCATATCCTTTTTTATACTATAAATCAAGTCTAATGTTTTACTTTGGCCTATGTCATTACCTCCTAAATGTATAATTACAATATCAGGAGGAGGGAGAAATTGATGGAGGCGACCAAACTCAAAAAACAAATCTGCCCACACCATACCTCTCCTCCCA
>BLSH010530635.1:488107-498250 GCA_018402905.1 Glandirana rugosa
GTATCAATGTATCAATGTATCAAACAGTCCAACTTTTTTCTGTGTTCAGGTAGGTCAAGTTGGTTTTTTTTTTTTTTTTTACATATATGTATATATGTGTATATGTGTATGTTGGTTTATTAGGGTATATGTTAGGAAGTGGGTGTCAACTAGGTCTCCTTCCGTTTTTTGGGGTCGTTTCGTACCTAGGTTAAACGATATTGCCCCCTTTTTTAAGGAAGGACTAAGGGGCTCTCCGTTAGCCTAAGTGGGACCTAGTTGAAATGGATTTCTACAACCATGGGTCAATACAATAAATGTAATTCCTTTCTTAGGTCCATTTTTTTTTTTTTTTTTGGTTGAACTGGATGGACTTGTGTCTTTTTTCAACCTGACAAACTATGTAACTATGTAACTATGTAACTATGTAACAGGAGGTGGCACCCAAACACCAGCCACAGAGTTATCCAACCTTAAATTAACATTTCTTGTAATCTCACCAGCTTGACTCCTACTGTCCAAATCCTGAGCCAACCTGGAAAGCAAATTATTCATATTGTTTAACAATTGCATAGACGACAACTCACCAACTCCACTTGCCATAACGGCCTGCGGCTGAGCATTAGCACAGACCACCTGGATGTTATTATCCCCTTGCTGTTCTTCCTGCTCAGGGGGCTCCGACATATCATGGGGTCTGGATGAACCAGCCACCGCTCTATCAGCGATGCCGGCGTCTTCAGGCATACATGGTTGCCTATGATACCCCTCCTCTGGTCTTCGACAAGATGGCCGCTGGGAGTCAGCTCCACTTCTGGCCCTGCCTCTAGAGGCCTGGCCCCTTCGCGGCTGTGACCGCACATCGCTTTCAGCCGACGGTCTGCGAGGCAGAGATGGGGAGTGTCTTCGGCATGGAATGCGCCTCCTCTTTGCCGGCCGTTCCATCCCGCCGGAGGTGACGTCGTCTGGCACTCGGCGCTCCGGATCCACTTCCCGCTGGTCTTCCGGCACTTCCACTTGCCACGATGCGCTGCTCCGTCCTCCTCCTCCCGGTCTTGAGCCTTCAGCTGCGGCGGCAAGGGAAACATCTTCCGGAGCCTCTTGACCTGGCGCGCTCGGAATCTCCAGGCAGCGACGAACCCACTCTTCTCCTCCTTCTTGGCCAGCCTGCTCGATGAGACGTCTCAGAAGGCTCATTCTTCAGCCCCAGAAAGCGCCGCTTGCCCAATGAGGTAAACCTCTAGAGCACCACGGCTGTGCCTTCTGAGGCGAATGAGCCCCCCACTCATGGAGCCCCCTTTTATAGGCAGGCTCAGGTGTTTCTGGAATGTTCTGGGGTGAAATTCACATGTTCTCCTCAGCAACACAAGTGACCTCACCCCTGAACAACCAATCACATTAAGGGGCCCTCCAGGAGCTTGAAAAAAGGCGGTAAAATCACATGTCAAACCTTCCTAAAACATGTGACTCACACTCCTGTCACTAACCCTAAACAAGGCCACCTGTGCGCCTCAGGCTCACAGGGGGAGCCTTGAAACTGCCCACGGCCGTAGTCCCATGAGGAAAGGGGGGTTCCTAGAAACCTCTTTCCCCTTTCCTTTCATTGGTAGTGGGAGGAATACTATCCTATCATTGGTGTCAGTGGAAAAAATAGTGCTCCATCATTGGTGTCAGTGGGAGAAATAGTGCCCCATCATTGGTGTCAGTTGGAGAAATAGTGCCCCATCATTGGTGTCAGTGAGAGAAATAGTGCCCCATCATTGGTGTCAGTTGGAGAAATAGTAACCCATCGTTGGTGTCAGTGGGGGAAATGGTAACCCATTGTTGGTGTCAGTGGGAGAAATAGTGCCCCATTGTTAGTGTCAGTGGGAGGAATAGTGCCCCATCATTGGTGTCAGTAGGAGGAACAGTGCCCCATCGTTGATGTTGGTGGGAGGAATAATGCCCAATCATTGGTAGTGGAAGGAATAGTATCCCATCATTGGTGTCAGTGGGAGGAATAGTGCCCCATAATTGGTGTCAGTGGGAGGAATAGTGCCCCGTTGTTGGTGTCAGTAGGAGGAATAATGCCCAGTCATTGGTGATAGTGGGAGGAATAGGACCCCATAATTGGATTCAGTAGGAGGAATAGTGCTCCATCGTTAATGCCAGTGTCATGCATCCGTGAGAAGAACAGTGCCCCAAGGGTCGGATAAAAGCAAGCAAAGGGCTGCATCCAGCCCGCAGTTTAGAGACCCCTGCTCTAGACCATAGTAAAGGAGGGGAAGCTCTGCTGATTTCTATTATACCATCATGTGAAAGCAAAAATGCTGTTTTTTTTATTTTCCTTGCATGCAATTGAGTATTCTTTGCAAAGTAAAGCTTTACCTTATTTACTAAGCTGTGGAGTAACTGCACTTGCAGTGCACTGTATATTTGCCTTTAGTAAATCAACCCCAAAGCATCATACATTATGTCTGCATTTGGGTATAACAAATGAAGTTCTCAGTACAAAGGTACAGCTGTACTTTAAGTGCAGCAAACAAGAAGCTGAGTGAAACAAGGGAACCTAAATAGAGAGAGCTCAGATTGGGCAGCTGTAACAATCTTCTGCCTTTGATTATTACTATGAGAGCCGGTTCACACTACAGCGACTTGGGATCCAACTTGTGGCGCCCCAAGTCGCTTGACATAAGAAATCCCATGAAATGAATGGGAGCGGTCTTAATGTACACTACTGAAGTCGCTCCGACGTCAAAAAAGGTTCCTGTACTACTTCAAGGCGACTTTATCCAACTTGTGCCCATAGAATTCAATGGAAGTTGCCTCCAAGTTGGATCCCCATCTATATTGAAGCGACTTTACAGGAAAAAGAAAAAAATTTACCCAGGTAAAAGGAATGATGTCACAAGAGCTATATTCTCTGATTGGCCACAGGAAAAGTCACCTGGCATGGAGGTCGCTTTAAGTCGCATTTTAAGTCTCCCGAAGTCACGCTGAAATTGCCTTGAAGTCGCATTCAAATCGCCTACAAATTTGCGCCTAAGGTCGGATCGCCCCTGTGTGAACCCAACTCTGAAAGTACATGCAAAGCCCTTGTACTTAGTGTATCCATCCAAAGTGGCTGAAGAGGATTATGAGCTGCATATTTTATCATACCTAAAGAAAAATTAAATGTTGAATGGGTGGGGCTATTATATTTTGAAAAATTGATTTTATAACGATTTTATTACATTTTTAGTGTTTAATGTGCTGTTAATGTGCGATATAATTTTCCAGGAAAAAATTGCTTTAAATGTTTGTGGAGCAACATCATTTTAAATCTAAGAGGTAAGGCAAAAGATAAGCTTCACTGGCTTCTTCCTGTGCAAAGGTAAGAAGGAAAACTATTCTACAAATCGGACGTGTGCACACTGAGCTCTGTGCTCATATTATAGTAATAACCAAATAATCAGGACACTGCACAGATGTTTTTCATTTGTAATGGTACTCTATAATAAATGCGGGGGCACAGTACAGGGGTATATAGCTTCCAGAATCAGGAAAAGATGCTACTTGTAGTTATATTTCCCTTATTACTCCGTTCTCCTTGTGACAGCTCCCTTACATTGCTCAAAAATTGCTATAAATGATCTTCAGTCAAGAAGAGAGTGCAACAAATGAGAAATCACATAAATATTTACCTGGGTATGAAAGCACTGCTAGATGGCTCAGCATCTTCTGCCTCTGTCTCTTTCTCTCTCTGATGCTGATATATACTCTGCAGAGCTTTCAGCCACGAGAAATGATGCACCAACATTAAATGTTATAGAGAGACAGAACTGCGAGTCCATTTAGAATAACAGAAAGAAGTAAGTTTAAAAAAATAGAATGTTTACTCGCTATCATCATTGCAGCACACATATTGTATATGAATAGTATGGTAAAGTCACCTTACGGCTGGGTTCACATATGAACCGCATGCGGGTCACAGCAGGGGTCCGGTGCGTCCTGGTTCACCATTTCAGATCCAATTTCAGCCCAAATTTTGGGGTGAATTCGGACCTGAAACGGAAACCAAAAGTCGCACAGCGTTTTTGTGAAAAACGCACCAGACCTGCTGCTGAGATATGTGAACCGGCTCCATAGAGAGCCGATAAAAATCTCCTGCTATTGCGAATTGGATGCGGAGAACCCGCAACCAATTCGCAATGGTGTGAATCCAGCCAAAGTATCATTTATGATCAGGCCATGTTCCCCCTATGGAATATTGCATTGATAAGAGATCTGCTTTAGGGAAAATTCAGACAAACGTTGTGCTGGCAACATTTTCTTGGCAATAACTGTCTTCCATATGAACAGCAGAAAAATAGACCACTTTAGTATCATACCGATTCTGGATTGGTTGTGATGAGCCCGTGCACGCTTTGTATTTTCTATCTTCTTGTTAATTAAGCCCAAATGAGCATTGTACAGTTTCCACACCTCTGACAGCTTTAAAAATATTGTGAAAGATTTATGATTGCACCTTGGTATTTCTGAGGTGCAATACATATTGTACAGGTAAAAGGCTGACAAGTAATTGTCAGCATAATTTCTCATGGTTGGATTTTAAGGACAGTCAGCAACACACTTACTGTTTACTTGGCAGGCTTTCCTATCACTAAAAGCCTCCTCTTTTCCTTCCACAGCCCTTATCCTCTCCCTGCCATCATCAGTTTTATGGAGAACAGCCTGCCTTAATCTCTAATAAAATTTATACACACACACACATTATATCATCAAAAGTATTAGGACACCTGCCTTTACACACACGTGAACCTTAATGGAATCCCAGTCTTAGTCCGTAGGGTTCAATATCGAGTTGGCCCATCCTTTGCAGCTATAACAGCTTCAACTCTTCTGGGAAGGATGTCCACAAGGTTTAGAAGGGTGTCTATGGGAATGTTGGACTAATCTTCCAGAAGCGCATTTGTGAGGTCAGGCACTGATGTTGGACGAGAAGGCCTGACTTGCAGTCTCCGCTTTAATTCATCAGATGTGTTCTATCAGGTTGAGGTCAGGACTCTATGCATTCCAGTCAAATTGGAACAGGAAGGGGCCATCATCAAAATGTTCCCACAAAGTTGGGAGCATGAAATTGTCCAAGATGTCTTGGAATGCTGATGCCTTAAGAGTTCTCTTCACTGGAACTAAGGGGCCAAGCCCAACCCCTGAAAAACAACCCCGCACCATAATTCTCCCTCCACTAAATGATTTGGACCAGTGCACATAACATGGATGAGTGAGTTTGGGGTGGAGGAACTTGACTGGCCTTTTGTGAGATACCGTATATACAGTATCTCACAAAAGTGAGTACACCCCTCACATTTTTGTAAATATTTTATTATACCTTTTCATGTGACAACACTGAAGAAATGACACTTTGCTACAATGTAAAGTAGTGAGCGTACAGCTTGTATAACAGTGTAAATTTGCTGTCCCCTCAAAATAACTGAACACACAGCCATTAAAGTATAAACCGCGGACAACAAAAGTGAGTACACCCCTAATTGAAAATGTCCAAACTGGGTCCAAAGTGTCAATATTTTGCGTGGTCACCATTATTTTCCAGCGCTGGCCTAATCCTCTTGGGCATAGAGTTCACCAGAGCTTCACAAGTTGCCATTGAAGTCCACTTCCTCTCCTCCATGACGACATCACGGAGTTGGTGGATGTTAGAGACCTTGCACTCCTCTGCCTTCCGTTTGAGTATGCCCCACAGATGCTCAATAGGGTTTAGGTCTTGAGACATGCTTGGCCAGTCCATCACCTTTACCCTCAGCTTCTTTAGCAAGGCAGTAGTCATCTTGGAGGTGTGTTTGGGGTCATTATTATGTTGGAATACTGCCCTGCAGCCCAGTCTCCGAAGGGAGGGGATCATACTCTGCTTCAGTACGTCACAGTGCATGTTGGCATTCATGTTTCCACTCAATCAACTGTAGCTCCCCAGTGCCGACAGCACTCTTGCAGCCCCACTACCATGCTTGCCTGCCGGCAAGACGCACTTGTCTTTGTACTCCTCACCTGATTGCAGCGACACACGCTTGACACCTTCTAAATCAAATAAGTTTATCTTGGTCTTATCAGACCACAGGACATGGTTCCAAATTTCTAATCGCGCGTACTAACGGCCGGATGATCGTACAACAATCGGTCGTATGAATGTTTTCATACGACCGTCACACCTTGTGTACGGGGCTTTAGGATCATTCGTTTGAGTGATGATCTCTCTGAGCCACTGATAAATGGTGGAATGAGGAAGCTTTCTCCCCTTTGTGGGGCCTATTAGGAATGACGAAAAGAGAGTCAGTCTTTCTAATGGAAGTAGTGGCTGCAAGGTCGACATGCACAGCATGAACTACATTCAAATGACAATGAAGGGAAATCTTCTTCCGATGCACTGTGGCCAGACAGAGGGATAGGAACACAATGACCTGGTTAGTGATGAGCAAAACTACTTGGGTTCAATTTGGGAACTTGTTCATCAAAAACATGAAAAAATCTTCCAATTGCAATTTTTAATGCAAACCCCAAACCCCATTGAAGTCAATGGCAAAAGAATATTGAAAATGTAATATTGCAAATCAATTCTCTATTTTCAAAGCTAATACGGAAGGGATTGTCAAACAAAGGGCATGGGGAGCTGGGCACTGGCAGTGGGGACAATGCAACCATATTTGGTGAAGGATAAATTATTTATTAAGGGCTAACGTGGAACATTAAAAATGCTAAGTTTCTTTACATAACATGCTTGAGGATGCATTAAAACCTACATCTGTAGTTGTGTACCTGTAGGATGTACTACAGCAAAAGTGATATTTGGAAAGCAAAAAAAAAAAAAACAGTTGCTGCTATATGACATTTACTTTCCTTTTTCAGCTTGAGAATGCCTCAAAATCAACAAAGGGCATGGGGAGCTGGGCACTGTCATGGGTTACTAATTCAAAAAATATTTTTACAATACTATTCAGTACAAACAGCTCTTTTACCAAGGCTTAAAGAGCAACATAACAAATACACAATTTCCACAAATAACATGCTTTAGAGATACCCCTCACCTGTCTGTGAAGTGGTGCATCTGTAAGATGCACATAAGCAAAAGTGACTTTTACAAAGAAAAATGAAACTATTTATTATACTGTTTCCCAGCCACTGTTTTTAATGTCAGTATTACATTTTATATCCCTCAATGTTGTGCTCCCTTAGGTGTTCATCTAATAGTTTCTTGAAATTATCTATGCTCCCAGCAGAAACTACTGCTTGCGGAAGAGAATTCCACATCCTCACTACTCTTACAGTAAAGAAACCTCTACACTTGGTTCTGTTTGTAAACAAAGAAACCAGTAATTCTCTTCATCTATACCAGACCCTTATCCTAGGGTCTAGTATTGATATCTAAATGGGGACCCCACAGAGAAAACAAGAAAAAAAATGTGTAGAGTCCCCCCAAAATCCATATTTGACCTTTATCCTAGTATGCAGCCTGACTGGCCTGGAAAGGGGGGGGGGGTGAGGGTTCACCCCTACTCCTGAACTTTACCAGATCACATGCCCTGAACATGGGGAGGCTACTTTCCCATAAGGAACCAGAACCTGGATGCCACATTTAAAATAAGGCGACCCCATGTACCTGCACCCTGCCTAGGTGAATGAATAAGCCCCTGATTACTCATTCACAAAAAAAGTCAAATAGAATATAAACACACTGCCACCTTATAAAAAGGTCCTTTATTGGAAAAACACAACGCCAAACAAAAATGATCTCATGATAAAAATCCATCATCAATCATGTCACCCAGCTATGTAGATCCACATCAATTATAAAGAATGACAGCAGCTGACCCGCTGATCTCTGTACACAATAAACTGGTCATGCTTATATGACATCACCCAGTATACCCCACCCTTTGTTTACATTCAGCTACGGGTCTGGGAGCACTTCGTTGGGAGCAGATATGTTGGTGGGTCAGCAGGATTTTTACATTGTCACAAATTCTTTTTCAACATCTGGTATGTTTATTTACATTGCCATTTCCTTCTGTGAATAGATAACCAGGGGCACTTTCTCATTTACATGGGGGTGGGCTGGTATCTGGTGGGCCACTTTATTTTAAAGAGGGGAGTTCTACAGTCTAAAAAGTCCTCCTGCAAACCCTCACATCTTACAGGCCAATAGCAGAGTGGGCCCTACCTTGCATATACAGTATCTCACAAAAGTGAGTACACCTCTCACATTTTTGTAAATATTTTATTCTATCTTTTCATGTGATAACACTGAAGAAATTACATTTTGCTGCAATGTAAAGTAGTGAGTGCACAGCTTGTATAAAGTGTAAATTTGCTTCAGTGTTTTTTTTTCAGTGTCATTTCTTCAGTGTTGTCACATGAAAAGATATAATAAAATATTTACAAAAATGTGTGGGGTGTACTCACTTTTGTGAGATACTGTATATATAGCTGTGCTTATAAGTATACATACCCTGGCAAATTTATGATTTATTGGCCATTTTACAGAGAATATGAATGATAACACAAAAACTTTTCTTTCACTCATGGTTAGTGTTTGGCTGAAGCCATTTATTATCAATCAACTGTGTTTACTCTTTTTAACCACTTGCCGACCGCCGACCGCAGTCTGACGGCAACAAGATGGCACGATATTGCAAACCGCCGTCATATGACGGCGACTGCGAGATCCGCACTGTGAGCGCACGCGCTCACTGTGTCCCGGGGGAGCCAGGGAGCGGGTAGGGCGGACTCGATCGACGCCGGCTACCCACAATGGCCCCCCGCAGTGAAAGAACGGAGGTCCGTGTATGTAAGTAAACACGGATCTCCATTCTGACAGAGGGGGAAGGGCTGTGATCACAGGCTTCCTGTATATGGAAGCCATGATCACTCCCCTCCCCCTGCCAGCCCAGCCCCCATACAGTTAGAACACACCCAGGGAACACAGTTAACTCTTAGAGCGCCCCCTGCAGGTTAACCCCTTCACTGCCAATGACATTTACACAGTAATCAGTGCATTTTTATAGCACTGATCGCTGTATAAATGCCAATGGTCCCAAAAAAGTGTCAAAATGGTCCGACATGTCCGCTGCAATATCGTAGTACCAATAAAAATCGCAGATCACTGCCATTACTAGTAAGAAATAAAAAAAAATAAAAACCCCATAAATTAATTCTCATGGTTTGCAAACGTGGCAACTTTTGCGCAAACCAATCAATAAATGCCGACTGCGATTTTTTTTTACCAAAAATATGAGGAAGAATATACATCAGCCAAAACCAATGAAAAAAATGTTTTTTTATATATTTCTTTTAGATTTATATTTTAGCAAAAAGTAAGAAATTTGATTTTTTTTGCAAAATTGGAGCTTTTCTTTTGTTTATAGCGGTGATCAGAAATGACGCAAAGGGGATAAAATACCACCAAAAGAAAGCTCTATTTGTGGGAAAAAAAGGACGCAAATTTTGTTTGGTTATAATTAGAGTTGAGCGAACCTCTGGAAGTTCGGGTTCTGCTGGTCCGTCCGAACTTCGGGACAAAGTCCGGGTCCGGGTCCGGACGGAACCCGAACGATCGCACGGACAACGAACCCCATTGAAATCAATGGGGACCCGAACTTTTATGCACAAAAATGGCTGTAACAAAGTCCTGGAAAGCCCTAGAGGGCTGCAAAAGGAAGTAAAATGGGGGTAAGGGTAGGGCAAGTGCCCTACAAAAAAATGGGGTCAGGGAAATAACTGTAAATATTTTTTAAAAAATAAAAACATAAAAAAAGCAAAAATGGAGGTGAATGTGGATCATCTTCAAACTGTGTCTGAAAAGTATTAATTAATGGTAGAAGCCATATAACTGTTCTAAAATCATCTTCAAACTAGGGCAAGTGCCCTACAAATAAATGGGGATAGGGAAAATAAATTAAAATCAAGTAAAAAAACGGGAAGGGGGGTGGATGTGGAGTAGGAGCCTAGAGATTGACTAGGCCGTGACCGTGGCAGTGTAGGTGGAAGTGGCGGTGGTAGAGGAGTAGGAGGAGGTAGCCTGGTAACATGGTTTTTTTTTTGTATTGAGGCCTATTCAAAAAAAGAAGTATATGAATGGCTGTGTGAGTCCGGTCTAAATGTTTATTCTGCACAAGGTACAGACAAGTCTTGTGG
>BLSH010530635.1:712903-731030 GCA_018402905.1 Glandirana rugosa
TAGCCCAGAGGAAGCCGTTTAAGGCCTTTGTTGTAGATTGCCGCGGTTAAAAAATTTTTACTGTCATAAGTCTTAGCGGCAAAAACCGTTAGACTTATGACACTTCACGTTTCCTCCCTACCCCCCCAGAAAATCTGGGGGGCCAGGAGGTTTTTCACATGGACAGTGGTATATAATGATGGCGTTCCCTACAAATGTAAGGAACACTATCGTTATTTTCACTAGTCTAAAAAAAAAAAAAAAAAATTTCCTTGTCACGATTTTAATTTATTATTTTTTTTTTAAATTTCGCGGTGGCAACGTGTGGTTTGAACACAGTTTTCATATGTGGGAGCGACTTATGTATGCGTTTTCTTTGCTGCACGAGCTCACGGGGACGGTGGCGCTTTAAATTTTTTTTTTATTATTTAATTTTAGCACTGTTCCTTTAAAAAAAAAAAAAAAAAATCTGATCACTTTTATTGCTATCACAAGGAATGTAAACATCCCTTGCGGTAGTAATATATGGTGACAGGTACACTTTTTGGAGGACCGGGGGGTCTAAAAGACCCCCCCATCCCTCCTTTGCACTTCACAGTATTCAGATTGCCAAAAACGGCGATTCTGAATACTGTCATTTTTAAAAAATTGGCGCCGTTAGATGTTGTTTCCGGAATTTGCCGAAGGAGACCCGATCGGAGCCGATTACAGCTTCTGTCAGGTCTCCTTCCAGCCGGCGGACGCGCCGGATCGTCGCTCCGGTCTCCCGGTGGGATGGGAGGCCGGAAAAGAGCGGCGGAAGTCCCCTCCCGCCCCCTGGGGTAACAACAGAGTGGCTCCCGAGCCGGATCGGTCGTTACCCCTGGATAGCCGACCGCCAGCTCTAAAAAATGATACCGGGATATAGCCTGCAGGTGCAGGCTATGTCCCGGTACAGCCACTCAAACTCAAACCTAAAAGTGGTTAATGAATATATGTTCTAAAGAGACATTTAAAAAAAAAAGTGTTTTTTTTTTTTTCAGTGCCATAAAAATTTGCAATTTCCTTTTTCAATAACAACAATTTCCAAGTGCGATGGGTAGACTTTCCAGAAGGCTTACTTCTTAGCTTTCGAGATGGAACTGATAATTAACCCCAACAAGCTCACGTCTCTTATGACCTTAGCATCATGCCAAGACGGTGACCAGAAAGTAGGATGATGCACTGGGCCCATGGTACAGTAGGTCTGAACAACCTCGGATGACCCGTGGAGAGTGTGCCTGGAGCCAAAGTACCTTGTTCTTCTAGGCCAATTCAGGGCAATGAGCATCCCCAGAATTGCCTCCATCACTCTCCTGCAGAGAAGGATCTGGCGAACTCGTAGATCATAAGAGAATGAAATCTATGGTTTTACAATGTTCACTGTGAAGGTCCAAAAATCACTGGACCTGGCAACAAATCTGTCCAGCTTACCTTTGAAACTGGTCACCAGAAAATCCATATGAGGCTTTCCCATCTGTGGCAAAAGGCTTGAAAATATCTTCAAGCGGAGACCTGATTTTCCCTAGATCACTTAGAAACTCTGCTTGTCACTTTTCCATGAATTGGATGGGGATGGCGGACAGAGGCAGAACATGCACCTCTGGTCAAGAGAGGATCTAGCTTGTGAGTTGTGTAAGTCACGGCCTTGGCATTGTCCGACCGAATCCCCAAAATGTGCCATAGCAACACTTACTGCAGAGACAAAGGGAAAAATCAATTGCCTTTAACTCTAGGATGTTAATGGGAGACAGGCTTTCTCCTACAACCAAGACCCTTTACCAAAAGGAATCCAGGACCCTTCAGGCAGGTTCTCTAGGTACCCCGCAACATGAGCGCTTGAGCTTGGAGAAGTGCTGAGACCAGGGCAAGCAGTTTGACAAAAACCTAGGCGGCTGTGGACAGGCCAAAGAGAAGGGAAACACATTAGTAATGCTGACTGCCTACCTCAAAACCCAGATTGTTAGTGGGGAGGAAAATGGGAATGTGCAATAAAGAATCCTGAATGTCTAATAAAGCTAGAAAATCCCCCAGATGGAGGGAGGCAAATGGCAGTTTCTATGCAGAACCTCTGAACTCCTAAGAACAAGCTGAAAGTCTTTAGATCCAGAATGAGCCAGACAACTCCTTGAAAGTATTCCACTTTTGGTACAGACGTAATGACTATGAGACAAAAGCTGTTGAATGACAGTAAGAAGAGCTGTCTGTCTTCGTAGGGAGAGACTTCTTAAAACCAAAAAGCCAAGAGATAACCCCCTCCACTCTGACAATTAGGGGCACCACATCATAGGGAAGAGGGCTTGGAACCAGTCTCACCTGGTTTGGAGGGCCATATCTTTCCACAAAATAATACTCCAAGCTTAATTTTAGAATGTGAGTTCTGAGAGGGAAGAATCTTTCCTAAACCCAAGAATAGAAAAACTACAACTAGATGGCAAAGTCTTCTTTTTCTGAGGGAGGAGAGTACTCTTACCCCCTGTGATCTGCTTGATAAACTTAAAGGACAGGCCAAGCAGATGTTCACCTTCAAAGGGTAGCTGTTCAAGGCATTTCTTACATTGTTGCAGAAACTCCTTCTCTGATAGACTGCCAAGAGGAAGGCAATGAATCAGAATGGGGGCAATCATCTGAACAGAGGGTACTAATACCCTGTGGAGATTAATTACTACCTCCCTTAGAGCCATGGGCTGAGTCTGAGTTAGCAAGGCCATCTGATCCTGCTTCCCCTTGGATTTGCAATGTGCGGCACAGAAGCCCCCCAGAGAAGTGCTTATGACATTCGCTGCTGTAGAGAGACGGGGAACGCCTCTAGTGGGGCAAGAGCAGCTGCCGCAGCAAAGTCATACCTAAATGAGGAAGAAGGAAGCGTGTGCAAGCTCCGTAAGTGGTCTAAACCTATGTACTGTATACCAAAGTGACGGCCCAGACAGGATTCAACAGCAACATTACAGGTCATCCTTGTGTTTTCGATCTAGTAGAGAGAAGAGGTGCATCATCTAACGACACTAGCAAAAACTGACACTAGTTTGGAGTGGGAAGGATTATACAGGGGATGTCCCAGCAGTTTTTTTGCCAGTGTTTAATCACCGGAAGTTAGCTGCAATTCATCCATGGTAAAGACTAAAGATGTTGTGCCCTGTATCTATGAGCTGTGAAAATAAGAGACTTTTTAAACTTACCCTCAACTCCATTTTATGCCAGGGTTGTTTCTTGGCATTTATCCGATATATTTTATTCTTTTTGGCCATTTCAACATATGCCTCATGCCCTTGGCGAAAATAGTATACCTGGACAACAGATTTGTAAAAGTTGAACACAAAGATATATAAAAAAAAAATCCCAATAAAATGTGTAGCATCACAATTAAAAATTGTAAGATAAATCAATTTAAAGGAAGCATAATGCAAAACCATAAACCAGGTGATGATGTTACCACAAATACTGTCAAAAACATTTTGTCAAGCTTATCATTTACACTATTTTAACATTAACATAAAAAGGACTACATGCTTGCCATAATGCCAATGTCAAGGTTTGCAAGGACAGAAGTAGATCCAAACACTCACTTAGTAATTCCGAATTAAAACCGGGTCCTTTTGCATAGGAACAGGGGGACTCACTAACCAACTGTGGATAATCATTCCTGCTTAAAGCGGTAGTAAACCCGCTGCTAAAAAAAAAAAAAAAAAAAAAAAAAAAAAGCAAGACAATAGCATAATATGTTAGTATGCATCGCATACTAACATATTATGAAATACTTACCTTAGAACGAGGCCCCCGATGCCCGAGTCGGTCAGCGCTAAGGACGCTGACATCTTTGTCCTCTTCTCTCTTCCGGGTACGCGGCTCCGGCGCTGTGAGTGGCCGGAGCCGCGTGACGTCACTCCCGCGCATGCGCGCGGGAGCTCTTCGCTGCGGCAGCCAGCTCTGAGTTGCAGGCCGCCTCGCCGGATCGTCAGAGCGCATGCGCCGCTAATGTCAGCGGCTGCATGCAGGGCAAATATCTCCTAAACCATGCAGGTTTAGGGGATATTCTTTTTACCTACAGGTAAGCCTTATTATAGGCTTACCTGTATGTAAAAATAGCTTTTAGGGTTTACTACCGCTTTAAGTAGCTGGTGGACTGCAAACCAACAAACAAGAATTTACACAAATCCTTCTGCTAAGCCCCACACCAAACACATTCCTACTTGCCATTCAATATGAAGGGCAGCCTCACTGGCCATTAACATACAGGATGTAGGAAGGGGCAAGTAAGCTTCAGCACCATCAGGAAGTGTCAAGAGTGGATGGAGTTATATGGGTGACATAGTGAAAACATCTGCCAGTGTCCAACCACCTGAAGGTAGCGGCATATGACCTACAGCTTATGAATCGATTCCTGTGTAATCTATTGTATGACAAAGATAAAGTTATGGCAAGTCATAACCACATTGGTGCCAGTATTTGTAAAAAACAGGTCAGCAACAAAATTGGGATTTAACAGATAGGGGGCCAATAATGACATCATAAAAAGTATGTTTAAAGACAAAACCTTACTGGCACAAAAAAAAAGTTGAAAATGGCAGCACTTTACTAACACCAAATAGACCAATTTGAATTCAGAATTAAAAGTGACCTAGAGCAACAATAGGTATCCTTTTTTTATATTCTTGACTGGTTATCAAATCCATGCTAAAGCTCATAAAAGGAATCTATAACAAAGGGAACACAAGTGTCCAGTGTTGTCCTCCATGCCCAAACCATCCATAGGAATTTTGTAAACTTACTGCAATAAAAAGGCATGTAATTATAAATATCTGACATTTACTTCATATTTGTTATGGGATCAGTGGAAATATTAAAGCAAACTATTAGGCCTCATACACACGGATTTTTTTTGACGCCGGCGTTTTCTGGCGTTTTCTGCAGCTCTCCATGTTAGTCAATGGCCCCATAAAAACGTCAGCATTTTTGAGTAGTAGATGGCGTCGGCGTTAGTGAGCTGAAAGTAGAACCCACGGCCATCGCGTTCTGAGGCTGTAACGTTTTGGCATTTTTTGACGCCGACGCCGCAAAACGCCAACGGCAACAAACGCCAACTAATATTGTACCGGCGTTTTTTGACGCCGACATTTTTAGGTTGAAAAATAGCAGAGGGATGTTTTGTTTTTTTTAAAAACCGCCTATCGACGCCGACGCTCACTAACGCCGATGCAGAACGCCCATTTTTGTTCCTTGACGTCGGGCCCGACGTTTTGTTTATTTTTAAAGATACGCCCGTGTGTATGAGGCCTTAACAAGACAGCCCAGTATTCTATTAACCACCTCAGCCCCGAAACGATTTACCACCTTCATGATCAGGCCATTTTTAGTGATATGGCACTGCATTATTTTAACCGACAATTGCACGGTCGTGCAACGCTGTACCCAAACAAAATTGAGGTCTATATATATAGATATATATATATATATATAGATATATATATATATATATATATATACACACACACACACACACACACACAAAATGTATTCATCCGTTTAGGCCAATATGTATTCTTCTACATATTTTTGGAAAAAAAATCCCATAGAAGCATATATTGGTTTGCGCAAAAGTTATAGAATCTATAAAATAAGGGATTTATGGAATTTTTAAAATTGTTTTTACGGGTAATGGCGGCGGTCTGCAATTTTTAGCAGGACTACGGACATTGCGGCAGACAAATCTGACACTTTATGGAGACCAGTGACACAAATACAGTGATCAGTGCTTTAAAAATGCACTGATCACTGTATGACACTGGCAGTGAAGGGGTTAGAACCAGGGGCGATCAAAGGGTTAAGTGTGTCCTAGGGAGGTGCTAACTGTAGGGGGAGTGGACTGACTGGGAATATAGAGCAAGATCGCTGTTCCTGATCACTAGGAACAGACAACCTGCTCTCTACTCCTGTCAGAACGGGGATCCGCCTTACATAGGCAGATCCCTGTTCTGACTCTCTACTGTGATCTTGGGTGGCCAGCAGGCATCGCGGCCGGCCATGTGTGCTCTCTGGATCTATCACACGAAGCGTCATACCGGTACGGCGACTCGCGTAATAGAGCAACCTTGCCACAGTATATCTGTGGCGGGCAGTCTTAAAGTGGTTAAGGACAGCAAAGACAAACCAGGTGTACACTGTCATTTTTAAAATATGTAGAATTTAGGATTGTGTGTTTCTATGCACAATGCGCAAAATAGTAAAGTACTGCAGTTAAAACCTGCAAGTTCAGGTATGCTTTGTATAGTTAACTTTTATCGCAAACCTAAAGGAAACTTCTCCTTAGAAAAATTTTTTTTACAGGGGCTGCCATTGCAGACCTCCTGCATGAGGCGGTGCATTGCAGGACATTACAAAAAGTCCTGCAAGCAGCATCTTTGGACGGTGAGGTGAGCGGTGTATATACCGCTCCTCTACCGCCCCTGGCATTGAAATGAATGGCAAGCGCTTTTGAAGCGGCTGCATACTGCCTGGGAAGCGCGGAGTGCTGGCACTTTTAACCCCTTGTGGGGGGTTAAAAGCGACACGCTCCTGCCTGAATAGCGGAGCCATATCGCCGGTAAAACTGCTAAAACTAGCAGGGTTTTGCCGCTGCTACAGTGTGAAAGTAGCCTTAATGCATAATTTTAGTTTACTCTACTTATTTATAAAGCGCTGAGCCCTTGAGACACACTAAACCATTCACATGCAACTGGACCATCATCATATAAAATAAACACCTAAATTACCTCATCACCCATCTGAGGAACAAAAGGACATCTCCTTGGAACAGTGTCAGTAATCCACACAGATGGAAGCCACTCTTCAAGGTTCAAGCCTTGCTCTGTAAGGGCTGCAGCTGCTAAACGCTGTAGACAGAAATTTAAAATCATTTAGCTCATATTGAAGATTTTTTTTTTTTTTTACTCAAAGTTCAGATGCGGATGACAAAAGACACCGCACAACTGTCAGTATATCATATTAACCTTTAAGTACAGCAATTGCTCCTCAAAACCAAAAAAAAACTTTATTCAAGGACCATCAGGCTGTCACGCATTGCCAACTCAAGGGAGGTAAAAAGGCTCAGTATTCATCTTTGCATTACAACTGTGTTTGGCAGCAGAAATGCAAAGTGGTGCATTTTAAGGCCTCATGCACACTGGACGTTTTTACAGAAGCGGTTTTTAGCTGCAGACGTTTTTTTCTACAGTCAATAAGAAAAATGTAAAAAAAAAAAAAGACGCAAGACCAGTGGGGGTTCTGAGAGAAGTTTTTGAGCTGTAAAAACGCTCCAACACTGAAAAACGCGCAATAACGTGTATACACAGCGTTAAGTGTCGTCAGGCATTTCTGTCTCTATTCAAAATTAATGGTTCCCTATGGCCCATTGATTTGGATAGAAGTCGCACCAGAAATTGGATTATCATGATCCAACTTGCGGCGCGATTTGAGTGCAGAGGATCTTGAAGGGGAACCCCGCAAAAAATTAAATATTTGCATAGGGTTTCCCCCCCCCAAGAGCATACCAGACCCTTCGCTCTGATCTCGATTTTAAGGGGAACCCAAACGGCAAAAAAAAAAAAATAAAAGGCGTGGGGGGTCCCCCCCAAAATTCATACCAGACCCTTATCCGAGCACGCAGCCTGGGCCTCCTGGACCATACCAGGCCGCATGCCCTCAACATGGGGAGTATGGACGGTTTGGGGCGGGGGGGCACTGCACTCCCTCACTGTAAAGCACCTTGTCCCCATGTTGATGAGTACCTGCCAGAGGTTGTCGGGATCTGCGGGCAGGGAGCTTATCGGAATCAGATCTCGGCCCCTACCCTATGTGTACCCCTACCCATTCACCTGAAAAAAAAAGTGTAAAAAAAAAAAAAATAATAATAAACTACACAGCTTTTCAAAATATTTTATTAAATCAGCACCGGCATCTTCTCCCCTCTCCACCTCTTCTGCTCTTTTGTGGGGTCTTCTATCCTCTGTTCTTTTGCCGCTGTCATCTCTCTCGGTCCTCCTTCCCATGTTGACACAACGCGATCTCCCAGACTTATGCTGTGTACGAGGTCTGCAATCAGTTATATAAGGCATGGGGCAGGGCCATCTGCTGACATCATCCAGAGGACCCGCCCCCTTATGACGTCACAACCCATCATGCCTTGGGATGTGATATCATAAGGGGAAAGGTCCTCTGGATGAAGTCAGCAGATGGCCCTGCCCATGCCAATATAACTGATTGCAGACCGCGCACACAGAATACGTCCAGGAGATCGTGTCTTGTCAACATGGAAAGAAGGACAGAGAGAGAAGACAGCAGCAAGGACAGCGGCAAAAGAGCAGAAGATAGATGATGATAAAAGACCCCTCAGAAGACGCCGGGGTGGGGAGAAGAGGCCGGAGCCGATTTAATAAATTATTATATAAAGCTGTGTAGTGTTTTTTCTACACTTTTTTTCAGGTGAATGGGAAGGGGTACTATACTCATATACCCGTACTCATTCCCATAAGGTGGGGGGGCTGGAATCTTCCAGATTTCGATAAGCTCCCCACCTGCAGACCCCTCCCGACAACCACCGGCAAGGGTTGTCAGGAAGAGGCCCTTGACCACATCAACATGGGGACAAGGTGCCCCCTCTGCCCCAAAGCACCCATACTCCCCATGTTGAGGGCATGTCCAGGGGTTGGGGGGGCGCTCGCTCGACTCCACCCCCTTTCCTGCGTGCTCGGTTAAGGGTGTGGTATGGATTTTTGGGGGGACCCACGCCATTTTTTTTATTGCGTTAGGGTTCCCCTTAAAATCCATATCAGACCTAGGGGTCTGGTATGCTCGGGGGGGAATAGAGCCGAGACAAAGTCACCAGCTCTCTGCTCAGAACCGAGCGATCGGCGGCGTTTGATTGCTCGGTACTCAGTCTTAGAGCTAGCGGGGGGGCCGATGCTGCATCCACCTAGGTAAATGATTCCCAAAAAAAAAAAATTTCCCATACTTCTCTTTTAATAGATAAAAATCTATAGATACAATTGCAGTGCTATTGTGCAAATATATACATCACACAAAAATTGATATTGGATATCAAAATTGCAATATTAGGCTCATATTGCAATTCCCATTAATATTCAGAATTAATTTCCATATGGAGTGTGGAGAATAGGGCACTCTGGATAACAAGGAGACTAACAGAACATGACTGGCTCTGGAAATGTGATTGATGCACCACAGCAACACTTCAGAAGAGGGAAGCACACTAAAACAAAGTAGAGAAGAAGCCCATGTCCCGCCCACTCTGACATCACTTCCAGTTGCCTGGATTCCATGCTGGTCCTTACAGCACGGCTCTGCATCTTGGATAAGAGACACAGTGTTCACTCCTGCTGGTTGGCTGGAACTTCTACCTGCAGCTGTCTTTACTGCCAGGAGGCTTCTTGCTGGATGGTATGGATTCATTGATATGCCTGTTTTTCACTTCCATCTTGTAAGTGTTTTTAACCCTTCGTTGTTTTTCCGTTTTCATATGGTTTATATATTATATGCACAATTTCACTGCAATTTATCATCATTTTTGTTATCTATGTATTTTCATACGTTCACTTTGTGAATGCACTCTAGGGGGCATTTTGCTAAGTATCTTTTTGGTTTATAGCAAATAAATGTCTAATGCGAAGTGTTGACAAGTTTTATTGTACAGCAAGAAAAAAAATAAATAAAAAAGAAGAGGAGGAACATGTTACCTTAGCAAACGTAATACAGACATAGGTTGTAAAAGACAGAAAGTATTTGTCTTAGCCTCTGTAACAGACATAAGCAGTGATGTATTACACTGTGGCACAAACATACTACCTCACCTTCTGCTTCCTTTCTTTTGGCTTTTTTTTCTTTGGCGATGCAGATGGCCCATCCTTTTCTTCAGTACCCTTCTTTCTTTCCTTTTTACTCTGCTTCGGTTTAAACTTTTCAGCCCCTTCTTCATCTTCAGAGCTGCTTTCTGCTTTTTTGTTTTTAACTTTAGGTGTTTTCTTTGGTGGTTGCAGATTGATTCCAGCATCGGCAGTCCAGTCTGAGTAATCACTTGAGTAGTCACTAAGAATTTAAATGAAAATATTTAAAATTTCAACGGTCAGGATAACAGGAATATCTTTACAAGTATAAAATTGCTACCCAAATTGATTATGTTGCAGTAAATGGACAGTTGTCCAACACACACCATAATTTAAAAATCAGCATTTATAACCATTTGAAACCCAAATTAATGCAGTAGTAAACACTGCTTGGTCACTTGTACCTACAGGTAAGCACCTGAATGTGCCGTCAATCCAGAGCATTGTGCAGCGGCCGTGACATCATCACGGCTCCACCATTCAAACTGCTGGGGCCTCCAAACCTGGGAGGAAGATCGGGTGAAGATGGAAACTTGTTAGCGGTGATGGCGTACTTCTAGGGATCCCTTTTACATGCAAGTCTGTCATAATGTGGTAGTATGTCAGAAATCAGGGGGACCATTGTCACTTTTCAGCAGCTGTGTAGTGTGTTTAAATAGCACTGGGTAGCCCACTAGGCACAAGAATTTGACCATGCTGCCCAATGCCCTGTAATCTAAATTACCGTTTTCTACTTTGATCGGTGTTTAAAAATAATTTAATAAAAAAGGGCCAATGTAGACAAATTATCCACTTTTTTAACCGGTTCATAGTTGTAAAAATAGCAGTTCTGACTTCATTAAAAAATGTTTAATGACGTACTGTACGGGACACAAGATATGTAGTTATTATTATTGAAATATATGCAAATATTTTCAAGTGACTGGACATTGGCAAAAGAAAAAAAAAAAAGTAAAAAATCCTGTTTTCTTAGGCATAGTACGAGACACAGGATCTGCAGTCATTAGTATGGCACATCCATTTTTTGGTTAAAGTGTTACTTAAACCAGGACCCTGCATTCACTATATCTGGCCTCCCACAGTACACAGAAATGTAATTATTTTAGTAAATATGAACTGCTAAATAGCTTTTCGCATCAGCAGTATATGGCAGTCTTGTGACATCTGAAGTCTGCTCTGCTGACATCACCAATGTCAGTCTAGGTACCGCGTCATCCCAACCACAGAGTCTGGATCCGCCAGGTGCCTGGACTGACACACTGCTCAGCCTCTCTTAGCGAGCCGCTGAGAGACTGAGCTGGCCACTCCCCACCCCTCCACAGCCCAGCTCTCCAGTGAGGAGGAATCAGAGCGGAGAGCTGCTGATTGTCAATCAGCAGCTCTCCGCTCAGGGAGCTGAGATCCAAGCCATCAGCTGTGTTCGATGGTTCAGTTCTCAGTGCAATGGCACCGGGGGACCGATGCCACATCCACCTAGGTGAGTATGAAACTCCAAAAAAAAAAAATTCCTTTACTTCTCTTTTAAACTGCAGCATATACAATTGTTCTATAAATGCACTAAAGACCAATGAGGCAAACAACCACAATTGAGATAAAATGTCAAATGTTCTGCAGATTACATCTAGGCCGCAGGCATGCATTAAAACCCAACTCCAGCCAAAATTAGTTTTCATGGGTAAGAGTAGGAATGTTTGTCAAGTTTTAATTTTTGTATTTATTCTCATTGGCAAGATTCCCCCACACCTTCTGTTCTGCTGACAAGAGAACAGGAAATTAGAGGCTGCAAGTGATAATAATAACAGAAGAATCAAACAGCAATCCAAACCTGACTGGTATCCACTCAAATAAATGTGATTGTGTTACTATCCATACCAGAGAGAGGTCTCATGACTTCCTGTACTTGTGACGCCCCGTAATCAGAACAGGAAGTGAGGGGAAATCTCAATAGGTAAAACAAACAAAAACACAACAGGTTCCAACTAGGAAGAAATGTTTTGGCTGGAGCTGAACTTTAAATTTGATAAATAAAAGAAAATAAAACCACTGCAGTAAATCACAAGTTGTGAAATCAGGAGTGTCTGCTTGTTGCTTACCTTGAACTGCTACCATCACTGTTCCAACCTGGTTTTTCCTCATCATCTGATGTTGCACCACTTGCAGCTATGGCTTCACTTTCAGGATCTGCCTCCTACCAGGAAATGTATTTTCATAAGTGATACAAAATGAGTGTACTGTAACCAAAAAATACAAGGAAAAATAACAGTAAAACATGAAATGCTTACATCCGAGGAGCTATTCTCATTCTCCGGGTCTTCTGCTGCCCCTGCTGGCTCTTCCAGGGCAGCTCTAGTGCGATAGTTGTGCTGGCTAGATAGCTTTCTTGAATCCCCGGGTTCAAGTAACAGTTCAGCAGTGTGATTCTGTACACAAGAAAAATTCAAAGCGGGCCATAAGAAAACAAACATTCTCCAACTTCCAACACACATCTGTCACAAACATTTTATGTAGTATGAAAAATGGTATTTCATGAGAGATCTATATAAAAATAAATAATATAGTACAGCAGTCCTGAGAGCTGTATAGAGATATGCAGGCTTGTCTACATCCAACAAGGTGGCATGTGCTCGTGTAGCCCCTCCAAAGACAGCCACACATTTTAAGCCTCGTTCACACCATGTGCAAAGACATACATTTTTCCCACACCTGTGTCCGTGCTGTTCACACCTCCACACAATATCACATCAATAACATAATATTGCGTGCATATTTTTTCTGTGCAGAAAAAATTCACAGTATATAAAAATTGCGTTGTGAATAGGGCACATAAAAAACAGTGTCTTCGCATAGACCTACATTAGAGAAACGCACATGTCTACAGATGGTGTAAACAAGCCTAAAATAATTTATTCAAGTAAAATCTGCATGTTTTTTTAAATCAGTTTTTATGCATGGTCCAGCTCAGAGCTCTGAAACACCCCAGAAACCCACAATGCAATAGGCTGACAATACAGGCCAGTGAGCCATCAAATGTTCGGTATATGTCAAGCTTTGATAGCTTGCCCGGTATTCCTCCTTAAAAACAATGTCTGCAAAATGCATGTACCAAAATCTCCTTTGTATCCAACGCCCACGTGAAAGCCGCTTAAGTAAAAAAAAAAATACCTGTACATAAAAGTATGCATATGTAATCTATATAGGGGATCTTTGAAAGAAAAAATATCAGCACCAAATAAAATCTGCATGTATAGAAGGTAAAGACCCTAAACAGCGAATTAAGAGCAGGATGGACATCTCAGTTACTTAGTTACTTTTAAAAGGGGTTGTAAAGTCTCATGTCTTTCACCTTAATGCATTGAAAATCTTTTTGTGCTGCAGCTGCCCCCAGAGCCGCCGCCCCCCCCCCCCACTTCTTACCTGAACCCGATCATTGCAGCGACATGCACAAGTCCAGTGGCTCTAGCCTCCATCTCGTGCACTCATTGGATAGATTGATAGCAGCAGGAGCAATTGGCTGCCACTGCAGTTAATCAAATCCATTGGCACAGGAGCGGGGGGGGCAGGGTCAAGTCCTGCGGTCTGTGTCAATGGACGCAGCGGCAGGACTTGTGAACGTGCCCACAGGGATGGCCCCAGGGAAAGAAGCTCTGCATGGGGGAACCCGATTAACAGGAGTCAGGATCGCCACCAGGGCCCCCCAGAAAAAGGAGGATCGGGGCTGATCTGTGCAAAACTCTTCCATGTGTGTTATAAAAAAAAAAAAATAGGATTTTTTGACTTACTGTAAACTCCTTTTCTCTGAGTTCATTGACGGACGCAGTCTCTTATTCTTGACATGTGGGTTTATGCACCTTTCACTAGGAGTGGACTAGGCAGAATGTAGTTCAGCTAAAATCAGACACCCCTCCCAGGGGGCAGTCCTCACTTGGCATAACCCCTCCTGCCCTAGACTGCAACTCAGTTCGTAACAAGCAGTACAAACTCAAACAAAGAAGGGTGGGTGCTGCGACCGTCAATGAACTCAGAGAAAAGGATTTTACGGTAAGTCAAAAAATCCTATTTTCTCATTCGTTCATTGACGGGCGCAGCCTCTTATTCTTGACATGTGGGGATGTCCCAAAGCAGTGTCACAACGAGGGGTGGGCAACAACAGTACCCAACAAAAGAATTCTCCGGGAGGTGCCAGACGCGCCTCACACCACCGCCTGCAAAACGTTGCCGCCAAAAGCAGCCTCTGAAGACGCTGCAACATCAACTCAGTAAAACTTGGAAAAAGTGTGCACCGAGGTCCAAGTGCCCGCATTGCACACCTGCGAAACAAACGCCTGGTGTCGGAAAGCCCAGAAAGTACTAATCGCCCTGGTAGAGTGAGCCGTGACCGGAAAGAGGGTGCTCCTGGCACCAAACAGCATACATACGGGTCACCATCTGTCATATCCAATGGAAAATGGTGGCTGACATCCCCTTGCGCGGACCATTGACCACGACAAAAAGCGAATCGGACCTCCAAAGAGAGGCCGTGGCCGCCAGATACCCCCGCAGAGCCCTAACCACATCCAGGGAGTGCAAAGCAACCTCCTTAGGATGAGACGGGTGCGGACACAGCGAAGGGAGGACAATGTCCTCATTGATGTGAAAAGAAGAGACCACCTTTGGTAAGAAGGAGAGGGGCGCAAAACCGCCTTGTCCCTATGTAGGACCAAGTACGGGGACCTACAGGACAGAGCCGCCAGCTCAGACACCCGCCTAGTGGATGTAATCGCCACCAGGAAGGCCACTTTCTGCGAGAGCAGCTGCAGGGAAATTTCCCTGATATTTTCGAAAGGTGGCTTCAGAAGCACTGAGAGGATCAGATTAAGATTCCAAGGCGCCCGTACCTGGGGAGCGATATGATGAACCCCCTGGACAAATCAAATCAAGGAATGCGTCACCAAGGGACGCTGAAAAAAATCACCAGAACAGAAATCTGCCCCTTAAGCATGCTCAATGCCAACTTGTGATCTAGGCTTGCTGAAGGAAGGCCAGCACCCGAGCCACTGAGAAAGAACAGGGGTTCTAACCCCCCGCCTCGCACCAGGCAATATAAGCCTTCCAGGTTCGGTGATAGATCTAACGCGAAGTGGCCTTACGTGCCTTGAGCATAGTGGGAATGAAGGACTCAGAGAGTCCCCTATCTTAACACCTGGGACTCAATAGGCAGGCCGTTAAAGCCAGCAAGGGTAAAGCAGGGTGCAGGATGGGTCCCTGTCAAAGTAGGTCCTCACAAAGCGGGAGCCGCCAGGGAACATCGACCACCATCCGCACCACGTCGGCGTACAAAGGACGCCGAGGCCAATCTGGCGCTACCAGAATGGTTGTAATCCCTTCCGCCTCTATCCTGCGTAGCAGGCCCGGGAGTAGCGGAAGTGGAGGGAAGGCATAGAGCAGTCAGTACAGAGACCACGGAGCCACGAGGGCATCCGCCGCGTCTGCCAGCAGATCCCTTGTTCTGCTCACGAAGGCCTGCACCTTCTGGTTGAGCCGGGACGCCAGGAGGTCCACGGCTGGCGTGCCCCACTTTTGACAAATCTGGCGGAACGCCTCCGGGTGCAGGGACCACTCTTCCCTGATCCAGCCTCTGGCGACTGAGGTAGTCCGCCTGCCAATTTTCGACGCCCGGGATGTGAACGGCGGAGATTGCCGGCACGTGAAGCTCTGCCCACCGCAGAATGTGGGCTACTTCTGACGCCACTGCCGCGCTCCTCATTCCGCCCTGGTGATTGACATAAGCCACAGCCATGGCGTTGTCTGACTGGACCCGAATAGGACGACCGTGCAACCTCGCCGACCAGTGGGAGAGGCAAATCCTGATCGCTCGAAGTCCCAGCACATTGATCGGGAGACGGGACTCCTCCGGGGACCAGCGACCTTGGGTCGACAACAGCCCCAGGACCCCCCCAGCCGTATAAGCTGGCATCCGTCGTGACCACCGTCCATTCCACGGGTAGAAACGACTTCCCCAGCCCCAAGGCTGGGGCCCGCAGCCACCAAGCAAGGGAAAACCGGGTCCGGTGATCCAACCTAATCACCCAATCCAGAGATAGCAGAGACTTGTCGCACCGCAGCAGAATTGTTCGCTGCAGGGACCGGGTGTGACTCTGGGCATAGGGCACCGCCTCGAAGGTGGAGACCATCAGCCCCAACACCCTCATGCAAAATCTGAGAGAGGACCACCGCTGGGACAGCAGGGCCCGCACCACAACTTGGAGCGTCAACACCCTGGCGGCAGGGAGAAATACCTCCGCCCGCACCGTGACCAGGACTAGATATTCCAACGCGACAGTCAGTACCGACTTCGGAAGGTTGATCACCCAGCCCAAGTACCGCAGTTCGTAATAAGCCGTACAAATGCAACACAGAGGGGCGGGTGCTGTGTCTGTCAATGAACTCAGAGAAAAGGATTTTACGGTAAGTTAAAAAAAATCCTATTTTCTCTTACGTTCATTGACAGACGCAGCCTCCATACTTGACAAGTGGGGATGTCCCAAAGCAGTGTCATTCAAGAGGGGTGGGTAAACAACAACTATACCCAACAGAATACCTCTCAGGAGGTGCCAGCCGCGCCTACACCGCCGCCTGCAAAACTTTGCGGCCAAAAGCAGCATCCGCGGATGCTGACACATCAACTTTGTAAAATTTACCAAAAGTGTGCACCGAGGCCCATGTAGCCGCCTTGCACACCTGAGACACTGAAGCTTGGTGCCTGAAGGCCCAGGAAGTGCTAATCGCCCTGGTGGAATGAGCCATGACCGGAAAGGGGTTCTTAGCCCCGAACCGTATACACATAGGTCCCCGTCTGTCTGATCCAACGGGAAACAATAGCCGACGAGGCCGCCAAACCCTTTCGCGGCCCTTCCGTCAGCACAAACAAACAAAGCATCAGACTTCCAAATAGAAGCTGTAGCCGTCAAATACACCCGCAAAGCCCTCACGACATCCAAAGAATGTAAGGCAATCTCTTTGGGGTGTGACGGGTGTGGACACAATGAAGGAAGAACAATGTCCTCATTAATGTGAAAAGAGGAAACCACCTTCAGTAGGAACGAAGGAGAAGGATGCAGCTCTACCTTATCCTTATGAAGGACCAAGTAGGGAGACCTACATGACAAAGCCGCCAACTCAGGCACCTGCCTAGCGGATGTAATGGCCACCAAAAAGCCACCTTTTGTGACAGCAATTGTAAGGGAATATCCCTGATCTTCTAATATGGCGGTTTCTGCAGTACAGATAGTACTAAATTTAAATCCCACGGTGCCAAGGGCGACCGTACCTGAGGAGCCACATGACGTACACCCTGTACGAATGTACGGATCAAAGAATGCGTCACTAACGGACGTTGAAAAAAGATCGCCAGAGCCGAAATCTGACCTTTGAGTGTACTCAAAGCCAATTTGTTATCCAGGCCTTGCTGCAAGAAAGCCAGCACCCAAGATACAGCGAAAGAGAGGGGGTTCCAACCCCCGCCTCACACCAGGCACTATAAGCCTTCCAGGTGCGATGATATATCTTGCGCGAAGTACACTTACGTGCCTTAAGCATGGTAGGGACTACGGAGTCAGAGACGCCCCTATCCCTCAGCACCTGGGACTCAATAACCAAGCCGTTAAAGCCAGCGAGGGTAAAGCAGGGGGCAGGATGGGCCCCTGTGACAGCAGATCTTCGCCGAGCGGGAGCCGCCAGGGGACGTCTGTTACCATCCGCACCACGTCGGCGTACCAAGGGCGCCGAGGCCAATCCGGAGCCACCAGGATTGTCGGGATCCCCTGCGCTTCTATCCTGCGCAGAAACCGCGGTAGAAGCTTGAGGGGAGGGAAGGCGTAAAGAAGCCGGTACCGAAACCAAGGTGCTACTAGTGCGTCCGTGGCTACCGTCATCGGATCCCTTGTCCTGCACACAAAGGTCTGCACCTTGTGATTGAATCTGGACGCCATTAGGTCCACGTCTGGCATGCCCTACCTTTGGCAAATCTGGAGGAACACCTCTGGATGAAGTCCGCCTGCCAGTTTTCCACGCCCGGAATGTAGATGGCGGAGATTGCCGGAACGTGAAGCTCCGCCCATCAGAGAATGTGGGCCGCTTCCGCAGCTGCTCCAAGCTCCTTGTTCCGCCCTGATGGTTCACGTATACCACTGCTGTGGCGTTGTCCGACTGAACCGGAACCGGGAGGCCGCGCAGCCTCGCCGACCAGTGGGAGAGACAGTGTCTGATCGCCCTCAGCT
>BLSH010530635.1:833963-850954 GCA_018402905.1 Glandirana rugosa
GGGGGGGGGAAGGGTAAACCTCCCAGTGGGCTAGACCTCAGTCAGGCTGTTGTGGTGTCTTCACCACATGTAGTTGGTAGTCCCACCTTTGATTCTAGAACGATTTTGCTCTCCGACTAGGACAGACCCTGTCTTGAAGTGTAAAGTCGGAGCAGAGGGAAATTTAAAGTCCACAACTGTTAACAGTCCGTCGGATGTAATCGGTCGTCGTGGATCTGGAACATCTTTTCAGGAATACGGGTCCCCACAAGTCCTGGGAACACTGTCCATCACTTATGGCGTAGATCTGTCGTTTTAGCAAGATCTTAGTTTCCACCCTGATGGTTGATGTACACCACTTCTGTGGTGTTGTCGGACTGACTCCAGATCGGGTGACCCTCCAAATGGGAAGGGGGGGGGGCTAATGCTGGAGTGACAACCAAATTGCTTGAGGTTTGAAGATGTTGATCAAGAGGAGATTCTTCTGACGTCCAAATTCCCTGCTGCTAAAAGGTGCCTAGCACTCATTCCCAGCCTGACAGGCAAGCATCTGTTAGGATCTTCAGAAAGATGCAAAGCAAAGATGTCCCTGACTCCAGAACCAGATTCCTGATCCACCAAGCCAGTAAAGCCTGTTACTCACTGCTAGTAGAATCGGTCTGTCCAAGGACTGGTCCCACTTGTCCCATGATGACAGAAACTGGGCAAATGGAACTACCTCAAAAGGAGACTACCATAAGCCTCAGAACTTTCATGCAGAAGCAAAGGGGTAGGGCGACCTGAACTGAAAAGTTTGAGTTTAGGAACAGAGTTTGAAGTTTCTCCTGAGAAAGAAAAACGCTGTCATGCTGTTTGTCTCGGACTAGTACTAAATATTTCAAAGTTTGACTCGGTATCTGTTCTGCTTTTTGAAGGTTTGGGCTTGGTGTTGATGTTGCATGACTCAGAGCTATGGCAGAGGACTATGACTTCTTGTGAACAAGTTTGTCTGGAACAGAAAGGAGACTCAGAATCAGTCTCATTGGCTGATGGTTCAAAAGGCAGAATGGATACAGAATCTAAAAGAAAGGGCACCCTACGCCCTTTGAATGAAGTCAGTGCCCAGTCCCTTCTGTAGTAAAATAGTCAGAGGGGAAGTTCGAAGAAACCCAATGGTGCAAACAATGAGGTAGTGCATGAAGCTCAGCTCGATCAGCTTCCTTACAGAGTTTTCATTGACAGGACAAATACGGAGGTAATGCCAACAGCTATGGACATGGAAAGTGCTCTGCAGCTAACTTCTTACTGGATTAGGGTCTGTAAAGCACCTTATGCAAAACCCTGTGGTCAAAGGTCACTTCCAGGCTAGCCCCACAATGTCTGTAACAGCAAGGTCTGAGAATAGCCCTAGTTAGGCTGAGGAATGGTTGATTCAAGCAGCTGCTATTGCAGACCAGCTCAAGCATTGATGTCAAAGAAACTTGACTGAACATGAAAAAAAACTAAAGAAAATTCCCACCAGAGCTGGAAAAAAAAAAAAAAAAAAGGTACATCCTCCTAGGACACTAGAGAACATACACGCTGGCAGTGGGTGTTACTCTGAACTGGCTTACTTTTCCTTTCTAGTAGTGTCCAATCTTTCTGTAGGCAGCAGTATAACACAAGAGTTGATGACTTTCAAACATTTATTTTTTTTTTTTTTTTACTAAACAGAAAAAAAAAAAAAACATGAACCCAATAAGTTTGCATAAATGGTTAAAGAAACATTCATCTCAGTAGCACTAATACCACTCCCTTGATAGTACGTTAAAGCACAAAAAAGCACACACAGAATGCTGATAGCCAGCAGAAAGATATTTTATTAAAGGTTTTCTTCTCCAAAAAAAGTAGGATTGCCTGACACAATATTCCGAATTTTAAAAAAATACATTGTTTACCCACGCTGTGCTAAAAATAGTTTAGATATTTAGATATCTCACATGCTTCTGTGAGAAAGTAGGCCGCTCTACAGAGAAACCTGCATAATGCAATTTTAGGAGTAGACTGTTTTGTCAGGTATGTGTGTAAGACAGGCAGAAAACACATTGCACAGGCCTGTGTTTTTCGATTTGAAAAGCTGCTTTAAAATAATGAAAGGGATATTATAACTTACCGTAAAATCCTTTTCTCTGAGTTCACTGACAGACGCAGCTCTTCTTATGACACATGGGGTTATGCTCATATCACTAGGAGTAGACTAGGCAAAAATAAAACAAAAAGCATAGGTTGGCCTCTCCCAGGGGGCCGTCCTCACCTTAGCATATAATCCCCCTGCTCTGCATAGCACATCAGTTTTTATTGCCTAGTGCAAGGAGTAGACCTGGTTCCCTATGGGATCTGCGGTCTCCTGAAGGTTTTTCTAATGAAGACTATCAAGAAGCCGGCTGGCAGTATAGAGGATATCTAAAATCCAAAAACTTTGCCCAGTCCGGTCAACGTCTATGCGAGCTACCCTTAGCGGGGGCATGCCACATAGCGCCCTTTCCGTGCGGGTGCCAGTGGCTAATCCCACTAGGGCCCAGTGACTGGTTCTGTTCCTGTCCAGGGGCCTGGCCATCAGCATGCCTCTCCATGGGGGTAAGTCCCCATGTGTCATAAGAAAAGCTGCGTCTGTCAGTGAACGTAAGAGTAAGTAGGACTAGTAACGGGATGCTAAAGCTGCCCATACAATATAAAATCTATGTAAAAATCACTTTCAGATTTACCCAACTATATAATATGGAGGTCAAACCTAAACATTCCATTAAATTGGTATCAAACCAGATAGGCTCCAGCACTATATAGGTAATGGTAGAACTCAAAGAGACTGTACAATCAGATTGTATAGTGTATGGCCAGCTAAGAACAACCAGGACAAAAAGGGGGAATTGAACAGAAATGATTAACTTTAAAGGATAAGTATCATGTGGAACATGTAACATGTTCCCAAAGGTAAACTTATCCTTTAACATTACTGAAGCATTTTGTTAGCTTGGAACTGCAGTTTGTAAGCCCAGGCACAGAGGTTACCATTCGGCTGCTTATCCCAAAAGCCTCCTTTGCTGCGTTACATACCGGAATGCCTGACAAGTGCAACATAGTAAATTGATGTGAAGTGAATCAAGCATGTGCGTGCACAGCCTAAAATCAAATTGGCCCATATGTTAACGTGGTTAAGACATTCCATCTGTATTAGCACAAAAAGTTCCCTGTGCGTATGTTCTAACACAAACACACACACACACACACACACACACACACACTTATCTGTATAGATAACATGCATGCGTCCTAGAATCAGTTGTTTTTCTCTCTCCTCTGCTCAGCCAAGAGTTCCTGAGGGTGGGGCCGAGCACTGCTGCTGAGGTCAGCTGGAGAGGAGAGAGCCATGTGTAGGAAGCCCGCTATGTTATCTATATAGATAAGGATATTTATGATATAACACAGTCACAGAAAAACCTCTTGTTCTAATACAGAGGGCTTAGGGACGTTTAGGCCTCATGCACACAGGATGTTTTTGGATATTTTTGCAGCAGCGGTTTTCAGCTGCAGACGTTTTTTTCTACAGTCAATAAACCCTCCATCATGTTATCCTATGTGTTTTGCACACATAAGCTGTTATCAACTGTTTTGAGCAGTGACGTTTTTGAGCGGTTAAAAAAAAATATATATATATAAAAAAAAAAAACCAAGACTAGTGGGTTCTGAGAGACATTTTTCAGCCGTAAAAACACTAACGCACAAAAACATGGCTCACCAACATTTTTGGACCTTTTGGATCCATTGAAAAAAGAAAGCTTAAAAAACAGCTGCAAAAACACTTAAAAAAGCTGAAAAAATTCACTGAAATCTGACATTTTCAGGATGTTTTTATTTTATTTTTTTTAACATCCTGTGTGCATGAGGCCTAAAAGCTAATTATGAGAGCATAGAAGAGACTCTACTACTGACAGAGAGAGGGAGGGGGAGGGGGGAGGAGTTGAAGACAGGCAGAGGAGAATAGGAGAGCTGCTAGTGACAGACTGCATAGACCACAGGCTCTCAAGATCAGCTAATATGATAGGGGAGATCTGAACTCAGACGGGAAGTCATACCTGGCCTTATCAAACAGGTATTTTAGGGGATATAGAAGGATAATTTAAAAAGCAATAGCAACATGCTACTACAGGCGGTCCCCGGGTTACAAACAAGATAAGGAATGTGGGTTTGTTCTTAAGTTGAATTTGTTTGCAAGTTGGAACAGGTACATTTTTTAAGTGTAGTTTTAGCCAAAAAACTATTTTTAAGCTTTTTGGATAGCATAGGGAAGGGTTAACACCCCTGTAATGTTTGTTATGCTGTCTAGGTTTCTTTTCAGAAGATTTCACCTCACTTCCTCTCCCAATGATAATTGGATTTTTGGAAATGTTGGGTTGCTGTAGAAACAAACCTTGGTGATAAAGCATCAGTGGAGACATCTTTTTCCCATAATAACTCTTACAGGAGTGAATTTCCCTTCCTAGAGGGAGATTTCCTCTCACTTCCTAAGTGAGAGTCATTCATAAGTTGGATGTTTGTAACTAGGGGACCGCCTGTAATTGCACATTAAAAGAGAGACAGGAGTAGTAGCATGTTCTTTTTTTTTTTTTTTTAGGTTAACCCTTTAAAAACTTTTACAAGTTTAGAGCAGGTACCTTAACCACTTCCGGACCGCCGTACGTCGCTTGACTGCGGTACTTTGAAGTGGAATACCGTTGTTATGGTAGCAGATAGCTACCATAACCCCGGTATCTTTTTTTTCAGCAGGCGATTCTGCGTCAGATAAAAGTGGTCTTAGCGGCGGATTCGCCGCGAGATCACTTTTATCAGCGGCGGGAGAGGTGCCCCTCCCGCCGCTTTCTGGTCATCTCCGCCTCTTACCGGACCCGCCGGCAGTAGCGGAGAAGATCGGGTCCTCCCCCCCCAGTGTCCGTGAGCAGAGTGAGCGGCTGAAGCCATTCACCCGGCTCCATAACATGGCTGGGCGGAAGCTACGTCACAAGTAGCTTCCGCCCAATGCTCTTAAAGGGGACATTTTTTTCAAAATTTTTTTTTTTTTTTAATGCATTTTAGTGTAAAAATGAGATCGGAGGTCTTTTTGACCCCAGATCTCATATTTTGGAGGTCCGGGCATGCTTTTTTCTATTACAAGGAATGTTTACATTTCTTGTAATAGGAAAAAAAAGTGATCAAAATTTTTTTTTTTTTAAAAAAGAAAGTTGTAAAAATAAAAATTAAAAAGTAAAATACATAATTAAAAAAAGAAAATTTAAAGCGCACCGTCCTTGCGAGCTCGCGCGCAGAAGCGAACGCATACGCAAGTCCCGCCCACATATGAAAACTGTGTGCAAACCACGCATGTGAGGTATCGCCACGATCGTTAGAGCGAGAGCAATAATTCTAGCCCTAGACCTCCTCTGTAACGCAAAAATGCTAACCTGTAGAATTTTTTAAACATCGCCGATGGAGATTTTTATGTTGCAAAGTTTGTCGCCATTCCGCGAGCGGACGCAATTTTGAAGCATGACATGTTGGGTATCATTTTACTCGGCGTAACATTATCTTTCACAATATTGAAAAAATTGACCTAACTTTACTGTTGTCTTATTTTTTAACTCAAAAAAATGATTTTTTTCAAAAAAAATCGTGCTTTTAAGACCGCTGTGCAAATACGGTGTGACAAAGTTTTGCAATGGCCGCCATTTTATTCTCTAGGGTCTTAGGAAAAAAAATATATAATGTTTGGGGGTTCTAAGTAATTTTATAGCAAAAAAAAAATGGTTTTTAACTGATAACCTCCAAACTCCAAAAAGAGGCTCGGTCTTAAAGTGGTTAAGGTGACACAATTGTCTTTGTAATGAGAAAATGCCCCTATCCGATTCGGTTTTAATCTTTTTAACATCTGTCCTAAGCGCAGCTCTCTGATGCGAAGCCCCATTCCCCAAAACCAATCTGAGAGCCTTAGTGGGGACAATAATTAAGAACTTGTTTATTTTCTTGCCTTGAACATAGTGCATTAGAGATTGTGTCCTCTTATGGGAGATTTACACTCATTTCTTAGATTAGCGAGTATTGTCAGGATTACAAAAATGTAAAGCTAAACTTCCAGGTAAATTTTAAATTCACAAATTATTGCATCACTGTATTCAATAATACATTGGTAAATGTATTTTTAAATGCAAGCAGTGTATGTGTTGGAGTTGGACATATCAGCCTCTTGCAGTCCTTATACGGCAAGAATTCAAAGAGGGGAAGAGCTTTCACATGGTGCCAATCCATTCTCATGTGCTAACAAGAAATATGCTGATCGGACAAGAAAGCAGAGAGACGGACAGATGAGCTTATCAGTGTGATGCTTCTCCACTGTCCATTCACAGGCTGGGGGAGGGACAAGACCCGTAAGACCCCTTTCACACCTAGCAGTTTTTCAGGCACTTTTGCGCAAAAAATAGCGCCTGAAAAATGCCCCCCCCCAAATAAACCCCAGTGTAAAGTGCTTGCGGCACGGTAAAAAAAAGTCCTGCAAGCCACATCTATACAGCGGTGTGGGAGCGGTGTATTCACCGCTCCTATACCGCCCCTGGCCATTGAAAACAATGGGGCAGCGCTTCCAAAGGGCCTGAACACCACTTCAGGAGCGCTGCAAACCGGCATTTTTAACCCGTTTAACCCCTTGTGGGGGGGGAGCTAAAAGTGCACCGCCGACACCCGAATAGGGGCTCCATAGCGCCGCTATAACAAGCAGTAAAACGCCGATAATTAGCGGTGTTTTACCGATAACGCTCGGGCGGCTCCGGTGTGAAAGGAGCCTAAATGTTAATGAAAGCAGGCCTCTTCTACCAGACAGGGTTAATTTTACAAGGGTTCTGATGCCAATTCAAAGAGGCAACATAGGAAGCTGTAAATCTGACCCAGGAAGCAGACTGATCAACTGGCTTGTATGGCAGTATGGCTCACACAATAAAACATTAAATTATTAGAGTAGTGGAAAGTGGTCAGACTTCTCGCCCTCCTAATCACATACACTCACCTATACTTGGTGGATTTCCATAACTGACAGGCAGCTCTGGGGGTCTTCCACAGTGTAAAGCAGCAAGGCCTGAGCCTTTCCATAAAACATGTTTGCAGCCTATTAAAAAAATTAAAAATACATACTTTATATCCACACATACACGTAAAAAAACTATCAAGCACCATGGTTTTGGAAATCAAATAACAGAAGTCACCCATACTTTTGTTTGTGCGCAGCATAGACTGGCGCCCAGCTCCTAGTAGTGTTAGTACGCCAGGTACACTTTGAGGAATTTCTTTCTCGAGGAGTGGTCCTACCCTCTGGCATACTTGCAATAAATGGTCTGGTGCTAAATGTCGGTAATATTTTACCTAAAGAAGGGGGGAAAAAAAAAAAAATATGAATATTTCAACTTATAAATTCTCATCAACACACTTTTGCTTATACAAAAATTATTATTGTGCCGGTTAGGAAATTTTTCACTTCCAAATAAGATTTTTTTTTATTTTTTGCATTCTTGGTTTAGGGGAATATATGTCCGAGTGTGGAAATGCATTTTACAGTATAAGTTTAAAGACTTACTTCGAAGTAACCATAGGACACAGCTTAATTCATATATCCCAAGTTATTTAATAAGAGCAGGCAGAACATCAAACAGGTTTCCAGATTAACGCATTATAAAAGTTGTGTGCGGCAGCATGAATTACTGGTTAGCACTCTAGCCTAGCAGGCGCTTGATATGCATGGAGTTTATTCTCATGTTTGAGTTTCTCTTCTAGCTCATACCCCCTTACATTGGTGGTCAGTGAAAGGAATGACACATAGCAGGGGAAGGGACCTGAACGGACGCTACATTCTCCTCTATGGAGCAACGGATTTCAGTGGTGACATGTCTGCTGACATCCTATTTTCCATCCATCTGGCGGATCGGATGAAAAAACGGACAGACGGTCCGTGTTCATCCGATCCCCCAGAGGAAAGCGGAGTTCTGACGGGTCAGTATCTGCATGGAGTGCAGAGACGGACTGGTCATCCGCCGACTCAGCGGGGATCAATCCTTCAAAACGGGATCCGTACGTGTGAAAGGAACCTTCGTGTCTGTCAGCTAAAAAAGATCATTGGTGTCATGCTACTGGCTCTGCCAAGTGGCAATGGACCTGGAACTATAAAGGCACCATAAGATAGCAGGTCAACTAGCCACAGCTCAAGGAACCCCCTAGCAACCTCTGGAGGAACCCTGGTTGAGAATGCCCACTGTAAAGGCTTAAAGCTGTAGTAAAGGCTTTAAAAAAAAGCAAAAAAAAAAAAAACACAAACACACCATTTAAAAAACCCTGCAAGGTGCATACATACACTCGCTAGTCATGTCTTTATGGACATTGCTTTGTGCACTGGTCCAAATCATTTGGTGGAGGGGGGATTCTGGTGTGGGGCTTTCAGGGGTTGGGCTTGGTCCCTTCGTTCCAGTAAAAGGAACTCTTAAAGCATCAGCATACCAAGACATTTTGGACAAATTCATGCTCCCTACTTCGTGGACCAGTTTGGGGATGGCCCCTTCCTGTTTCAAGGTGACTGTGTACCCTACTGATGTGTTGTCGCAATTGTAATCCTGCTTAGTACGAGAGGACCCGCAGGTTAAGACATTTGGTGCATGCACTTGGATGAGGAGCCAATGGGGCGAAGCTACCATCTGTGGAATTATGGCTGAACGTCTCAAAGTCAGAATCCCCCCTAAAGGAGACGATACCGTGGAAGCCAGATTAGCCTGGGATAGCCAAAGTGTTTATCAAAAAGTAAGGCAGAATGCGCTCTTCCACTGCCCATTTCCTTCTTTGATGTTGAAGAGATCTGCAATCTCAAACCAATACTTTTTTTGCAGAAAAGGGTTTAAGTCAGAGGTGAAGGTATAATTGATGTTATATAATAGGGACGATGATTCAATAAATTGTCTCAGGAAAAGCTTTCCAAGGTAATTTATTGTAGGCCTGAGATAACCGGATACAATAAACTGCACATATTTTAAAGATGCCGTTCTGCTGGAATTTGGCTTTTTTAGGCCTCATTCACAGATGATATACCTCACAGCTGCAGCAAGAATCCAGCATATTCCTGCAGTTGGATTCACAAATGGGCATGGATAGTTGTGAGCAGCCCAGTCTGTGCAAAGCAATGACAAGCTGACAGCAGCCACAGTTGTCCATGGGTGTTCAGATGTAATTCCACATAGAGCGCTTACCTGCATTTAAGGGTGTAAACTGTTTGCATTAAGGGGCATTTATCTATCCCTAACCATAGGAAATCACTCCACGTGCAATTACATCTCAACCCATGCAGACGGCTGCAGCTAATTTCAGACTGTCGTTGCTTTGCACAAGAGGAGTGGCCACATCCACCTGTAACTCCAGTCGCAGGAATACACGGATTGATAAATGAATGGCACTGTGGGAGAGCAGCTTCAAGTGGAGGGGTTCCCCAAACAAGTAATCTAGCCGTATGTCAGGTTTAAGGACATCCTGCCCGTGTTTATTCACTATAACAAAAGGACGAACAGAAAGGTCTCCCTCGGAGGGGTAGATAAAAAAAAAGTCCCACAACTACAAAATCCAACTGAAAATAAGCCTCCTGGCTAACGGACAGACCTCACGGGGTCTGCTTCAGACATGTTCCTTTACAGTCTGCTCCTCCTCTCTCAGCATCACACCTAATTACACACAGGTCAGGCAAAATTATACCTTGGGGAGTAAGGCGTGATCAATACTTAAGCCCTTGCTGCCTACAGACCTCTCCCTGCCAGCCATTTACCTTAGGAATCTCAAGATTCTATGTGGCAGATATACACCATGCACAACAGACATGGGCTGTTTGTCACATACCTCCCCCCTCTGTTTGAACCCGTGGGTTCGAACACCAGCTATTAAACAGTGAGTTCTAGAAAGGGGATCTGCATTTTTGTGGTTGCAACCAGCCCTGTATTCCACTTTAAATGAAAAATCTTGGAGGGCCAGGAACCAACGGGGAACCCTTACATTATGGTCCTTAGCCTGGGCCATCCATTTCATGGTCTGTTATGAGTTGGGTAGTGGCGTCCCAGCAAGTAGTACCATAGAGCCTCTAAGGCCCACTTAATGGCCAAGCACTCTCGCTCCACAATACTGTAATTTCCCTCTGCCGGGGTCAGCTTCCGACTCAAATAGACCACCGGGTGTTCTTCTCCGCCTACCAGTTGTGACAAAACAGCCCCCAGACCTATACTGGAGGGCACAAACTCTTTGCTAAAGTCTGGGGCCACCAACACAGGCTTGTTACATAGCGCCTCCTTCAGGCTTTGTAAAGCAACTTTAGCCTCAGTATCCAACTGAATGATTACAGAGGAGCTTTTTCCCTTGGTCAGGTCAGTTAAGGCTGCTGCCAGCGTGGCAAAGTTTGGGATGACCCTTCGATAATACCCAACCATGCCTAGCAAGGTTCTCACTTGTTTCTTGGTAGCAGGGGCAGGCCAGTCTTTAATTGCTTCTACCTTATGGTCTTTGGGTGCGATTAGGCCCCGTCCGATGGTGGATCCCAGATACTGGGCTTCTTCTAACCCTATGGCACACTTCTTTGGGTTTGCGGTAAAGCCAGCATTTCTGATGGAGTTTATGACAGCCTGGACTTTGGGTAGATGACTTTCCCAATCTGTGCTCCAAAAAAAACACATCATCCAGATAGGCTGCAGAATAACCCTAATGCAGCCTAAGGATCTCATCCATGATCCGCTGGAATGTAGTGGGAGTTCCATTTAACCCAAAGGGAATCCACACATACTGCCATAAACTCTCAGGTGTTGCAAAAGAGTTTTTCTCTTTTGCTTCCTCTGTCAGGGGAACCTGCAAATACCCTCTAATGAGATCCAGAGTGGTTATGTACCCGGCGGGGCCTAACTTCTCCACTAATTCATCAACCCAGGGCATGGGACATGTATAAAACTTTGGCACCTCATTCAGTTTCTGGAAGTCAATGCAAAATCTTAAGGACCCATCTGGTTTGGGAACCAAGACTATAGGACTACACCAGGGATATGCAATTAGCGGACCTCCAGCTGTTGCAAAACTACAAGTCCCATCATGCCTCTGCCTCGGGGTGTCATGCTTGTGGCTGTCAGAGGCATGATGGAACTTGTAGTTTTGCAACAGCTGGAGGTCCGCTAATTGCATATCCCTGGACTACACCATTCACTTTTAGACTGCTCTATCACCCCGAGGTTGAACATCCTCTGAACTTCCTTGGCTACAGCCTGTCTACTGGCCTCTGGAATACGATAAGGCTTAAGGTGTACTCGAACCTTGGTGTCAGTGACAATGTCATGTTTGATTATATTTGTGCAGCCAGGCAAGTCTGAGAAGAAGTCTTTATTGCACTTTAAAAACTCCCTCACCTCTTGCTTTTTTACGTGACGGATCACCCAGGACTAGGAGAGCCTCCCTGTCTTTCCATGCTTTAATTAAATTTACATGATAGATCTGCTCTTTCTTCCGCCTGTCTGGTTGGTATACCTTATAGTTTACCTCCCCAACCTTTTCCAGTACCTCATAGGGCCCTTGCCACTTAGCTAGGAACTTACTTTCCACCGTGGGGACTAAAACCAGTACGCAATCTCCTGGATGGAAAGTCCGAACCTTTGCTGACCTATTGTATACTCATCTCTGGGCTTCCTGTGCTTGCTGCATGTGTTCTCAAACCAGGGGCATTACTGAGGCAATCCTATCCTGCATGGCTGAGATATGTTCAATGACACTCCAGTAGGGAGTAGTTTCAAATCTCCCAAGTTTCTTTCGCAATATCCAGTAACCCTCTGGTATGCCTCTCATATAGGAGTTCAAAGGGTGAGAATCCCGTGGAAGACTGTACAGGTATGGCAGTAGACAATCCCAATTTCTCCCATCTTTAGCCACCACCTTCTTGAGCATACTCTTGAGGGTTTTGTTAAACCGTTCTGCTAAACCATCTGTCTGAGGGTGGTATACTGAAGTATGCAAATGCCTAATACTGAACAATTTGCACAATCCTTTCATCACCTTTGACATGAAGGGCGTCCCTTGGTCGGTTAGGACCTCCTTTGGGATCCCCGTACAGGTAAACATCTGGAACAACTCTTTGGCGATGGTCTTGGAGGAAGACAGCCTTAAGGGGACAGTCTTGGGATATCGGGCGGCATAATCCATGACGACTAAGATGTACTGATAGCCTCTGGCAAACTTAACTACTGGCCCTATCAGATCCATGGCAATTCGGTCAAAAGGAATCTCAACCACAGGCAATGGTACCAGTCGGCTACGGTAATGGGGCATAGGGGCTACCCTTTGATACTCAGGACATGACTCACAATAGTTTTTTCACGTCGGCATGTATCCCAGGCCAGAAGAAGTGCTGTACGACACGTTCTTTTGTCTTTTCACAGGCCAGATGGCCACCCAGGCGGTGTGTATTGGCCAGGTTCAGCACTGTCCTCCTAAAGTGGCCAGACACCACGAGTTGTTCACAAAATTTGGGGTGAGGTTGTGGAAGACGATACAAGTAAAGGTTAACCGCCATATGAGGAAACACATTTTCCAGCCCTGGGGCTACCGGGGTCCCATTGTTTACCTTCACATTTTCCCAGGCTTGTACCAGAGTAGGATCCTGTAACTGGGCGGTCCCGAAGTTGTCCAGAGAAACCTCTAGCTACGGCACATCGGGCAACTCTAGGGTCTCAGGGGTCACCTCCGGTTCACCCGCATAGACTGCTAGGGGAAAATACATTTTCATAAGGGGTCACCCCTACAGCATTTTCCTCAACCCTTGGTTCAGAGGGGTTGGGGTTCCCCCCTTCAGTTCCACTAGGAAGTTCAGGCTCAAGGCCCTTTTCTTTCACACTGCAAAGTTCCTGGAACAGTGGAAAGTCTCTCCCCAATATTACACTGTGCAAAAGGATAGGGGACACAGCCACTTCATAGCAAACAGATCCTGAGCTGGTTTCAAAGGTCACCAGTGCTGTGGGGTACTTCTTACAGTCACCATGCACACATACCACTCCTACCTGATGCTGAGTCAGCTGTTCAGGGTCCACCTGCTGGGTATGGACCAGGGTGACTAGACTTCCAGTGTCCAGGAGGGCATGTACACTTTTCCCCCTTATCTTTACCACAGAGCTTGGCATGTTCGGATCAGCGACCAGGCCCGGGCGAGCAAACAGGGACATGCGTCAAACTACGTCACATTCCATAGGCTCAGGGTTCAAGGGACACTTGGCCGCGATGTTCCCCCACTCACTGCACCAACACTGGGGATTCCCACGGGTTCCTCTGGGGCTTCCCGGATGGGGTCTTTCAACAGGGGGAGATGCTCTGAGCACTCATTGGCCTTTCAGGACTTCCTCTTTTCGGCTTTACCAACGGTGTTACTGGGGTTGACTGGGCGGCCACAAGAGGGGGTCTTTTGACCATCAGTGAAGCTGCAGATCCAGCTACCAAGTCCTTTGCTACCAAGTCCTTTGCCACCAAGTTGCGTTCCACTAGCTCAACCAGAACGTCCTTTGAATTTGGATCAGACTGCATCACACATCTCTGCAACTCAGGAGGTAGAGCTCTCAGGAACCAGTCCATAGCAACTCTTTCAACTATTTGGGCCCCTGTGAGTATCTCGGGCTGCAGCCACTGTTGGACCAGGTTGATAAGGTCATACATTTGGGATCCGGGGGATCCATCCGCCTTGAAACTCCAGCTGTACTCGCTGTGCTCTTACTGCCGCGGTGACTCCCAGATGTTGCAAGATCTCAGCCTTTAGTTTGTTACAATCTCGGGCATCTTCAGCGGACAAGTATGCCTTTTGGGAGTCGCCTGCTAACGGTGGGGCCACCAGCGCAGCCCAGCGGTCTTTAGGCCAGGCCTGCCCCTCAGCAGTTCTTTCAAATGTACATAGGAAGGCCTCCACATCATCCAGGGATGTCATCTTTTCTTTAAGGTGACTTTTGGTGCCTGGTAGGGTGTCACCAGGGGACCCTGTGGAGAGATTTGCAGTCTGAGCTGGCATCCGCTGCAGTATTTCAGCTATGGCCTGTCTGTCTTTCTCAGCTGCCTGAGCCAAAGCAGCCACTTGAGCCCCAGTTGTGTGAGCCAGGCAGCCATAGCTTGCTGGTTGGCTGTTTGGGCTTGCTGCTGCTGAGCTGCCAACATTCTATTTGTTTCTTGTTGTTGTGCAGCAGCTTGCTGGCTGGTTGCTTGGGCTTGCTACTGCTGAGCCACCAACAGAAGCTTGCTTATAAGCCTGTTGCTGTGCAGCATTACTCTGGAGTAAGGCCTTTAACAAGTCCTCCATGCTGCGAATTCACACTTATACTACAATACACTGTGCCTTTAAGTGGTATATACACACTGCTGAACTTTTAACACCGCTGACACAACGTTCACACAGCTTATTTTACTGCAGTCTTTTAACACCAGGTACACAGTGTAGCCAGTACTTGCCTTTCAGCGTGGATCAGTAGCGGGCTTGCATGCATCCATTTCCACTAATTGTGGGTGATCAGCTTCAAGTGGAAGGGTTCCCCTAACAAGTAATCCAGCTGTATGTCAGGTTTAAGGGCGCCCTGCCCGTGTTTATTGACTACGAGAAAAGGACGAACAGAAAAGGTCTCCCTCGCAAGGGTAGAAAAACAGTCCCACAACTACAACGTCCAACTGAAAATAAGCCTCCTGGCTAACGGACAGACCTCACAGGGTCTGCTTCAGACCTGCAGACACGTTCCTTCACAGCCTGCTCCTTCTCTCTCAGCACCACACCTGATTACACACAGGTCAGGCAAAATTATACCTTGGTGAGTAAGGCGTGATCATTACTTAACCCAGGCCTCGACAAACCCCAGGCGCCAGGTCGCCATGGCGACCAGAAATCGCGTCCTGGCGAGTGACTGCCGTTTCTTCTCTCCCCGTAGTAAAACAGCTGTCAGATTCAGCGAGAGCCGTTCTCTGCTTCATCTAACAGCTGTTACACTTGGCCGCTGCCCGGGATATTGGTTTCCACTTAGACTGAAGAAAAGTAACAAACAGGCTGCCTGGAATAGTTGTTGAGAGTTAGAAGAATAAACACAACAATGTATCTTCTTCTTTCCAAGCAATGATCTCCGGGCTATCAGGAAAGTTTAACCATTTATAGACTAAATCCTCTCTCACATTAGTGGTTTACAATTAAATATCCAGTGTTTTCTGCTAGAAAATGACTTGGAACCCCCAAACATTATATATTATTTTTTTAGCAGAGACCCTAGAGAATAAAATGGCGGTTGCTGCAATATTTTATGTCAAATGGTATTTGCGCAGCGGTCTTTCAAGCGCAATTTTTTGGAAAAAAATACACTTTTAATGAATAAAAAAAAACTAAACAGTAAAGTTAGCCCATTATTTTTTTGTATATGAAAGATGATGTTACACCGCGAGAAACGTGACCTTTATTCTAAGCAACAAAATTGTGATAAAGCCCTGAGTACCATCAACAATTACCACTCTATGTGCAGCTGGGCTCCAGTATTTCATGGTGACCGGAAACCCACCAGAGCAATGAAAAGTCACTGTGGGGGACAGACATGTAGGCAGGAAGTGGCTGCAAAGAGGCAGCAGAAGATCAGCAGCGCTGGAATACTTTTCACCTTTTTTTTTTGTATTTTATTTACAATGTCACTAAGGCTTTGTTTAGATGTGCAAGTTGGGTGGTAATAATGCGCAGTAGAGACGTGTTTTTGCCACCCTTAAGCTCCATTAGGCAGGAGATGAGGGCGTTTTACATGCCGCAGTCACAATGCATTCAGCATAATAAGGGGTTTCCCCCATAACAGATTTTTTGTGTCACTCTTTCTGGCCAGCCTATAACCCTGATGTAACGGTGGAGTTATTGACTGGCTGCTCTGCTGTAAGTTAGGGTTAGGGGCGCAAATTACTTGTCTTATCCCTGGCGCTGACAACCCCACACTACGCTATAAAAAAACTGGCTCCTAACTTTTTTAGCCGGCTCCTAGATTCAAGGCAAATTTGTCAAGCCCTGACTTAACCCCTTGCTGCCTACAGACCTTTCCCTGTCAGCCATTTAGCTTAGGAATATCAAGATTCTATGTGGCAGATATACACCCACCATTCACAACTGACATGGGCTGTTTGTCACAGCACCCAAATGCATGTTGTGCGTTTTGAGGCGACTGCTGTGGGATTTGGAATCAAAGGCAGTGTCTCGGCGATCTTCGCTCTGTAAACCAAACTTTTAAAGTCAGTAGCTACAAATACTGTGCTGCTAATGGCTCCTGTTGCTGTCAATCACAGCCAGTGAGCAAAGAGGGCAGGGCCGAGCCACAGCTGTGTGTGTGTGTGTGTGTGTGTGTGTGTGTGTGTGTGTGTGTGTGTGTGTGTACACGCGGAAATTGAGCCTGCTCAGGTGCACCCCCCAGTGCAAGCTGCTTGCTATTGGGGCTTTCGACAGGAGGGAGGGGCCAGGTGCACTGGCAGGGAACCTGAGAAGAGGAGGATCGGGCTGCTCTGTGCAAAACCACTGCATAGAGCAGGAGAGTAAAACAGGTTTGTAATTTAAAAGCCTTTAATATCACTTTAAGACTTGGACAAGCCTTCCATTTCCATCTCAAAATGAGGCTTCCCATAGTCATACCTCAGACCAAAGGAATTTGCACCAGCAGCAAGGTTTTTCATCAAAAGCGGCATTGGATATCAAACATCATTAGGCTAAAGAAAAAATGCTCTTCATACAAAAATGATTTTCCAGCTTTCATTAAACAAAGCATGCCACCATATTGCTTCAACTACATGTTGCAGCAGGAGGTTCCACCACAAATCAATATTGTGACAAATGTATATCTGCCTAATGTTTTCATTACATAATGACTGTGCGCATTGATACCTGATGCCTCCTCTGTAGTTACGGCTCCTGTAAATTCAGAGGACAGCATCAAGAGGAGTGCAGGGAGAGCCAA
>BLSH010530743.1:8761-21585 GCA_018402905.1 Glandirana rugosa
ATGTTACCAGGCTACCTCCTCCTACTCCTCTACCACCGCCACTTCCACCTACACTGCCACGGTCACGGCCTAGTCAACCTCTAGGCTACTACTCCACATCCACCCCCCTTCCCGTTTTTTTACTTGATTTTAATTTATTTTCCCTATCCCCATTTATTTGTAGGGCACTTGCCCTAGTTTGAAGATGATTTTAGAACAGTTATATGGCTTCTACCATTAATTAATACTTTTCAGACACAGTTTGAAGATGATCCACATTCACCTCCATTTTTGCTTTTTTTATGTTTTTATTTTTTTAAAAATATTTACAGTTATTTCCCTGTCCCCATTTTTTTGTAGGGCACTTGCCCTACCCTTACCCCCATTTTACTTCCTTTTGCAGCCCTCTAGGGCTTTCCAGGACTTTGTTACAGCCATTTTTGTGCATAAAAGTTCGGGTCCCCATTGATTTCAATGGGGTTCGTTGTCCGTGCGATCGTTCGGGTTCCGTCCGGACCCGGACCCGGACTTTGTCCCGAAGTTCGGACGGACCAGCAGAACCCGAACTTCCAGAGGTTCGCTCAACTCTAGTTATCATAATCTTCACTCTGTCCTGGGGGTCTGTATACTACTCCAATTCTAAGGGAAGATCCCTCCCTGGTTGGAAGGCAGACCCAGAGGGTTTCGAGTATTTTTTATTTTTTTTTCAAAATGTTTTTATTTTGTTTTTATTTTGTTTATTTTGTTTTCAAAAGGAAACAGTTATTCATATAGGCGGACACAGCCGCCAACGTCGTAGTACAATGTCTTGTGACAAGAAAAATCGACATGGTAATAGCAACAACAGAACATACATTCTACCAGCAGACAATGAGTTTTCATAATATAGTCAATAATACAGGCGGTTATCATATAGCAAATGAGACACAGCATGAAAGTGTGTTAGCCTGAACAAATTTGTAAGAATCAGAACAGGAAGTATGTGGGGTGGGGGAACCCAGAGAGACTTAAGGGGGTTGGGAAATGGGACCCTGGGTCCTGGTGGGATACCAAGAGACCCAGGGATTCCACATACGCTCAAAAGCTCGAAAGCAGGTTGAGTTATAGATCAGAGAGCATTCGTACAGATAATGTTGTTGAACCGTATTCATAGCTTCTGATGGATTAGGGGCCAAGTCTCGTTTCCAGTATCTGGTGAGTACCAGCTTGGCAGCTAATAATATATTAGCAACTATTCCTCGGAAGGGGAGTGGAATTTGGTCAATACCCAGATTTAGCAATGCCAACGCTGGGTCTGCAGTAATAAGAACCCCGGTGACCTCTGAAATAAGTTGAAAAATTTTTCTCCAGTAACTGCGTATGTTGTTATGATCTAAAAATCTTTGCTAGTCTATAAGGGGTGAGATACCACCTATGCATTATCTTTAGGGCTAGCTCCCAATGACTAACGCGGTGCGTTATTTTATAGGTATATTTAATAGCTAGGGACCATTGTGTGTCTGAAAAGGACGCATTTAAATCTGTTTCCCATTTCTGCATGGTTGATGTTTTATGGAATGTGGATTTATCTTGTAGCAAATTGTATATAAATGATGTACCTCTAGTTGTTTTGGTTTTTTGTGGGAGTGTGTAGTGATACCATATTTGTGGATGGATTACTAATGTTGGAGGAGGGGATACAGTTAAAAAACTATATATAGGGCTTAGGTTAAAGTGCATAGATTGGGGTAGAGAGAACTTGTTCTTAATCTCATCAGGGGTTAGGAGCTTCCCTTGATCATAAAGGTCCTGAATCCGCGTCACTCCCCTAATATCCCATTTCTTTATACTTAGGTCTTGAATGATATGCTTTATAGCGGTGAAGGGGATATCTATTAAAGGGGGATTAGAGAGATTATGTGAGGATTGTGTAATTGATCTCCACGCTGTTATAGAAACTTTAGTTGTGGGTGGCATAGTTTTCAGATCCAAGGGTTTCCACATGTCGGCATAGAGTAAGGTACTCAAGTCGGGTGTTTTATTCAAAGCTTTTTCTATATCGCTCCATAATGGATCTGCTGGGTGATTGAACCAGTGTTTCAAGTGGTCTGCATGGACCCTCTTAGGGATGGCGAGGTTCAAAATCAGCGACTTCGAATAGTTCACTTTATAGTAAGATAATTGACTAAATTCTGCTAGGATTGTGTGGACATTGGGAAGTGAGGTAGTTGGGTTAGTCAGCATCAAAATAATATCATCCGCAAACAAATTAATAACGTGGGGTTTATCTTTCAAAAGGAACCCCGACACTAGTGGATCCGTGCAGAATTAATTCTGCTAGGGGTTCAATCATGAGATTGAAGATTGTAGGTGATAGTGGGCATCCTTGTCTTGTACCATTAGAAATAGTAAAGGGTTTAGATAATAAGCTCTCTGTATACACCTGCGCTGAGGGGGATGAATATAAGGCCATTGTCGCTGAAAGGATAATTCCCTGTAGTCCGAATTTATTTAGAGTGTGAGACATGTAGCTCCAATGGACCCTATCAAACGCCTTCTCTGCATCTATGGAAAGGAGCAGAGAAGGCGTTCGACTTCGCTCGGCCATGTACACAATGTCTATCACTCTTCTGGTCGCATCAGACGTTTGTCGGCCTTGCAGAAACCCCATTTGATCAGGTTTTATAACATTGGGAGTTACTTCTTTCATTCTATACGAAAGTAGTTTAGCATATAATTTAACATCTACGTTGAGTAGTGAGATAGGACGGAAGTTGGCAGGTGTGTCATGGCTTTTCCCATGCTTAGGGAGAGTGACGATATGCGCTTTTAGCATTTCTGGGGGGAAGGACGCTTTATACGCCGAGGCTGTAAAAACAGCATTAAGGTAAGGGGTCAATTTATTTTGAAATGATTGGTAATATTCACACGTGGATCCGTCAGGCCCTGGGGATTTACCAGATGGCATTGATTTTATAACTTTTATAATTTCCGAATTGGTAAAGGGACGATTTAAAGACTCTAGTTCTAGAGGAGTAACAGAGGGAAGGTTTAGTTTTCCTAAAAAGGTAGTTATTGCTTCGGTTGTGGGTTGTGGTGTGGAGGTATCATCTTTTAGATTGTATAAGGACCCATAGTAGTCCGCAAATGCATCCGCAATTTGCTTAGGATTGGTCAACTTTTGTTTAGTAGTTTGGTGGAATAGGAACGGTATTCTGGACTTCATTCTTTGATTTTTAAGCCGGGATGCTAGGAATTTACCTGCTCTATTATGGGAAGAATAGTATTTTAGTTTAAGGCGATTCAGGGGGGAGGCGTGGTTCTCCTGTAGCGAAGTTCGGAGCTCCATACGTAGCTCAGCTATTTTAGTGGCATTAGAAACGTTAGGGTTGTCTTTATTTAATCTCTCTAGGTCCCGGAGATGAGACAGAGCTTTTTGCATCTTGGCAGATCTTCGTTTTTTAATTTGTGCTCCCAATTGTATCATAACCCCTCTTACATAAACCTTATGGGCATTCCACAAATTGAATATATCCCCATTTGGTGATTCATTGTTGGCGAAGTCGTTTTCTATATGGTTCTCAATGACCTCACTAGTAGTGGGATCATTAAGAAGGTGAGCGTTACTTCTCCATATGAAGTCGGAGCAGGGGGAGTGTCCCCCAGAAATCATGATAGTTACTGCTGCGTGGTCAGACCACATGATATCTGCGATTTCTGAGTGAGACACCTGCTGCAGCAACCATTTGTCCACCAGGATTAAATTGATTCTGGAGTAGGAATTAAATCTGGGAGAATGATACGTGTAGTCTCTTTCCGAAGCGTGTAAAGATCTCCAAGCACCATACAATTCCTCTCTAAACAAGGTTGGCAAGGGAGTATGTTCTGGTTTTCCTGGTTGTTGTGGCATCTAGAACAGGGTTCGACAACTAGATTGAAGTCACCACAAACTATGATATTACCTCTTTTATGCTGGTTAATGCATTTAAACAGTCTACGATAGAAGGAGCCATGACCCACGTTTGGGGCATACACTCCCACTATCGTGTAAAGCTTTCCATTTATAGTACCCACTATAATAACATACCGTCCATTAGAGTCCATCTTGGAGAAATGCAGCTGAAAGGAGACAGAGTTTTTAATGGCCATGAATGCACCAAGTTTTTTCGCTGTATACTCTGCAGAGTAAATGAAGGGAACGTTTTTATGTTGGTATCTTGGAGCGTCCAATGTTTTAAAATGAGTTTCCTCTGCAACCACTATGTCTGCATTCATTGTGGAAGCTTTTTTCCAAAGGGAGAAATGCTTTGCCGGATGGTTCAAACCTCAAGCATTTATGGCCATTAACTTAAATGACATTTGTGTCTAGTTCAGTCTTGATATAAGAAATCTCCTTTATATGGGAGAGCCGTAGCATGTGCTTAACTGTGTGAAAGGGAATGTTCGGTGCTGTCTGTGGTCTTCTCTGGGTCTCAGGTGTAAGATTGCTGTGGTAAATTAACCGTTGGAATGACTTTAGTGTCTCATAAGAACGTCTTGCAGGTAGAAAAGTTCTGCCTTTCGGTAACGTCGTATGCCAACAAGTAGTAGGTATGAAGAATATAGTGATCCATAACTGGGTATAAAAAGGGTTCAACATAGAACAAGGTGCAGGTAAACTGCGTATCATTGGGGGAAAAAGTGTCAGTTCAATGTACATAGGGACATTGTTGACTGCAACTTGGAGAGTGACTTGATGAGTTGAGTTCAGGTATGATTGCCTCTAGGGTGTCTGACCTTATTGTTTTTTTTGTTTGTTACTCTATTCCATTCCCATGAAGGCCTAGTTATTGGTCATGCTGATGAGAGCGTTGGAGGGTTTTCCGTTACTATTTTCCATTCCCTACATTTTTGCAGCCCTTCTTGGAGAGTTGTTATGAAGAAGATGGAGCCTTCTCTTGTGACTTTAAGGGTGGCTGGATACTTCCATTGGTAGAGTATTTCATGGTTACGTAGAGCTTTCTTGACAGAGATTAGATTTTTGCGTTTCTGGAGGGTATACGCGGACAGGTCCGGTAGAACTTGTATGGATGTTGCTCGCTCAGGGAGATACGATTTTTTACGAAAGGCGGTTATTATTGTATCCTTAGCCTTGAAGTAATTCATCCTTAAAAGCACATCCCTGGGAATTTCTTCCTGGAGAAACGATGGTTTGGGAATTCTGTGTATTCTGTCTATTGTTAAGTCGGTGTTCGTCAGTGCTGGAGCAGCTGCTTGAAATAACTCCCGAACAAAGTAGGATAGTTGTGCGGGCTGCACCAACTTAGGAATTCCCCATATTTTTAAATTGTTTCGCCTAGAGCGGTCCTCTAGATCGGCAACTTTGGATTTCAGCCAATCAATCTCTTCTGCATGGGTCGCATGTGCATCCACTAAGTTGTTATAAGAGTCCACACAGGTGCCCATAGTCTCTTCCAATTGGCCTACCCTTTCACCTATTTTGTGCACTTCTGATGCATATTGTTTGAAGCACGCTAGCATATCAGCTTGTAGAGATGAACGTAGGGACAGTAGCATGTCCTTCATCATAGTATCTGACATTGGTTGACCGGCAGTTGGAAATGATGCTATGGGGTCCAGGTTTTGGTCAGTTGTTGGTGTAGTGTTGGCACTAATCTCCATACATTCGTATGGTGGACCGTGCAATCTGTGGGATATAATGTGGTGGTATCCTCATCCCAGTGTTGAATACAAAAGTAGATTTCCCCCAAGAGAAGGGACTTTAAATAGGTCACCAACCACATGAACTTGTATAAAATATATTTATTTTGTGTATAAATGACATCAATGTTTCTAATGAAAAGAGGTGAATTATAAATACAGTAAGTTACAATTGTCACTGCGCCAATGTTGCCTTGTTGGTAAATTGCTCAGAAGAGCATAACTGAAAGTCCATTGACCGCAAGATGGACTGCGGTTGCCTTCCGCGTTGGAATGCGGTTACCCAACACATGCGTTTCGGAGCATAAAGAAAAAAGCCCTTCATCAGGGGTGGCTGCACAACGGGTTGAGGCAGATGACTGTATATTATGATGAAAAGTCTTTTTCTTGAAATAGTTGATATCAGAAAGATCCCCACTTCAGGTGGGGGGAATGGCCTAAAGTTCACGTCGTTTTACGTCTGGTCGACAGATCGACCGTTCGCGATTCTCTGAGAAAAGAGTATATAAATGGTTGTTTTTCAGGAGGGGTGAAACACCAGGTCGGGAGAAACCTGAAAGTATATATAAATACATATTCCTCTATATTCTTTTTGCTTCTAGTCCTTCTAGGGTGTAGTCGACCGAGGGATCTACCTACGGTCCCCTTTGGGTGTCTCCCCTGTCAGCCCCTTGGTTCTGAGTTGTAATAAGGTCGTCTTGTCTGTCCCCACTTCAGCGATGTCTGTGACAGGTTTCTCCCGACACGGTGTTTCACCCCTCCTGAAAAACAACCATTTATACATAGGGTGGGGATGCAGCGCCTATATCAAGGAGTGTAATCACACGTATGAAAAGATGATATCCACTTGTCCATATGAACGAAAAATTCTTCTAGTCATAAATAAATCAGTTAATTCACAGGATAGAAATAACCACTAAAATCCACGACTTTAGGTAATGGATGTATGCTTACCGGACTCCGGTAGTATATGCGCAATGGATCAGATCCAGGTCAGAAATTCTCTCTCCTAGACATCCAAAGTTGAAAAAAAGGGGGGAGGAGGGGGGAGATATCCAATCCAAATGAGGAGTTTCCGTTATAAGAGCAATTTATTGTGAACCAAGGGTTAAAAATACTCACATTAACCCAACGCGTTTCGGCTACCAATACCCCAGATGAAGGCTTTGGTAGCCGAAACGCGTTGGGTTCCCTATCCCTCCTGTTATTATTCATGCTGAGCTCTATACACTGTTGTTTTAATGTGAGTATTTTTAACCCTTGGTTCACAATAAATTGCTCTTAAAACGGTATCACACGATTGCGGCATTCTCTCTTGTTTCATGTGCGGGGTGTCCATCGGACGAGTACCTGAGACCTAGATGCAAGGATTTGGAGCCACACTCCTTCCCCCTCCCCCTCCCCGTGGCGTTGAGGATTTAGGTGCCTAACCAGGATTTCCACTTGGATACAACCAATTGTGAGGCTGAGGAACCCTCTGCAGTGGAGCCACAAGGGACGGAAACTCCTCATTTGGATTGGATATCTCCCCCCTCCTCCCCCCTTTTTTTCAACTTTGGATGTCTAGGAGAGAGAATTTCTGACCTAGATCTGATCCATTGCGCATATACTACCGGAGTCCGGTAAGCATACATCCATTACCTAAAGTCGTGGATTTTAGTGGTTATTTCTATCCTGTGAATTAACTGATTTATTTATGACTAGAAGAATTTTTCATTCATATGGACAAGTGGATATCATCTTTTCATACGTGTGATTACACTCCTTGATATAGGCGCTGCATCCCCACCCTATAGACTTCTTGACAACCGAGATCAGTTGTTTCATGCCTGCTGCCTTGTATTTAGTGACTATTTATTGACTGTTACACACTTTATTTTTCTCCTTTGTAGTTATTTTAAAGTGAGTGCGGGATTATACACATATTGCAACCATTTATATACTCTTTTCTTAGAGAATCGCGAACAGTCGATCTGTCCACCAGACATAAAACGACGTAAACTTCAGGCCATTCCCCCCACCTGAAGTGGGGATCTTTCTGATATCAACTATTTCAAGAAAGAGACTTTTCATCATAATATACAGTCATCTGCCTCAACCCATTGTGCAGCCACCCCTGATGAAGGGCTTTTTTCTTTATGCTCCGAAACGCATGTGTTGGGTAACCGCATTCCAACGCGGAAGGCAACCGCAGTCCATCTTGCGGACAACAGACTTTCAGTTATGCTCTTCTGAGCAATTTACCAACAAGGCAACATTGGCGCAGTGACAATTGTAACTTACTGTATTTATAATTCACCTCTTTTCATTAGAAACATTGATGTAATTTATACGCGAAATAAATATATTTTATACAAGTTCATGTGGTTGGTGACCTATTTAAAGTCCCTTTTCTTGGGGGAAATCTACTTTTGTAATCTCCACACATGGTTCATCTGTATTGTCCGTGTCTCTATCCCACTGTGGGCGAGATTTAGCTGGACTTTTCAACTCTGGTGTTGATAGTACTGGTGTCTCTGCTGTTCTGTCATCCGGGAACACGAAAGTAGCAGCGGCTATAGGGCCTTCTTTGGTTGACTGATGTCGTTGTCTTGTTATGCTTCCTTTGTCAACCGTGGGAAAAACCCAGGCATTTTCTGAAGCTGAGGGTCCTCTCTTCATCTACGGGACATTCTTATGGCTGCAGCTATTAGTTACTTGTATTGCAGGTTGATACCCTGGGGTCTGTTATAATGCCGCACTACCAAGCTGCAGGACTAGGCGCAAGATTTAGATATACATGGCAGTCTTTGGCTGTCTCTATTGAACTGACTTATTGTGTAAGTGAGGTTAGCTGGGGTGGGCTAGGTACACCACCTGTTGAGAGGGGATGGTTTGAGAGTGAGCTGGGTGTGCCAAGATGGCCGCTGTATGAGCGGTTTGCGAGGTGCAGGCTTTCAGAGGAATCACTGACACTATACACACAGGGGTTGTTAGGGGTACACTGCTGCTTTTGGACTTGTTGCTCCCCTGCCTGGATCTGTGCACTTTTGTCACTCTTGTAATTTTCAGGCCGAGTGTGTAGGCCGCAAGATGGCGGCCGCAATAGAACAACTAGGCCGCAATTGAAGCCGGGGACTAAATTTGGAGTCCAGCGGCTGATGGAGTGTGGAATACCGCTTTTTTAAGCTTAGATTTGGCCTCCTAGTGATAGATGGGCCCCGGGTATACTCCTCTGAGTGAGGATATTCTTGGATGGGCAAGGATTGAGCTGTGCGAAGCCCGAGGATCACGGCCTGATTTTAGCTCCTTCGGGAGTCTAAAAACCCCCAGTAGGCTGGGGGACTATATTGATGTTTTTTTGGCGCTCACCTACCCCCTGGATGGAGGATGGCTATGGATTCGTTCTTGAATGCCTGGAGCTCTCGTCCTGTGCTGCTACCTCTCCTCACGTCAGGTCACGCCCCCTATTTCATTTGTTTTTTGAATTGATGTTAGTTGTATGACATTTTTTACATACATGCCAATTCTTGGTCATTTCTGTATAGGGTGTACCCTGGTATAGTTATTTCCCAGTCATTTGAATCTTTGAACCATGTCTCTGTAATTGCAACAAGGTCCAAGTTGTCCCTAGACATAAGAGCTGTCAGCTCATAAAGCTTGTTGCCTAAACTATGGGCATTAGTGCACATGACATGATTACAGTATATGGTTTTGGTAAATCTAAAGGAAAATTGGACAAGAGAATTGTATAATGCATGGCCGGACTTAGATACATACTAATTCACCAAAATGACCCAAGAAATTGTGTTATTTTTATTATTTACCAAATCAATTTCAATTTACTTAAAGCACCCACAATTAGGGAGTGGATAGTCAAAGTATGCCATATGATGAGCCTGGAGGAACTGATTGCCCAACAGCAGCACAGATACAATTATTTTCAGTTAAATGGATCCATTAAATACTATACAAGGACACCAATGACTTTAAGACCATAGCATTTGCAAGGACAGTATACTAATATACAGATGACCACTTTTTTTAACAGGCAACATTTTCATTGAGTTTCATAGGAACATACAATATACTGACAGAATTCACCACACAGTTAGTACTTTCCACAGTGGTGTCACTAGGGTTGGTGTCACCTGGTTTGGTAATACATGATGTCACATACTCCTGCCACTGTGGAATGGCAGCAGGACAGGTTGTAGGGCACTGAGCAGGCTAGCATATCGGCGCTACAAGAAAGATGAAATATATACAAACATTATTTCTTTTGTAGATGTTAAAATGTTTTGTACCAAAAAATTAGTTTTAATGCTGGAGTAAATAGGACAAGAAGCAAACTAAAATGTATACGTTTTCTCCAAGATAATGCTAGTATGCTACTTGTATTAAAAAAACTGCTGATTAAACTGTAAATTTAATTTTTCATTTTATTTTTACTCCTTTTTCCCCTAAAAATACAAATACATTTGAGAAAATCTAAGCCTTTAAGATCACAAAAATGTCCTGCCAAAAAAACAATATATGTATTACTTCTGTCCAATAAGTAATTATACAGTTATAGCCTCATGATTAGATACATAGCAGAAATGTGAAAATATGGTCTAATCTGAAATAATATGAAGACCTGGTAAGGACTCCTAGAATTGACCGTAAGTTTCACATACCACATCACCCCCAAAGTTTAAGTATAGTGAAATAGAATGGTAGAAAGAGGGGACCTAGATCTAATCCAGGAGGAATACATGAGAAAACGTATTGAAACTTTGGACAAAGTTGAAAGAAACGTTGCTCGCACCTCTCCTTGTTCTTCCCAGGTACCAACGCACCCTTTCCAGGTCGGGGACCGGGTCGTGATCCAGAGAGCGCCCAAGGAATGAAAGCCACAGGAACCCCCATTTGGACCAGCCACAAGAGTGGTGGCCATCACCAGGACAGCTATCCTTACAGAGGAATCCCCTAACCGGTTCCATGCTAGTCATGTGAAAAGGGTGAACCAAGCACCCAAGTAGCAAGATAAAGACAAGAGAGTGAAACAGGTGGAAAAGTCTCTGAAAAAGATGACCTCGCTTATCTCACCACAGACTTTTGGGAAGGCCTTGTGCCTTCTAATGGCGCTCCTCCTCTTGATCTTCCTTCCGGTTTGGATAGTAACTGACTGTATATATCACCCTGAGGACTTAGGCCTCATAAGGCCAATATGTGGAGAAAGCCCTAAGACTGTCGCTGTAATGGACAATGCTACAATTGAGAGACACTGATGATGAGCCCTCAGATGTGTTCCATGGAAAAATACTTTTGCTAAAATTTGTGCACAAAGGTTTGACAAATGTCCAACGTTATTGCCCAACATAGAAAGGAAGTAGATAAACTACAGCAAGCCGCTAGAGATGTCGTCAGGAACTGGAGCCCCTTCAGAGAAGGAGGTTTTGGTTTCGGGGGAATCTCTTTTCTTGGTTAAAAGATATTGTACTCACAGTCATAATGATTTTGATCCTCGCTCTAATACTTTACTTATGCTTTAAATGCTTTATGTGTGTAATGGAGAAGGCTAGCAGATCCAAAGATGTATTGCCTTATGTAATGTACATGGAAAATTATGAGATAGCCAAAAAGAAATCATGTCTATGATGTAAGAGGGGAAGTGAAATAATATGAAGTAATTTTCTATACCTGTTCTATACCTGTTCAGTTCCATTTTGTTTTACAGCAGTCATTTTAAACTAGTTAAACTAGTTAAAAGTTTTGTATAGAAGTTCTCACACACATTTCTCACCAGATAAGCAAGTTTGAGCAAAACATGTTATTTCCCCGAAATGACGCTTATTTATCTGCTAGCCAAGGTCCATTCTCGTCATGTATTTTGACTAATTATTCCTGTTATGGTCTTCATTGCATTTGTTATGAGAAATGTTTCATTTTATGTATTTCTGATTAGCAGAAAAAAACTATATAAACAGAGAAAATAAAAGCACTTATCAGATCTTTTCTGAACAACACCACTGCCTGTCTTGTGTTCTGTTCAACCGAATCGATCTCCGAGCTCGCTGAGACGAGGACCAACCCGGGCAGGGCTATCAGTCTATCTGACCTATGAAAAGGGTACCCCAACATAATCCATAGGGGGTAAACAGGTGTGAGAGGTCTTACAAGGTTTTGCATTGGAATTATTTCTCCAAAGATTTAGAATGCTTTAAATCTTCAGGTTGTACTTTGAAGCACCAGTGGGAGAACTGTACTGCAAGGTATGCTCAACTCGCTGCATAGCCTTGTTATTAATTAACGCGTCTCAGAATCCAATGTCACTAGTTTACATTAAACAAACAGACTATTTTATCTAGAATAGAATTACAGGAGCCTATTTATTTTTCATATAGTATTAGATTTTACTTACATTTATTTTTCTACTTGGGCAATGAATGACAAACTAAACTGTAAGGCACACAGTCTGCTTATGTTATTTTACTCTGCTGTCATTTGCTGTGAATTCATACAGTTTTTACTGCTAGGACATTGTATGACTATGAACCCCCTAACCCATTGTTCTCGTATGCCTTGTATACTTATGATCTTTTTTTTTTTGTAAGCGCTGCACTGTTTTATCCCACAGCCACATCAGTTTAACCGCCTTAATCTCCAGTATTTCTAGTGCAGCTTTAAATGTGATTGGTAACCCTAAACCACAAACAAATGATTAATGGGAGGGAATATGTCTGTGGTATAAGGGTTAGCTTTTTTAAACTGCTGTCATAATCCCTATAAACATTGTATTGTTTGTTATGCACTGTTTTTTTTTTGTTTTGTTTTGTTTTTTTTTTTACTGTAAAGTGGTTTATCTACTTCTGTGGTTTTATTACCCTTTTTCAGAGCCGTCTTTAAAAATGATTGGACCCTGGGAAAACGTTTTCTTGCTCTCCATGCAATTTCGCTCTCAACTCCCAGCACATCAATGTACCCCGAGCACACCTCTGTACTCCCAGCACATCAATGTACCCCCAGCACACCTCTGTATCCACCCCCCAACACAACTCTGTACATACAATGCAACTCTGTACTCCCCAGCACCTCTAGAAGACTTCCGCACACCCTAGCACACCTCTGCACTCTTCCATATCCACTAGCACATCTACTTACACTCATGCACATCTCTGCACCCCCCGCCTGTTTGTCACGTA
>BLSH010530743.1:21595-33456 GCA_018402905.1 Glandirana rugosa
CCTCTGCATCCGCCCTCCCCCCCCCCCCCCCCACACACACACACACACACCTCTGCACCTCCCAGCATCCTCTATATTCCCCATTACACCTTTGTACTCCCAACACACCTCGTTATCCCCAGCAAATCTCTGCACCCCCACCATGTCTATGTACTCCCCTGCACATTCCCCCCCCCCCATACCCCTCCATACCCTCTGCACAACTCTGTACCTACAGAACATCTCTGTACTCCCAGCAAGTCTCTGTATTCCCAGTATGCCTCTGCATCCCCTAGTACATTTATGTACTCCCCCACACATCTCTGCACCCAGCTCCTGCACCCCACACACCTCTGTACCCCATTGCACGTCTCTATACCCCTCAACACATTTCTGTACCCACCCATACACACACACCTCTATACCTTCCAGCATCTTATGCAACCCCCATCTTTGCAACCTGTTTAATACTCCATGGCCACATACCATTCTATTCCATGTCTCAGGCTACTGTGCCTTCTCTGGTGATGGTGGGAGTACACAGAGGGTGGAGCCCACACCAAACCTCATGTAGCTGCATTAGGGTCAATAGTGTTGATGATATTGATGGGCAACAGCTCTGTCCCCAACCTCTTCGTCTCTGACAGCTTACGCTATACAGTGGAGTGGACTCGGGAGGGGCATCTGTGCCCAGAAAGCACCAGCTGCGGTTCACTTACTAGGCTTGCTTGTGTACTGAAACCATTGACTGCCTGGCACAGATGCACCTCTCTACTTTATTGGATAGCATAAGCTTCCAGAGGTAAATATAGAGGCTCGGGGGAACAGCAAAACTGTCAATCAATATCATCAACACTAGTGATCCTAATGCAGAGTGTATTCCCACTGCCACCAGAAAAGCCACAGAACTGAGGGTGCAGAGGAAGGGTTCAGGAACTGCAGCTGCCCATTGGATCAACATGTGCAGCAACACTAGTGAGCCCAATGCTGAGATCCAGGGACAAAGACATCATGGCATGTATGCTTTTTACAGCAGTATGGGCCCAAGGGGCAGCTGATTTGGGCCCCGCAACAATGACTGGGCCCAGGACAGTTTCCCCTTTTGCCCTACGTTAAAGATGACCCTACCCTTTTTAGTTGCAATTTGGCATCTGCTGCCCTAGCAGATGAATTAAATGCATTAATGCTCATGCATTAAGCTCTTGTGTCGCCAATTTCTAACTTAGTTTTATTTTCACAAGCCAAAACATTGATATATAAGTACTGCCCATGTCCTGGTGCCATTACTATATCCAAAATACAATAAGCTATGTATCAGAAATTTCTAACACAGCTGAGTCTACCAAGGCAGAGAATGGGAGCTGATCCTCTGATGTCTATGGGTACCTATTAGGCTCCATGCACACTGTATCTGATAAACAACTGTTTTTGGTCATTTGGGCGTTTTTTTTAACAGCCCACAAACGCCACTTTATGTTATTCTATGTGTCCATGCACACATGGACGTTAATTGTCGTTTATCAGCAGTGGCATTTTTGGGCTGTTATCTGAACGCCCTGAATTGGCGTTCAAAAGTCGTTCTTTTGACCACAAAAAAAACGCTAAGCGCTCCTAAACGCCGGTAAACGGCTGTTTGTCGGCGTCTGGCGTTTTTTGCAGTCAATGGAAGCTAATGAAGAAAAGAAAAAAACGCAGACGCCAATAAAAGCCGATAAACGCTGCTTACAAAACTTTGCAAAAGAGCCCAATGCTGAGAGAGCCCAGATAGCGTCCAGTGTGCATGGAGCCTTATATGTGCTTTTATTTGTGCTTTGATAGGTAAATATTGTTATCTTCGTCACTGTTAATTTCCCTAACCCCGTAGCTCTCAAATGTACACATTTTTTAAAAACAAAACTGGCAAGGTTCAAATAAGAAACAGCTCTATTAAACTCTAACAGTTTTGATTGGGGTCTGAAAAGAATGTGGCTTTACAGTTTAGAAAAAAAAATCCTCTGATTATTTCCATTGATCAAACTATTCCCACATTAACAGTGTCCATGTATAATCTTCCATTTTTTTCCTTCAATGTTTACCTGTAGTAATCTTTACTCTGCAGTTTGTACAATACATATTATCTATTTATCTATATAATAATACACATATTTATCTATTTATATATGTGTATTGTGTATATGTGTATATAGTCTGCGAGCCAGGCCTTCGCGTCCACACCAGTGCCTGACCTCACAAATGCGCTCCAGGAAGAGTGGTCAAACATTCCCATACACACTCCTAAACCTTGTGGACAGCCTTCCCAGAAGAGTTGAAGCTGTTATAGCTGCAAAGGTTGGGCCGACTCAATATTGAACCCTGCGGACTAAGACTGGGATGCCATTAAAGTTCATGTGCGTGTAAAGACAGGCGTCCCAATACTTTTGGTAATATAATATATATATATATATATATATATACACAGTATCTATACTGTATATATATATTACTCTTGCATTAGAATGATAGAATAATATAGTGAAGTAGACATTGAGAATATTTACAAATATAGAAAGAGAAAGAGAAACTTTTACTAATTTTGTCAAATGATTTATATATAAACAGGGAAACATTAGGAAATATATTAAGGGACAGAGCTGCATTACTTTCAGGATGCCCAAAAAGGCACCTTTCATTTCTTAGTGACTGTCACTTTTTTTAAAGAGCTGGAAAAAAGTTCAGGGAAGCAAACAAATAATACTTGCCTGTCCTGCTGCCCTCACTGCTGCACTCTGCTGAGTTGAGAAAAGCTTGCCGAAGAGGTTTCAACATCCGACTCACTTCTAGGAGTGTTGGATGCGTGGTCCCCTGCTTGGTTCTGTGGTTTCTTTTGCTAACCACTACACCAATACTGTGTCCTGTGGTGATAAAGAGGCCAGCAAATGAGAATGGGGCGCATAGTGAGGGAAGTGATTGTCAGATTATGCAGCAAGTTTAGACCTTCAACACAGCAATCTTTGCAGGTGTGGCCATTGGAAAAGGTAACTATCAACGGTTTGGTTTGCAAGGAGGATTTTTATTCATCTTTTTAAATTAGCAACTGAGCCACTGTAATGGGCCACATTTCCTAATTCCTTAATTTGGAGTTTTTTTTTAAATAAAGTTGATATTATGCAATAAATCATTCTAACAAACGTGTTATGTGTTTGGGTGGAATAATATATTTTACCTTTTGAAAGCCAAAATTGTGAAACAATTCTTTTTCTGTAGGTTGACGATATGAATAATTGTACAAGAAGTACTTTGAAAGAATTTTGTATTGCAGGATTTGAAATCTTTCCGAATGGACAAATATTATTCTTTATCATGCTGTTATTATTGTACTTGCTTACAGTCATAGGAAATCTGACTATTGTCACCCTTGTCTGTGTGGTGTCACAGCTTCACACACCAATGTACTTCTTTTTATGCAATCTCTCTTCTGCAGATATTGCCTATGTCACAGTTACTTTCCCAAAGCTGATGTCCATTTATTTGACCCAAGACCATTTCATCATGTTCCATGATTGTATTACACAGCTATATTTCTTTTTATTATGTGGACAGGCTGATATATTCATATTGACTTGTATGGCCTATGACCGCTATGTGGCAATATGTAAGCCTTTGCAGTATTCCTTAATAATGAACAAAGTGGTGTGTATTGTAATGGCTGCCTTTTCCTGGCTTATAAGTATCTTAAATTCATTGTTGCATGCCTTAATTACATCATCATTACCATTCTGTCACTCCCATGAAATTGACCACTTCTTCTGTGACCTTAAAACTCTGAGTACACTGTCTGGCAGTGACTCTAAAAACCGAGACATTCTGACAACTATACAGAGTATATTTATTGGATGTTTGCCTTTCCTGCTTATTGTAGTCTCCTATGTGTACATCATTTCTACAATACTGAAAATCAAATCTTCAAGCAGACGTCTGAAAGCTTTCTCTAGCTGTACCTCGCACCTTACTACTGTAGTATTATTCTATGGGCCAATTATATTCCTGTACATCAAACCAGAGAGTGATAGCTCTAGAGCAGGTGATAAACTGATCTCCATACTGTATGTAGCAGTGGTGCCAATGGTAAATCCTTTAGTCTATAGCTTGAGGAACAAAGATGTTTTGGTTGCAATTTCTAAAATAAAACAATATTTTAAGAAAGTGTAGGTTCAAATTAAGAATGCTCCCATGAAATGATACTACTGCAGGAGTTTTATATTTTCAGTGGATCTTTTCTGTGCAACAAACTTCTGTCATTGTCAATGGCCACCACTTCTGATGGGACCTCCAAGACTTCCATGTTCCTCCACTACTTGAAACTGCATCACAGGTGATCAGGCATGCGCCATATTGTTGGAAAATGATGACAAACTGCATCTCTTTCTCTTCTTCCAACTTCCCCTGACTTCCTAATTATACCTTAATCTATAAAACATATATTGCTGTTTAATATCCTTTATCACATCTTTCTTTAGGGTCCTTGCACATAGAACTGATGTATGAATGGCAGATCTTATTGGCAAAGAGTTCCTGCGCAAAAATGCAACTATGTTTCATAAAGGGTACGCTTCCATGTGTATAAGAGTATAAAAACTCTTATAGCTGTACTATAATGTAACTTATATGGCCCAACTACCAAGCACTCATCTACAGAGACTGCAGCAACCCAATACAGGATATGCAATAAAAATAGATGCACTATCTCTTACAAATGGTCATAAATGCAATCAATAATAAATTGTGTCTTGTGGCAAAAAACCCAACTATACAAATTCATAAAATATAAATAAATACATTTCATACACCATGCAAAGGTGAAAAAGTGCCATAGTGCATAAACCAATAAATAATAAAAATTCCAACTATGACTCTCCAAGTGCTCCACCACCACCAAGTGTGCAAAACTCCTTACCACAGAAAGCATAGCTCTGGGCTATAGGAGGTCAGTTTAGAATGAATGGAATAAACTCACAACTTCAGCAGCATCAACCTGGGGTATAATTATGGCTCCAACACAGTCAACAGGCTCCAACAATCCACCAATCCAGCACAATCAGAACTGCCTTTGTGCTTAAGGGGTAGCTCAATATACAAATATTTGTACTGTGTCTGTTCTCACAATTAGGTTTGTTTTATGGATTTGCAGAGTGTTGAGGTCCCTTTTAAGGATGAGCTAAACCATTGCTGTTCAAACATTCGTCCAAATTCTGAACTTTTGGGATGTTCAGCTCATTCCTGAACTTTTGTGGACGTTTGGCTGAACCCTGAACTTTTGGGATGTTCAGCAGAAATTGTTCCTCTGAACATCTCATAATGCAATGCCAAAGCCATCATTGGCCAGAGTCGTGCCCACACACTATAAAAGTATACTTTCTCAACAGCCCCTTGTCAGTGCGTTGGGAGTTTACTGAGGGACAGCTGACAGTGCTTTATACTGCTTTGTTTATTCAGTACTTAGAGCTATATACAGTACTATATTCAGTGCTGTAAATATTTGCTACTGATATTTTGCAGTGAATTGCTGTTTGTGTGGCTAGGGAGAATGAAGTGTAAGCCCACATTGACTGCATTGACTTTCATTTTCTGAGACCCATCCGTTTTAGTACTATTGTTTTTTTTGTGTGTGTATGTGTGTTAGCTGCAAGTTCTGTGCTATGTTGCTGCTGTTTCCACTTTTTTTTTTCTCTTTTACAAAGACTTTTATTTTGAGATTTAATTTTTCTAGTGTCTTTTATTGGTTTTTACGGGGTCAGAAGCAGTAACAGCAGGATTCATTGCCTAGGTGCAGACTAGCTTGTAGTCCACCACCTCTGCCAGAGGGCCCTATTCTTCCACAGCTCCTGCTGTTTTCCCTGCCAGCTGTCATAGAGAAGTATGCTGAATTATTTGAGCATATCCTGAGCCTTTTTCGGCAAGAGGATCCACAACAATTAATGGGCTCTAAGGTTGGGAAGGGGAGTAATGGGAGCCTAGCAGGAAGGTACATCAGACAGGAAGAACCAATTAACAGTGATGTTCCCACAGCTACAACATATGCAAAGTTGGTTCCAATGAGGAGGAGGGAGGAGGGAGGGAATGATAGTCTCTGACCCTACCTGAGTACCCAGTAGGGCACCTGTTTGGGCATTTTTTAATAAGTGTGCTACAGACCGCTTCATTCTTATGCAGTCTCTGCCTACAGCATATGAAAAATGGCAATACCTTCAAACATTCAGGCAAAACATGTGGCCACATGGAGAGACATCTGACCTCTCAACATGCAGTTTATTGGGAACAGCACCACAATGTTAGTCAGAAAAAGGGCCACACTCATCCTCATTCCAGCTCTTGCCTTTCTGCTGCTACCACTAATATACAGGATTACCTCTCAGCAGCCTCCAGTGATAAGAATGACAGTATATCAAGGGGTATCGGGGGTCTACCCTATTACTCCATTAATGGGGAAGATGGTCTGCATGGGGGGCCATGCAAAGTAATGACAAGCATAGGCTACAGCCTTGCTCTTATTCTGCCAAACCCATTGCACACAATTCAACTTGGCCAAATTAAGGGGTTTATAACTACTGATTTTCCAGCTGGCAGATTCTGCCCTTTTTCAGGAAATTGCAGTCTGTCTTGTACCATAGTACAGGTTTCTGGTTGCCATTCTTTACCTGTATGGACAACCTTACCCTTCACCATCAAGTGAAAGGCAATGTTTCTGCAGTGCTGTACTAGATGGTGGGCAGAATGGACAGAAGTGCTATATATCATTCACATCCTACTGGGTGACTCTGACGGCAATCAGGAAGGATGTAGGACAAGGCACACCACTGGAGCTTGTTCAGTCACCTTGCATCTTACAGCTGGTGGTGACAGTGACAGTTGTGCCCTCAACCTTCTCTCACTCATATTATCATCCTTAATGCCTTCTTCCTCTGATCCACCAGTCCCCCCTTAAGCATTCAATGAGTGCTAAAGCTGTTATGCCTAGGGGACAGGAGACATATTGGGGCACAGTTTTTTTTCAGATCTTTAGGGGTAGGCCCAGAGGTGGTTTACCCAATGGCAACTTTTGCAGGAATTGTGATGTGTGACAATGGCATCAACCTGCTGTACACACGCTGGCAGGGAAAAAGTCAACACATATGCATTGCCGGGCACACTTCCTCAATCTGCTGCAGTTCCTGGTTAGGTACCCTTGGTTACAAGAAGCAGGCCAGAAGAGTATGTAGTCATTCCAGGTGGGCATTCCATCTGCCTGCAAACCGCCTGATTCAATACATGCCCCCCCCCCCCAGGTGGAGCTCAACTTTATAACCATATAAAATGGCCATCCAGGTGGCCCCAGCTGGCTAACTCTATCTTTGTAAATATGGAAATCACATGTGTAACCTGTGCCTTTCTAACACAGTCTGTACAGCTTTACCCTATACCTTGCACATTTATTGGGGACACACTGCTTTATATTAAGTCTGGCTGTAAATTGGATGACAGGGATGAGTGGACGGTCATTTTCCGAAGTGTATACATTACTGAAAATCATTTTGAAAAATTAATGAGTGGTCTAATTTTGTTGTCTATTAATGTCAATTTCTGGGAGGACGCAGAGAATTGTCACGTAAATGTAAAAAAACCTCATTACGATTTAAAATCACATTCTGAAGATTACATGGACATGTGATAGATTAGGTGTTGTTAAATCAGATTTGGGAGTCTTAAAACAAAACCTTTCAGATGAGATAGCAAGTCCAAATCAAAAGGTTCATTTTCTTTATTTACACTGCAGTGGAGAGACAAAACACAACCAGACACCCAGCTTAAGTGAGCTGAGCAAAGAAGGAAATATCTCTAATTTACAAACATTCAGCAAAACAATTTATGCATATGAATATACATGAGATGTGGGTGTGTTTTTAGTGTATTCTAGATGTGATCGTAAAACTTAGTCCAATCAGTGTCCATATCTTTTTATTAGCAATCAAGTAGTTAACTGGGTGGTTTTGCCACGTGACTGATAGAAAGTGAAATGAAACATGTAAGTCGCCATTAAAATCCAGCTTAGACTGGTTTAGATAAGAAATATATTCTTGAAGCCTAAAGGGAGTAGTTCATGTCATCACATATCCACGAGTTTCATTTTCTCAGGAATGGGAACAAAAATACCTAAGGAAAGTAAGAAACAAGCGTATTATAAATTCTTAAAGGGTTAGTTTACCTTTAAAAAAACTTCCTATGTTCCAGTTAAGGAGACCCATATCAACAATAAGCAGTGTGCAGATTTAAAAAAAAAAAAAAAAAAAAACAGTTCCTTTCATTACCTTTAGTCCCTGCAAAGCAGCTACTTCCGGTTGTCTGTATTTCAAATGATACAACAATTAAAAAGTGATTCATTGTGAATGAGTAGAGAGAGAGGAGAGGGGGCAGAAAGAGGGAAGAGAGACAGAGAGGAGAGAGACAAAAAAAACCTCCATATATATATATATATATTACGAAGGAATATAAAAGGAAAAAGAATTAGAGAGACTACCTAATCTTGAAAAAAAACCCAAAAATTTTATAGCAACGTGTTATAAGAAAAAAACATACAAGTCCCTTGCGTTAAAGTGTATACGTATGTGAAATATCATCTAAACAAATTGTGCAGCGTTATGGGTGAGATTACCCAAATCGACTCCCTTTTCAGTTTACTAAGTAGGGATGGGCCCGCAGTTCGAGTCGGCGTTCGCGCATTCGTCAAAGTGTGAACATTATGGGGCATTCACGGTGACTTCGCCTGCCGGGAAGCGCCCCATAATGCATGACGAGATGACGGCGTGCACAGCTCCTCCTCCATGGGAGGGCTGCCGCCGTCTGCGCTCGCCGTATTTTGACAGTTTATTTATAGTCAAGGGCGGGGCCACCCGGTGATGTAGCTGGTGCGTCATGTGCCGTCAGAGGGGCGGGTCACTCAATTACGTCACCGGGTGACCCCCGCCCTTGACTATAAACTGTCAAAACAAAGAACGTGCAGTCGGCGGGAGCCCTCCCATGGAGGCGGAACTGTGCGGTTTGTTTTTCTTTTGGGTCCGTCACGCGTGCCGTGATTGACGATGGATTACAGCGGGGGACACTATATTTTTTTAATAAAGGACTTTTCCCTAATTGTCTCCTGTATTTTTTCTTTTTTTACAAATTTTGGTGAATTAGTAGGGGTACGATGTACCCGATACCGATTCACATAGGGGGAGCCGGAATCTGGGGGCCCTCTTATTAAAGGGGGCTTCCAGATTCCGTTAAGCCTCCCGCCTGCAGACCCCCACAACCCTGGGCTGGTTGTCCCTATCAACATGGGGACAAGGTGCTTTGGGGTGGGGGGTTGCAGAGCCCCCCCTGCCGCAAAGCACCCATACTCCCCGTGTTGAGGGCATGTAGCCTGGTACTGTTCAGGAGGGGGCGCTCACCCATCCCCCCCTTATCCTGGCCAGGTTGCATGCTCGGTTAATGGTCTGGTTTGGATTTTAGGGGGAACCCCTTGTCAATTTTTTTTTACATTTTGGCACGGGGTTCCCCTTATAATCCATACCAGACCTGAAGGACCTGGTATGGACTGGGTGGGGGACCCTATGCAAATTTTTTCAGTGATTTTTTTCGATATTGCCAGGAGCCGGCAATACATTACAGCTGCAAGTGGTTTTAAATGACAATTTTTCCTTTACCAATGTAATTTTACGGTGGCACTGTTCTAAACATCCCAGAGGTGCGCCCTTTTACAGGCAGACTAAAGGGACCCCCCAGGCACATTATTTAAAGGAATATTTCATTTTGATTGTTTAACTTTAAGCATTATTAAAATCATTGCTCCTGAAAAAACGATTGGTTTAAAAACTTTTTTTGCATTGATACATGTCCCCTAGGGCAGTACCTAGGTCCCCATACACTTTTTATGGCAATAACTTGCATATAAGCCTTTAAAATGAGCACTTTTGATTTTTCATGTTCGGGTCCCATAGACTTTAACGGTTTTCAAATGTTCGCACAAATTTTTTGTCTGTTTGCATGTTCTAGTGCAAACCAAATGTTCGGTCCATCCCTATTGGTAAGTGGAAGAAATAACACACACACAACATAAACAGTAAACCATTTCCCAATAACCCTCCAAAACCGATTAATGAAAGAAAATTTTTTTCCACATACTAATTGGAAAGTTAATCATTTTGGGTAGTCTCACCCATAGCGCTGCACAATTTATGTTTATATGATGTTTCACATATGTATACACTTAGGCTGGGTTCACACTTGTCCGACAAAATCAATGTTTCCCTATGAGAGCCATCTTAACCGGTTCGACACAAGTCGGTCCGACTTTGGTCCTACTTCAGCCTATTGAATATCATTGAAGTCGGATCAAAGTCGGATCCTTGTTCTAACCATCCGACTTGTGACATCTAACTTGGTGATTACAGCAGCAGTAAAAGGAATTTATCTCACAGTGGGATTGTTTTGATTGGTCAAAGGTCAAGTCACTATCTCAAAGTCAGAGCAAAATCTTATCTTGTTCATTCAAGTCAGATGGAAGTAGAACCAAAGTAGGACAGAAGTAGGACCGGTGTTGCAGGGCAAAGTAGGATCAAAAGTCTGACCATTTTTGTGTCGGATAGTGTAAACCCATTCTAAGGCTCGTTTCACACTGTGATGCGGGAAACCCTGTGATTCCTGTGCGGGTTTCCGCATCGCACCTGAATTGCAGGTGGTTCACACTAGAAACATAGAAAAGTGACGGCAGAAAAAGACTGAGTAGTCCATCGAGTCATTAACCTTGTTGTCTGACTATAGATTTATGTTTATCCCAAGCATGTTTGAAGCCATGTACTGTTGATTGTCTCACAACCTCTGTTGGTAGTTTATTCCAATCATCAACCACCCTTTCAGTAAAATAATACTTTCTAAGATTAGTTTTGAACTTCCCCCCAGTTAGTTTGAGGTCATGTCCCCGTGTTCTTGATTTTGGTTTCATATTGAAAAGACTGCCCTCCTGAACCTTATTCACCCCCTTGATGTATTTAAAGGTTTCAATCATGTCTCCCCTTTCCCTTCTTTCCTCCAGACTGTACATATTAAGTTCCTGAAGTCGCTCTTGATATGTTTTATCCCCCAGACCTTTCGTCATTTTTGTTACCCGTCTCTGAACTCGTTCTATTTTATCAATATCTTTTTGTAAGTGTGGTCTCCAGAACTGGACACAGTATTCTAAGTGAGGTCTCACTAAAGATCTATATAGAGGAATCAGAACCTCCTTCCTCCTGCTGGTGATCCCTCTACTGATACATCCCAGAATTCTATTTGCTTTTCCCACTGCCTGGTTACACTGTTTGCTCATTTTGCAATCATCTGAAATAAGCACCCCCAATTTTTCTTCTGTAGTGCTGGCTAACACTGTACCCCCAACGTTGTACTCTCTAAGCGGATTCTTTTTCCCTAGATGCATTATTTTACATTTAGAAATATTGAACTGCAGTCTCCACTGCTTTGACCAATCTTCCAGCAATGCCAAATCATGAGGACAAGATAAGTTGGATATACATTCACTATATTGATTTCCAAACGACCCGTTACATACAGAGAAACGACTACTATGTTTCCACACATTATCCCAACTATAGGGACCTCCACAGACATTGTACCTTGTACTAAACCGTAACGACCTTCTAACCAGTTTCGTCACCTCTGACGTCAAGTTATAAAGATTTACATTTTATTACGTAGATCCCTTTTTCTTAGGCGAATCTCTCATGTTGCAACCCCCATGTCACAATCGGTCGTGATGTCTTCTTTTTAACCCCCACGAATAAAGTCTACTAACGTTTTACTCGTTTGTCACATTGGTCCGTCACCCTTTTCGT
>BLSH010530743.1:35019-66948 GCA_018402905.1 Glandirana rugosa
TTCTTGTTTTAATATCAAACCAAAGACATTGGTGATCACTAGAACCCAAATTCTCTCCCACCTCAACATCAGACAGTTGATCCCCATTTGTCAGTACTAGGTCAAGAATATGATCACCTCGGGTTGGGCTTTTTACTAACTGTTTTAGAGAAACCCCATTCAGTGCTTCCATTACATCCCTGCTCCTGCTTGTAATAGCAGTTTGAGAATTCCGGTTAACGTCAGGCATGTTGAAGTCACCCATAATCAAAACCTCTCCCTTCATTGCCATTTGAGTTATCTCATCAATCAACAAGTTATCATAATCTTCACTCTGTCCTGGGGGTCTGTATACTATTCCAATTCTAAGGGAAGATCCCTCCCTGGTTGGAAGGCAGACCCAAAGGGTTTCAAGTATTTCATTTGTCTTTTAAATTAATGTTAGTTTTATGTAATTTTTTACACATCTGCGGACCACTGTGGCTGTCAATACAAAGTTAATGACATCATCGGTTTGCAGATCACAGTGCGAACTGTGAAATGGCGCAGGAATTGGATCGCATAGGTGTGGACACTCATGTGATCCGATTCCAGTTCAGGCTAAAAAAAGGGTCCTGCACCATTTTGGTGTGAATGCGATGTAATTTCAGCCATACAGTTTCTATGGCTGAAATCACACCACACAGACATTGCATGTGATCTGCACAGCAATGCGGTGCAAATCACATACAATGTCTGGCATTGCAATAGTGTGAACCGGCACTAAAACGCATGGTATTTGTATGTTTGTTATAATAATACATGTTGCTATAAATAGAGATAAAGAGAGGTACAGACAGCGATATGGAGGGAGAGCGAGAGAGAGATACAGAAAGAGCAAGAGATACTGAGAGAAAGCAGAAATCGTTTTGATATCCATTATATATAGACACATGTATACTAGGGCTTTGCAGTTTTTCTTATATATCTTTCAACTCCCTATTCTTATTCTTTTTTAGAATCAGAAACTGGGGAGACAGAATATCTGCGTCTCCTCAGGTTTCCCCTCCCCCAGTCACAGCAGTGTGGAGCTCACAGGAGGGAGGAGAGAGTTGAGCAGAATGAAATGCTAGTGCACATGTCAGCCCCTCCTATACAGCCACAAAGGCAATGATTCATGGGACTTGTAGTTTCTTATTAGTTCAGTGAACTACAATCCCAGAAGGCATTGCCGGAAGGAAGTAGAAAGTAGAAGAGAAGCTTTCAGTGCATTTTTTGAAATGACTCACAAAAATGCAACATCCAGAACAATATGCACATTAAGATTGTCATCAATGTTAGGAATGATTTATGAAGGAGTTAGATTTTTTGTGCTGAAGGTGAACTTACCCTTTAAAGTAACCAACTCTATTTATATATATATAACTCAAGATTATCAGACCCCTATAATTCTACTCATTTCCCTCCTCTTGACCTCTATGGTGGGGTCACTACCATATCTTCCCTGCCTAATACGATACCAGAGGGTCCACAGTACTACTTCACTGCTAAGTGGAGTAAAGCTCTTCTTAGGGTGTATGTGGATACATATCTTTACTTATTCGCATCACCCATCTTGGCACCATATGAATCTGCTAATTTGAGTATCTGATAACACTTTATCTCTTCCTTGGGGTCATCTTCCTCAGCTATAACCGCCATTTTAGTAATCTTTGTATTTCACATTTAGCACACCTGAAAAACAAATAAGTAAACAATCCTATAACGATAATTCCTATGAGGACAAAAATAATTTGTTGAATTCATGAAACTTTACCATTTCTAAACAAAGTGTAATCTGGGTTTGTCTATATTTTCTATGTTTTGAGACATTCCCAGGGGCCTTAGGTTATATTTACCATAAAATTTATTTTTACAGTAATAGAACATGTGTGGTATTTCTAGACATACTGGTATTTGGGCAGCTTTGTATTGCTTAAAATCAGAGTGGAGATAAATGGGTTTAACGTCTGGGGTCTAACTAAGGCAAATTTCTGGCTTGGCCCATAAATATACAGCTTTCCAAGTAGTTAAATTAATGGGAATAGGTGCCAGGTGTATGCCTTTTGAACTGTCTGACCTATGTGAATAGATCCAGCAATTACTCAAGTTACCCCTTATGCCTGCCATCATGTGTAATTTGTACAGGTGATTTTCCTCTATAGTCTTGACTTCTAAGATCAAGCAAAGGCATAACAGTAGTTTACTGATCTTTTGAAATTAGCTGTTCTGTCTTGCAATGGCTTGCATGTATCCACGTCACTTTACAGCTGTGGCAGTTGTCAGGAGCACTTGGTAGGGTCCTTCAAACTTTTGTCCCAAAGACACATTCACGTGTTCTTTCACTAGGACCCAATCACCTGGTTGTAAATTATGTGTTCCAGTTACTTGATCTGGATCTGGAATTGAATCAAAAACAAACTTCTGCATCACAATTAGTTGCTTGTACTAGACAACTACATAACAAAAAAAAAATAATAATTAAACATTATAGCAGTCTGATGTGGAAAACACAACCCTGTCTTAGGTGGGCCCCCAAGCAAAATCTCATAAGGGCTCAAGTTCTGATACTGTAAAAAACCAGAGGCAATAGCTCAGCTCTGGCCACTGTTTCTCTACTGAACCTTCCTCCCTTCCCTGAATTAGTTTAGCTAGCCTATTTTTAATAATCTCATTACTTTTTTTTTCTACCTTTCGTGAACTCTGAGGATGATCATCGGGGATATGGAAGGCCTGCTCAATTCTCAAGTCTTTGCATATAATTTGCATGATTTGTCCAGTGAAATGTGTTTCTGTGTTTCTCTGTCACTCTCAATGGTTTCAGGGACTTCAAAACTACATATTATTTTGTAAAGGAGCTTCCTTGCTGTTGTCTTTGCATTTGCTTTAGCCACTGGCCAGGCTTCCATCCAGCCCGGAAAACATGTTTTCGCACACCAAAACATATTGGTATTGACCTGATTTGGGAAATTGAATGTAATCAATCTGAAGTCTTTGAAAAGGGAATAGTGGCTTGGTCAAATGTCTGTGTTACTCTGGTTGGTTTACCTGGGTTATTTTTAGCACAAATTATGCATCCCTCAACAAAGTCTTGACATGTGTTTCTGGAGTACTGAATAATGCATCCAGCCTTTTTAATATTTCTCTCCATTGCCTTAGGGCCTACATGACCTGGACCATGGGCTAATTGCATGATCATCTTCTCAGTTTGAGGTGGGACACATATTCAATTTCCCTTGTACAAGAGTCCATCTTGGTCCTTCCTTGCTCTGTCCCTTTCCATGATTTCATACCAGTCATCGTGTGCAGTTCTTTCACTTTCAGTATTTGTTCTCTTCTTTCCTCCAATATTTTTACAGGCTTCTTCTTCCTTTGCAAAATCAGTAATTAGAGTCATAATTGCTTCCATTTGTATTTCAGTGGTCTTCCTGGCTAGGGATGGGCCGAACTGACCCCATGTTCGGTTCGCACCAGAACGTCCAACCACTGCGAAAGTTCGGACCCTAATAACGAACCCCATTAACATCAATGGGACCCAAACTTTGGAAATCAAAAGTGCCCATTTTGAAGGCTTATATGCAAGTAATTGGGCATACAATGGTTATAGGGGTCCGGGTCCTGTCCTGGGGAAATGTATCAATGAAAAAAACGTTTTTGAAAAACTTTAAATGAGCAGTGATTTTTTTTAATTTTTAAAGTGAAAGCATAAAAATGAAAAAAATCTTTCCAATATAGTGCATGGGGGGTCCCCTTAGTCTACCTGTAAATTGGCAAATCTGTACCATGTCTAGAATCTGCTGCAGCAATAATTGCATTTATAAAGCCAAAAAAATGACATTTTCCCTGCAAGCTGCCTTTATTTTGCCCAGCAACCGCTGGGGGCCAGTGTGTATGATGGGGCCACAATGTATTGCACTGGGAACAAGATTAGAGATTTTTTGGATAAATTCTGGTGTCACTTTGACTTGGGATAGAAGTAACAGGTGTGGAAAAATTGGGCTTTGGGTGTCGGTGGTGCCTGCACACCATAACCCTATAGAGGTGCTCTTCATGAAGGCAAGAATTGGCCTTTCTGTAAAAAAAATGCAATGATATTCACCTGTCAAACAAGTGCAGAAAAATTGGTCTTTGGGTGTCGGTGGCACTTTCCCACCGTAACCCTATAGAGGTGCTCTTGATGAAGGCCAAAAAAATTGCAATAATATGCACCTGTCAAGCAGGTGCTGAAAAAATGTTCTTTGGGTGTTAATTGTGCCCATTAAACCTATACCAAAAACATTGTTCCAGATGAAATTATTTAACACCCTCAAAGCTAGGCAGCCTCGAAGAAGGAGAGAATTGGAGTGGGAGCTACGGCGCTAGTGTGTTGGAATAGGTAAAAAAAAATTGATGTATGGTAAATGGAGGCAGCTCCTCAAAAAAGATTAGGTCCTGGTAACCTAATGACAACTATAGAGGGAGAGGAGGGTAAGGGAGGGGGCGGTGCTTATTAGCAAATCTACAAGAAGTAGAAATCTGTATGTAGATGCCCTTTAATCAATGTGAAGTGGTGTTTGGTGCACTTTAATTTGAGCACACTACACAGACACACTCCACAGATACACTGTAATATACTGCAATATAATGCGCCAAACGTACAGTGACGCACAAAACTATATGGCATTAAACTGGCAGTAACGCACTTAGAACTATATGGCTTTAAACTGGCAGTAACGCACTTAGAACTATATGGCGTTAAACTGGCAGTAACGCACTTAAAACTATATGGCGTTAAATTGGCAGTAACGCACACAAAAGTAAATGACGTTCAACTGGCATTAACGCACACAGAACTATATGGCATTCAACTGGCAGTAATGCACACAGAAGTAAATGCCATTCAGCTGGCAGTAACACACACAGAAGTAAATGGCGTTAAACTTGCAGTAACGCAATCAAATAGACGGTGTTCGACCGTCACACTGACACTATCTGAACTGTCCCTACTCTAGCTATACACTTATGTAAAGATTAGTGACACGGTCTCACTACACTGAAACTATCTGAGTTGTCCCTCCTCTACATATACACTAATGTATGTATGAATCTTTTGATGTCAAGCTGTTGGCCAGGGTTCTGGCAAACAGGTTGACCAAATTAATAAATAAGGTGATACATAGAGACCAATACAGGTTCATACCCACAAGATCTACACCGCAGAACCTTTGCAGATTGTTTCTAAATCTGCAGCTGCCTGTGGACAGCCTGGGTAACAGAGCCATCTTCTCTTTGGATGCGGCTAAAGCCTTTGACAGTGTGGAGTGACCCTACCTTTGGGAGTTACTGTCAAGGTTTGGGCTGGGTCAGTAATTTATTGCCTGGGTGAAACTCTTATATGCTGCTCCAATGGCTAGAGTGAAAGCGAATGGGATGCTTTCAGAATCCTTAAGGTTACATAGGGGTACAAGGCAGTGGTGTCCTTTGTCACCCCTGCTGTTTGCCCTGGCCCTGGAGCCACTGTCTATACATATTAGAGAAACTAAAGACATTAGGGGCTTTGTCAGTGGTCCCAGAGAAGACTCTGTGTCATTGTACGCAGATTACACTCTGATATATCTGAGGCATACCCAAAACTCCCTACAAAATGTCATGTCACTAATTAATAATTTTGGTACATTATCTGGGTTTTCCATTAATTGGAATAAGTCCGTCTTGTTGCCACTTGATCCATTGGAGGCCCCCCTACCGGAGCGTGCTAGGGAAGTCTCCATAGTGTCCTCATTCCGTTATTTAGGCATTCAGATAACCCCAGATCCAAATCAATCTATAATGCTAAATCTCATCCCACTGTTATCTAATTTTAGGGACAAATGCTCTGCCTGGACAAAGCTCCTGCTGTCAGTCATAGGAAGGGTGAATCTAATAAAAATGGTGTTGGCCCCACAACTTCTCTATGTATTGCATAATGCACCGATTTGGTTGCCTCATAAATGGTTCACCCAGATTGATGCCCAATTTAGGGCATTGATCTGGGGCAAAAAGGCTCCTAGAATTAGCTTACATGCATTACAACGCGGTAAAGATCAGGGAGGTTTGGCGGTACCGCACACCAAGAACTACTATCTTGCTGCCCAAATTCAGCATCTGGGGGCATGGGCCCTGGAGGACTCCCAGGACCCGGTCCATAGTTTGCTAACCACAGTCAGGGCCACATGTCCGACTTTGGTGGCTGGAAGCTGGTTTTTCACACCTACAATCTGATCTCCCAACCATACGAATGCTGAAATACAAGGGGAGGAGGTGAGGAATCTGCAAATGCACTTTCTCATCTTTGGATCCCAAATGATCACATACATGACCCTCAAACATCAGTATTTTACAAAACATCCATACATTATCCTTTTGCTTCAACCATTTCTTAAACATTTAGATAACACTTGCATTGCCTGGTCTTATTCTCTTTTGCTAGACCCATCAGTGATATGCGTTAGAAAAACTTTGACAGGCTCATAATTAAAGTGACGTCACGTTGCATACTTTCAAAAATCCAATATTTTACACATTTAAATACAAAAACCCACGTTAAGACATCGTAAACTCCTTCTGGTGGAATTGGATCTAGCCTATTTTTCATCCACACTATAATGGTCTTGGTGTCATTTCTGTAAAAAGGACTACTCGTGCCACTTCTACCTCTCCCGGCTTAAGAGGTCCATGGGAGTGCCATGCACCCAATCTAGAGTCCTTACTCTTGAGTCTCACAATTTTGGATCATCACCCAAATTGTTACTCCCTGAGCTACCACAGTAGCCGTCAAATGTCATTTTATTACACTTGGCCAAACAGTCCTTTACACTTGCCACATAGGCATTACTCACCACACAGGCTCACACTACAGTCCTCTGATTTGACCTTATCACAAGTCTCATAAATCTATTTACACCCCCAAACATAGAAACAAAATATCAACAATCTAACAACAATGATAATTATTATCGGCTCTATTATTTCTGCAACAGGTAAAGTAAAGGAGTTATTTGGGTCAAACTGTGTAACATCATCAACATTAATCTAGTGTACACTCAATTTTATCTAACCATCTCATCCAAAACACAAACCAATGGACCAATTAGCCAATGGACCTCAGACACCGATTACTAGTCATCATGGCAGGCAGAATAAGTAACATTAAAGATTTCTTACCGTGGACACTGGTCTGCCTGCCAAGGCTTTCGAAATCTCTTTGGCCGGGGGTCCACCGGAGCTGAATCCAAGTCACTGCACCATCTTGTTAAATCAGATTCGGGAATCTTAAAACAAGACCTTTCAGATGAGATAGCAAGTCCAGATCAAAAGGTGCATTTTCTTTATTTACATTGCAGTGGAGAGACAAAACACAGAGACCCAGCTCAGGAGAGCCGAGCAAAGAAGGAAATATCTCTGATCTACAAACATTCAGCTAAACAATTTATACATATGAATATGCATGAGATGTGATCGTAAAACATAGTCCAATCAGTGTCCATATCTTCTTATTAGCAATCATGTAGTTAAGTGGATGGTTTTGCCACGTGACTGATAGAAAGTGAAACAAAACATGTAAGTCACCATTAAAATCCAGCTTAGACTGGTTTAGATAAGAAATCCATTCTTGTAGCTAAAATGGAGTAGTTCATGTCATCACGTATCCAAGAGTTTAGTTTTCTCAGGAATAGAAACAAAAACACCTAAGGAAAGTAAGAAACAAGCGTATTTTATATATATATATATATATATATATATATATATATATATATATCTCAACGTTGTCAGACCCCTATAATTCTACTCATTGTGTATTCCAAAATGATTGTAGTTTGTATTTTCAGGTGATTCCCATGTTTGGAGTAAGGCCAAGAAATGTTTTAAATTCTAATACAATGATAGGCTAATTGTTTGGCATACTGGGATTTGAATTACTGGCAATGAACTCCGGGGAATAAAGGTTACATTGTTCTACAATTAAATCTAATATATTTTTCATAGTGCTTGCCTCATTCACTCCTCTAGTATGCACCACACTGCTGGTTTGCATGAGGTGACCGCTGTTTTCTACAGTCTCACTCTGAATTTTAATCTGACTGTAAGGTCTCTCTGTTGGTCCCCATTAAATCATCCCCCATAGCTATTACCTTTTGTACCACCTCCCCCTCCCTTTAGAATGTAAGCTCCAGGAGCAGGGCCCTCCTATTCCTTCTGTATTGAACTGTATTGTAATTGTGCTGTCCCCTTTCTACATTGTAAAGCACTGCACAACCTGCTGGTGCTATATACATCGTGTATAATAATAATAATGAGCTAAATTGCTCTGGGCTGAGTTTGGCAGGGGTTTAGCAAACTTCAAAGAAGATCGGATGCCGAACCCAAACCAAGCTAAATCAATGAGAGCAGTGGGGACTGCCCCAGGGAACATGTATCAATGAAAAAAAAGAAATGTAAAAATGTAAAAATCCCATGAGGCTGGAAGCAGTGATTTTTCGAACACTGACATTTACAAAGGAAGTTTTAAAATTGTGGGGTCACAAACAACATGGAGAGGTGGGCACTGCCCTGGGGAACACGTATCAATGAAAAAAAAGAAATGTAAAAATCCCATGAGACTGGAAGCAGTGATTTTTTGAACACTGACATTCACAAAGGAAACGTTTTAAAATTGCCGGCAAATGACTGTCATTGACAGCTTTTTTGTTTTTAATAAAAACAGCATGCAAGCCTCCAAGGGTCTTATATGTATTTTAAGGGACGTTTGGAGGAGTGTGTGTTTAAAAAGAAAACAAAAGAAGTAGCTGGCAATTAATGTCATTTAACAGAAATTTTAACTTTTTCTTTTAATTTTCTTTGTAAATGTCATTTTTGCTGTAGCACATTCTACGTCAAGAATGAAAAAAAAATGCATAGAGTCCCCTTAAAATGCACATGCCGTGCTCTTGCTCCCCCGGCTTCCTCTCCTTCATTCCAGCTATCCCTGAACTCCCCTGACCTGCCCTGCTTACTGCACCCCACACTTTAGCTGCTTATACTTTCCTGCACTGAGGCCTGTGTTCTCCTTTTCCTTGGATTAGATTTGTTTCCTCTTTTTTTTTTTTTTTTACTGTTGCTGAACTTGTTTGCATAGCAGACCCATGGTTTTCTGCTTCTGGGGGTCACACAAGTTTCATCAGGAATGCTAAAAAGGATCATGAAAACAGAAAACCCTTATGGGCAGGCAGACGTGTAATGCTAGCCATACATCAGCCCTCAAAATTTCCACTCGTCTGCTCACATTAGGCCAGTGGAAATAAGCTGAGAGTGAGTGTTCTAACTCAGCCGGGGGGTGGGCCCGCTCGGCTCGGGCGGGGAAGTGAGCAGGTTTGACTCGGGTGGGGAGGAGGTCTGGCTGGCCCGACTTAGGAGGGGAGTGGGCCGGCTCGGCTTGTGTGGGGGGGCAGGTCGGGTCTGGTCTGGTCCACTCAGCTCAGACAGGGAGGGGGGAATTGCTGACCTGGTGCACACTGGGTGGCCACATAAAAGTGCCTTGCGTGGAGGGGAAGTGGGAGGAGAAGAGGATCCTGTCAGCTCCACAGCAGAGGCTCCTTATCCATGCGGGCTGCTGTCAGTAAGTTGTAGCTGCTCTTTTGCAGCAGCCCCACTCTTTCAGAGGATATGTGGAAAAGAGAACTCTGTACTGGAATGGGGGAAGAGGGGTGAGCTCTGTAGTTGTCCCCTGGGTGGCAGTTGTCCCCTGGGTGGATAGTAGAACCTACTGTGAAGGAGGTGCTACAGCCCCATATGGATGCCTGTTGACGGATTAATGAAGGATCAGCCACAAAGCAAATGGAGTGGGATGCTTTCAAGGCCACTACCATGGGAATGTACATATTGGCCATTAAAACCCTTAGGAAAGAACAAATTAGTATGGGGAATAATCTTCAAGACATAGAACATGAGTGTGCACGGGAACATGCAGATTCACCTTCCTTGGATACGCTGGCTCGGTTGCAGGTTGCTAGGAGGAATGTGTATCTCCATTTTCAGAGGTTGGCTTCCTGCGATCTGCAACAAGATGTGGCGTATATATTTGGGAAGGGGGACAAAAATGGTAAGTTATTGGCTCTATTGACGGCAACGGATAAATCGACGACAGCAGCCCCATGTATTGTTTCTCCTTCAGGAACAATACTGAAAGATAGGGTGGATATTCTGCAAGCATTTGTATCCTTCTATAAGATGGTATATTCACCTATAGGGATGTATGAGGTGGATGAAATATTGGACACTTTAGAGGCCCTTCATTTGCCTACATTAACGGATGATTGTAGAGACTGAGAAGATGCTCCATTTAGGGAGAAGGAGATAGCTGCAGCTATTGGGTTGTTTCCTACTGGCCCAGATGTAATCCTAATAGAGTGGTATTATCATCATTCAGGTGCTCTTGTGCCCAGAGTCTTACAGTTATTAATAGACTGTTTACAGAAGGAATTTGGATTTTAAAATATTAACTAAAGTATTGGTTACCAGGCTTAAAGCGGAGGTCCGCCAGGGAAAAAAAATTAAGTCAGCAGCTACACATACAGTAGCTGCTGACTTTTAATAATAGGACACTTACCTGTCCTGGAATCCAGCGATGTCGGCACCCGCCGCCGATCTTCGGATCGGGGGTCGGGGGCAGCCGCGTCCATTGCTGGTAAGGGAACCCGGATATGTAGCATTACAGCTTCACGCCGGGCACCTTACTGCGCATGTGCAAGGCTCCGCTGTGCTCTGCTATTGGCCAGGTGGCCAGTAGCAGAGCAAGCAGGGAGGAGGGAGCTGGGCCGCTGGCGTCAGCAGCCTCCGGCCAGAGCTCCCAGATGTGTGGAAAAGGACACCTGTCTAAAGATAGGTGTCCTCTTCCCCCTCCCCCCGAAAGGTGCCAAATGTGACACCTGAGGGGGGGAGGAATCCAACCAACGGAAGTTCCACTTTTGGGCGGAACTCCACTTTAAGTTGGTATTGCAACATATTATTTCCCCCAATCAAACGGGTTTTATGCCTAAGAAGGGCACGGATATAAATTTACGCAGGGTATTTACTCATACTCAGCTAGGTTCAGATATTTCCAGTGGGGGGATGTTGGTCTTTCTTGATTTGGAGAAGACTTTTGACTCCGTTGACTGGAAATATATGGACACAGTTCTGAAGGTGTTTGGCTTTGGCCCTCACTTCAGGAGATGGATTGATATTGTTTATCACTCGTCAACCGCAGCCATTAAATTAAATGGAATGTTGTCAGAAATGTTTTCAATAGGCAGGGGCACTCGTCAGGGATGCCCTATGTCACTGGGCCTTTTTACCATCTTGATTGAACCTCTGGCTGCGGCTTTAAGGGCTTCCGATGAGGTACGGGGGATAACTGTGGGTATCTTAATCGAAAAAACAGCACTTTATGCCGATGACATGGTTCTTTTTTTGCGTGACTCAGATACATCCGTGACATCAGCATTAGGGATTCTAAATACATTTGCCAAGTTTTCAGGCCTAAAAGTTAACTGGGGTAAATCCCAGATCTTCCCACTTAGAACGTCTTCTCCTGGTTGCAGGGTTCCAGCTAGTTGCTGTCTTCAACAGGTGGACAAGATTAAATATCTAGGTGTATACATATCCAAAACAGTGTTGGATTTTGTTGCACTTAATGTAATTCCACTCTTATCGAAGTTCAAAGCCAGATTGCATGCATGGCAGAATTTTCCATTGTCTCTTATTGGTAGGGTGAATCTGCTGAAGATGACATTTTTGCCCTTATTTTTTATATATATTCCGGAATTCAACTGTTTGGATACCGAGGTATGTATTTAGGAAAATAGATCAACTGGTTACGACTTTTCTGTGGCAGGGGCGTTGACCGAGGATTAAACTCAGGGTGCTGCAATTGCCATGGAAACAGGGGGGGTTGGCGGTCCCTGATTTTTATCGTTATTTCTTGGCGGATCAGCTGGTCTTTGCCCATAGGTGGATCAGGTCCTCAGTCGATGATGTCGCCACTACTTTAGAAGCAGCTATTCTTGGCTCTTGTGAGGCATTGACACATTTATTGGTGTGTGGTAACAGGGCTTCATACAATTCTACAGTATCCATGCATGCAATTGGCAAGGCTTGGACGGTGACAAATAAGGTGAAAGGTGACGATGTGTTTTCCCCTCATACACCACTATGGAGGAATCCCAACCTGATCCACTTTATAGATTATCCGGATCCAATATCTTGGACTATATATGGTATCAAGACCCTGAAGGATATAGTGGACAGTGGGAAACTTCTAATGTTCAATGTCTTGAAATAAAAATTTCAGCTTCCTAATAGCCATCTGTTTCGGTATTTGCAACTCAGACATGCGTATAATGCTCAATTTGGTAATAACACTCTTACGTTGCAAATGAGTGAGTTGGAAGCTCTTCTTAGAGAAGAAGGCATAGACAAGGCCCTATCTACTATATGCAAAATATTATTTACGGAGGTTGATCAGCTTCTTTTAAGGTGCAGAACAGGTTGGGAGGCAGTGTTCCCTCAGTTGGATAGGGACGACTGGGATGACATTTGGGATAATAATTTCACCAGGTTAGTGTCAGCCAGGGATTAGTGTTGAGCGAACCCGGACTGTAATGTTCGGGTCCGTACCGAACTTTCGGGTGTCCGGGGCCCGGACCCGAACACGGACATTTCAAAAAACGTTCGGGTTTAGGTCCGGGGTTCTGGTATTTTACTCCACGTGTTGAGAAGCTGCAGGGCAGCCAATCAACAAGCGTTTCACTGGTTTGCCCTTAGAAGCCATCACAGCCATGCCTACTAATGGCATGGCTGTGATTGGCCAGTGCATCATGTGACCCAGCCTCTTTATAAGCTGGAGTCACTTGATGCTGCAGTCACATGCTCTTGGGTTAGCTGTAGGGAGAGGAAGCTGAGGGCGTCAGGGAGAGATTAGAGACATTTTAACAACATCTGATCCTGCATCCTGAGATAGATTACTACTGCTGTGCTGTTGCTCTGAGGACAGATAGCAGAAATTTGAGATTTCACATACCGCTGCTTTGAGTTGCAGATTAAACTCTGCATAAAACAACGATCGCTACGATCATGCTCAACGATCAGATTGTTGGAGGAATTTGAGATTTCAAATATTGCTGCTTTGAGTTGCAGATTGCAGATCAAACTCTGCCTAACACAACGATCGCTACAATCGTGCATAACGATCAGATTGTTGGAGTAATTTGAAATTTCACATACTGCTGCTTTGAGTGACACATTGCAGATCAAACCCTGCCTAACACAACGATCGTTACAATCGTACACAACGTTCAGATTGTGGGATTGTACACAACGATCAGATTGTGGGATCGTACACAATGCTCAGATTGTGGGAGTAATTTGAGATTTCACATACTGCTGCTTTGAGCGATCTGACTGCACTAGGTAGAGGGACAGATTATTGTTCAAAAATCATCTCCTAGTTCTAAAGGGAGAGGTTTTAGCTGCAGCTGTAAGTGACACATTATTGTTCAAAAATCATCTCCTAGTTTATTTGATTTTAATTTATTTTCCCTATCCCCATTTTTTTGTAGGGCACTTGCCCCACCCTTACCCCGTTTTACTTCCTTTTGCAGCCCTCTAGCACTTGCCAGGACTTTGTTACAGCCGTTTTTGTGCCTAAAAGTTCGGGTCCCCATTGACTTCAATGGGGTTCTGGGTCTGGGATAACGTTCGGGCAACGTTCGGATGCCGAACCCGGACTTTTCCCCAAAATTCGGACGAACCCGCAGAACCCGAACGTCCAGGTGTTCGTTCAACTCTCCCAGGGATCATCTTATCCAATTTAAATTTTTACATCGAATCTACCTTACCTTACCTGGTGGTGTGTTTTCATCTAATGCTAATTTTTTGCATATCTTTTGGAATTGTGGGACTGTCTAAAACTTATGGTGGGGAGTTACTGAATGTATAGATGAGGTGGTCGCTGTGCATGTACAACCAACGGTGGAGGTGTGTCTTCTGGGATTGGTAGACACCTTAGCCCCGAAGAGAGTGACTCGTACTTTGTTATCAATTTTATTGTATTATGTTAGGAAGTTAATAGTACTTTCATGGAAAACATCTGCCCCTCCAACTGTGACGCAATGGAAGGTTTTGGTAAAAAGGGCCATCCCCCTGTATAAAGCTACCTATATTAGTAGGGGAACACCGAATAAATTTGATAAAGTGTGGGGATGTTGGTTGAATAGTGTATGTACGGTGTCGGATTAACTCCCTGCCATTTGGGGCACACTGGAAGGGGGAGTAAGCACACATATTTAGTATAACTAATTATGTGATCGAGTTATCGAAGGAAGTATATAGCAAGAGGGTGATGAATTAAGTATTATCATATTGGGGTCTATATATTATCTATGGGGGGGGGGTGCTAGGTTTTCAGTTTTTATATGTTGGGGCAATGCCCCCAGAGAAGAGCAAAGAAGTCAATGCTGAACAAATGTCTGTATAGATGTATGGATGTAATTCTGTATATGTGTTATTTTTTGTGTTTTTGTCTATGTTAAATGCAAATTTAAAAAAAAACTGCACTCTGTATGTAGCGCACCTCTGAACCCTGCACTCGGTACGTAGCGCATATTTACTTAACAAGGCAGTAATGATGTGTACAGTGCCTATAGTAGCCAATGATATTTTATCCTTATTTTATTTATCACAGTCAGATCAATGATATATACTTTACGTTAGTATTGTCAAAGTTATTGTTGTTAATAATTATTTTTGTAATTCTGCACAAAACATTTAACAGTGTCATTTCATGAGATAATTTATGAGGGCGTGTTAGGGGCGGGGCGGGGCGGGCCAGGGTAGGGGTTGGGTGGGGTGGGGTAACTGGTGGCAAGTAACTCTTAAGGCCTGGCTAGTAGCTCAGGACTTGAAATTTTTGAGCCTTGTGGTACATTACATAGTACCCCTAATCATGAAAAAAAGTTGTGACCTAGAAATAAAGAAACCCAAATGTTTAACAAGTCCTTAAAAAAAATCCCCCCAAAAATCCCTCATTGTAAATACATCATAAATAATGTCATTCAGTGATGCAAAGCAATGTAAAATACGATGTCTGGCAGAAGATGACCTGTTGAAATAAATTAAAACGTTGCCACTGAGACACATTCCACTTGTACGCTTGTTGCCCCCCAAATGGAAAGTTCGGTGGATGACAGCTGTTTTATATAAGGGAGGGGGACTCTCCCAGTGGTGTTACTGGCCATATATTGACATGACCAGATAAAGTCAATGATGTCTTTATATATATATATATATATATATATATATATATATATATACAACATCTCACAAAAAGTGAGTACACCCCTCACATTTTTGTAAATATTATTTTATTATATCTTTTTATGTGACAACACTGATGAAACGACACTTTGCTACAATGTAAAGTCGTGAGTGTACAGCTTGTATAACAGTGTAAATTTGCTGTCCCCTCAAAATAACTCAACACACAGCCATTAATGTCTAAACTGCTGGCAACAAAAGTAAGTACACCCCTAAGTGAAAATGTCCAAATTGGGCCCAAAGTGCCAATATTTTGTGTGGCCACCATTATTTTCCAGCACTGCCTTAACTCTCTTGGGCATAGAGTTCACCAGCGCTTCACAGGTTGCCATTGGAGTCCTCTTCCACTCCTCCATGATGACATGATGGAGCTGATAAATGCTACAGACCTTGCGCTCCTCCACCTTCAGTTTGAGGATGCCCCACAGATACTCAATATGGTTTAGGTCTGGAGACATGCTTGGCCAGTCCATTACCTTTACCTTCAGCTTCTTTACCAAGGCAGTGGTCATCTTGGAGGTGTGTTTGGTGTCATTATCATGTTGGAATACTGCCCTGCGACCCAGTCTCTGACGGGAGGGGATCATACTCTACTTCAATATGTCACAGTACATATTGGCATTTATGGTTCCCTCTAGAGTTGATCGAACACCTGGAAGTTCGGGTTCTGCAGGTTCGGCCGAACTTCGGGAAAAAGTCCGGGTTCAGGACCGAACTTGACCCGAACTTTATCTCGGACCCCGAACCCCATTGAAATCAACGGGGACCCGAACTTTTAGGCACAAAAATGGCTGTAACAAAGTCCTGGCAAGTCCTAGAGGTCTGCAAAAGGAAGGAAAATGGGAGTAAGAGTCGGACAAGTGCCCTACAAAGAAATGGGGATAGGGAAATAACTTAAAATAATTTTTAAGCTAAAATCACATTAAAAAATAATAAATGGAGGTGAATGTGGAGTTGGAGGTTGAGGAGGCGGTGGAAGTGGCGGTGGAGGAGGAGAAGGTAGCCAACACTGTTTTCTAGATTTTTGTGCAAGAAATGCACCACTGGCCACAAATGTAGTTTTTAGAATTTTTTTTTTTTTAAACCAGCAATGTAGACTTTTTTTTATTTTTGTGCAAGAAATGCACCGTTGGCCGCAAATGTAGTTTTTGGAATATTTTTTTTTTTAACCAGTAATGTACTGTAGATGCACTTTTTAATTTTGTGCAAGAAACAATAATCTGTCCCTTAAAGCAACAGCTGGAACCTTTCCCTATAGAACTTGGAGATGATTTTAGAACAATAATCTGTCCCTTAAATCAACAGCTGGAACCTTTCCCTATAGAACTTGGAGATGATTTTAGAACAATAATCTGTCCCTCTAAGCAACAGCTGGAACCTTACCCTATAGAACTTGGAGATGATTTTAGAACAATAATCTGTCCCTTAAAGCAACAGCTGAAACCTTTCCCTATAGAACTTGGAGATGATTTTAGAACAATAATCTGTTCCTCTAAGCAGTAGACTCTACCTAGTCCAGTCAGATCATTCAGTGCAGCAGGAGGAGGTCTGCAATCTGTCCCTCAAAGCAGCAGTACTAGTAATCTCTACCTAGTCCACAATCAGATCGTTCAGTAATGCAGGATGAGATGTTATATAATATCTGCAATCTGTCCCTCACAGAACCAGCAGCATCATCTCCCTAAACTAGCCTGAGAGCATATGACATGCAGCACAGTGACTCCAGCCCCATACAGAGGCTGGGTCACATGATGCACTGGCCAATCACAGCCATGCCATCAGTAGGCATGGCTGTGATGGCTTCTAAGGGCAAACCAGTGAAACACTTGTTGATTGGCTGCCCTTGGCAGCTACTCAACACGTGGAATAAAATACCAGAACCCCGAACCCGAACTTTTTTTGAAAAGTCCGGGTTCGGGTCCGGGTCCCAGACACCCCAAAGTTCGGTATGAACCCGAACTTTACAGGTTCGCTCAACTCTAGTTCCCTCAATGAACTGTAGCTCCCTAATGTCGGCAGCACTCAAGCAGCCCCAGACCTTGACATTCCCACCACCATGCTTGACTGTAGGCAACACACACTTGTCTTTGTACTTCTCACCTGGTTGCCGCCACACACGCTTGACACCATCTGAACCAAATACATTTATCTTGGTCTCATCAGACCACAAGACATGATTCCAGTATCCATGTCCTTAGTCTGCTTGTCTTCAGCAAACTGTTTGCTGGCTTTCTTGTGCATCATCTTTAGAAGAGGATTCTTTCTGGGACGACAGCCATGCAGACCAATTTGATGCAGTGTGCAGCGTATGGTCTGAGCACTGACAGGCTGACCCCCCATTCCTTCAACCTCTGCAGCAATGCTGGCAGCACTCGTACGTCTATTTCCCAAAGACAACTTCTGGATATGACACTAAGCACGTACACTCAACTTCTTTGGTTGACCATGGCAAGGCCTGTTCTGAGTGGAACCTGTCCTGTTAAACTGCTGTATGCTCCTGCCAACCGTGCTGCAGCTCAGTTTTGGGGTCTTGGCAATCTTCTTATAGCCTAGGCCATCTTTATGTAGAGCAACAATTCTTTTTTTCAGATCCTCAGAGAGTTCTTTGCCATGAGGTACCATGTTGAACTTCCAGTGACCAGTATGAGAGTGAGTATACCCAATTTAATATACCTGCTCCCCATTCACACCTGAGACCTTCAAGACTAACAAGTCACATGACACCGTGGAAGGAAAATGGCTAATTGGGCCCAATTTAGACATTTTCACTTAGGGGGTGTACTCACTTTTGTTGCCAGTGGTTTAGACATTAATGGCTGTGTGTTGAGTTATTTTGAGGAGACAGCAAATTTACACTGTTATACAAGCTGTACACTCACTACTTTACATTGTAGCAAAGTGTCATTTCTTCAGTGTTATCACATGAAAAGATATAATAAAATATTTACAAAAATATGAGAGGTGTACTTACTTTCGTGAGATACTGTATATATATATATATATATATATTATATTATTACTGTACATAATGTGCAATGTTGTTGTAAAATGTGAATGAAGTAATGCACAACAAAATGCATTACTTAAAAGAAATACCTGGAAAATAAAATAGGCACTTGTGTGAAGATACTGTAAACCCATACTTTTTGGAACACTTTTAAAAGCAAAACCGTAATGCTATGTGTTTCAGACTAAAATAGTCCTTTCTCAAGCAAAACATAACATGCAAATGTTTAATGTTCAATACATTTAAAGTGATTATAAAGTCTGTTTTTTTTTACATGTGGTTATACTTACCTCCTCTGGGCAATTGGTTTTGTACAGAGCAGCCTCTTCTCGGGTCCCTCTTTGCTGCTCCTGGCCCCTCCCTCCTATTGAGTGCCCCCTCAGCCAGAAGCTCTCTATGGGGGCACCCAAGCTGAGTCAGAGCTCCTTGTGTCCATTCAGACAGGGAGCCCAATGGATAAAAAAATGAATGATGCCCTGCTCTCTTACAATATAGTGATTACTCATATGGTTATTTATTGTCTGTGGCAAGTTAAATACTTGCATAGATGGTGGTACGCTCCTCTCCCCCAGAATGTGTCTAATAGGAAAGTGTTTTTTAAACATTAAAGGTCATGATGTAAGGGAAAGTTGTTTAATGGATAAGATCACCTTTTGGAACATGTTACACATTACACCCCTAACCCTTTGTGGAATATTCCGATGCATACCTCTGTGTAACTGAAAAATGACACACGTATGTAACGTTGTGTTTCAATGTTTATTCAATAATAAAAAAAATATTAAAACAGAAAGAGCTGGGGAAAACCTAATGGGCAATTTATCACACAGTTGTTTATGCTATACAGAGTGTGATTTTAGATGTTTATATATTATATATGTATTTATTTTAAAGTTATAATAAAAAAATATTTTAAATATTCAGAAGTGCTCATAGTTAATGTGATAGCTTGTGGAAGTGCAGGGGAACATGTTTTGTTTGGATAGTACACTCCTCATAAAGATGTGAAGACTGGCACGGGTGAGTTGTTATATTGTGGAAAAACTCAGACAGTGGTGGCTCATACTATCAGGAACCACTGTGATTGGTCCCTTATTATGTAGCCACCGAGATATGCTTTTATAGTGATTATGTGTGTTTGTTTGTTTTCAAACTTGCCAGATTAGTTATCATTGTGCCTTTTATTTAATTAAGACAATAAAAAATATGCAAATTGTAAATATATTGTTGTGAACCTTTAGCTGAATTTTTAAAACTATTTTGATCCTTTTGTTAGCTTATAATAAAATATAGGAATATAATGTATTAAAATAATGAACCAAATAAAATCCTTATATGTCCTAAAAAAATGTAAATTGCTTAGGAAAGCAAATTAGTTAGCATTATCATCACATTTTCATGATTATTAATCTAGATAGTTAATTAATCAGTAAACTTCTTTTAAAATACAAAGAAGCCTTGTCTCCTTTATTTTAAAATAATTCTTAGCTGAAAACAGTAATGAGGTTATTCATTTGATAATAGTAATTAATCTGAGACTGAAATAATCTGTTGATTAACTCCCATAAGGATAGAAACTAGTATATAATCCTAGCAAACCTTCCTTAAAAAAAATTAAACAAGTCTTAAACAAGCTAAACAGTGTGCTAGTAAGTATATCCTTGTAAATGCTGAACATGGTTCTATCTGAACTCTTATTTCATATTTATTTTTACAAATCAGTTGTTACAGATTTCTAAATAGCTGAAACATTGAACTACCTTTTTACATATATGTATGTGTCTATCTATACAATAACATTTTTATATTGCTATTTATGTTATTAACTTTTAATATGCATATTTCAAATAAATATTGTTGATCATCTTGTTCATGCTTTATAAACAAATATTTACAGTGTTTGATTTTTAATATACACTATATAATTTGTGACATGTTTTAAATATTGCCTAGAGGCATTGCTTTCTATGAAATAGAATTGTTGTATCTATGATTCAATTTTTTTTTTCACAATAAAGTTTTTATTGAAGATCAACATTTAACATGCATACATACATCAATAACTTTTCTCAGTTATCAAAATTCTGTTATTATTTTTTAAAGGTGTTGGAAAAGTTTCCCATTAGTACAGAATTGTATTATAAAGTGATACAATTGATGGATGTACAGAGTTAAAAAAAAAAAAAAGCATACATAAAAAACACAGTAAGAGATGTTTCTGCAAAAATTGACAGTATAGTAAGAAGCATATACAAACATGGCAGCTGAACAAATTAAATGAACATTGTTGTATCTAATTTATTTTAACTTCAATTATAAAAACTTTACAGGAAAAAAAGGCATGTGTTATATATTTCAATGTTATCCTTTTTTTTATTCCTGCTTAAAATGTATCTAAACCCAAGAATAAATGTTTAAAATACTGCAGCTAACCAGTCCTTAGATGTAACTACTGTTTGTTTTTGAGTAATTTTTCCTCTCACCTGTTGATCCTGCCAGCAACACACTTTCTATTTAAGGGTGAAAAGTTCAGTACTTGTATTGAATCAATGGAAGAGCCGTGGTGTAACCCAGAACATGAGTGTTATGATTACAGAACAATCCGCCCACCTCCAACTCCATAACATGGGGAGGGTGTTCTCTAGTCCACAACCTTTGCTGGGGACATAATGCACGGTGCAGCACAGTAGGAAAGCACATAAGGTTAGCAGCTTCTAAGTTCAGCAGGATTAACTAATTCTTTTTTTTTACTTTTTAAAAACTTTTTTCTTAAAAGATGTTACAAAACACATAACAGGTATATTTACCAGACCAAACGGGATCAAGTAAGAAAAGTTCATTGTTACTGTATACACTTTAAGCCCGTCAAAGTATATTTAGAGGTGGTGTAATAATTTATTATTTTATCAGTACCTGCACTTAGTTTATACCAGAATGAACATTTAGCTAGTAATAGATTTTGTAGTTTATCCAAGCCACTTCTTTGGTTCTAATGAGTGTCAAGAAAATACCTCAGAATTTATATCCACACAGGTATCACAGACATCTTAATCCAACCACCATTCATTATGTTAAAGCAGATGTTGATTTTACAAGAAAAGAACATCCTAGAGATTGGATAAAGGCATCAGTGCTATTTGTGTGGATATAAATGCTGGTGTATTTTCCTGACATTCATTCAAATTGAAGAAGTGGCTTGGAGAAGCTATGAAACATCGTTAACATTACAGAACAAGTCCAGCTGAATGTGATTACTACTTGCTATACTGTGACCTGGATAAATGAGAATCTTTACAAACAAAACGAACATGTATATAGTTTTAATGCAAGCACTATAAATATATTATATTAATATATATATTGATTTTCCAGAGGAATTATAATTTAGGCTATTTGTCTATGTAATACATTTTTCTAGTTTATCTACAATATTAGATTACTGCAGGCAATACTCCAGCTGCAACAGTTTACTGCAACTTTTTAGGTTGAATATATTTTTATTTGAGTTTTTCAATACATAAATATAATCCAAACAGCACAGTAACCAGTGTATAACAAAGAGAACATAAACATAAAAATTCTTCATAGGTTACCTTGTAGGTTGACAATGTTGAAAGATATACATAGCTGTAAGCATGTCACAGTAATGCATACTTCTTGTAAATCTTGTAGAAATGTACATTCTCATTTAACCAGTTCCCGACCGCGTGCCGTGTTTTCACGGCGGAAGTCGGGATGCTGAGCACGAATCGCCGTAAAAAGACGGCGATCTGCAATCAGCCACTAGGGGGCGCGCGCGCGCCACACTCATGAGGAGTGTGCCCGTGGCTCGGGCGGACCCAATGTCCGCTGGCGAGCCGCGATGAGCGGCCACAGGGAAAGAACGGGGAACCGCCGATGTAAACACCGCGGTTCCCCGCTCTGTTAGTAGGGGCATAGGAGATCTACTGATCCCTGTCACTGGCATCAGTTAGATCTCTCATGCCCATGTTAGTCCAACCCCCCAACAGTAAGAACACACTGAGGGAACACAGTTAACTCTCCCCCTGCAGGTTAACCCCTTCACTGCCAATGACATTTATACAGTAATCAGTGAACATTTAAATTTCTGATCGCTGAATAAATGTCATTGGTCCCAAAAAAAGTGTCAAAAATGTCCGACATGTCCGCTCAAATATCGCAGTACCACTAAAAATCGCAGATCGCCGCCATTACTAGTAAAAAAAAAAAAAAAATAAAAACCCCAGAAATGAATTCTCACCATCCGTAAACGCAGCCACTTTTGCGCAAACCAATCAATAAACGCAGATTGCGATTTTTTTATCACAAATATGAGGAAGAATATAAATTGGCCAAAAACAGTGAAAAAAACATTTTTTTATATATTTTTTTTTGGATTAGAATTTTAGCAAAAAGTAAGAAATTTGGGTTTTTTTGCAAAATGGTCGCTCTTCTTTTGTTTATAGCGGCGATCAGAAATGACGCAGAGGTGATCAAATACCACCAAAAGAAAGCTGTATTTGTGGGCAAAAAAATGACGCAAATTTTGTTTGGGTATGATGTCGCACGACCGCGCAATTGTCAGTTAAAAACGACGCAGCGCCGAATCGCAAAAAGTGCTCTGGTCCTAAAGCTGGAAAACCTTCAGGTTGGTAAGTGGTTAAAGTGGTTATTGCAATGGATGTCAACAAAGCTGTGCCTTAATCTATACATACTAGATTAAATAGAAAAGAGGGAAAGAAAAGAAAAAAGAGGGAGAAGGAGAAGGAAGTAAAGTAATAGTAAAGATGGAGTAAGAGATCCTAGAGATATTTAAGCCACGGAGACCTTAAGGGTCAGGTGAGAAGAAACATTTAAACATTCCGATTCAGAGAGATGTGCCCATGTCAGGCCACCTTCTCCAGCCAAAAGAGACAGGGTTCAGGAGTCAATAGAGCCGAGGAAACGTATCTATAATAATAGATTCAGTCACTGGGTAGTTTGCCCAGGAGTTTGTCAGAGGCTGAATAATGCAGCCAAATATACCATGTATGCAGATGCTTTCCCCCCAGTTTACTGCAACTTTTTGATAAAAACACAACTTAGGGAATGGAAGCTGTTTTAGATAATGAGTTTATGTAAAATCTCTATCAACTGATCTAAATAATATTATAATTGGAATTATACTTTGATTGGATGGAAATGTACAGCATTTAAACCACTGAGGGTGTTACAACATCAAACTATTCCTAGCTTCCATATTGGTGTTACTGTAAACAGTTTTACACTTCAAAGGTCTGGCTTTTTTGTTTCACTTATCACATCTCACATGTGTAGTAATCAGCAGCATTATTTGAATCATCCAATCAGGATGTGACCAATATACATTTGCTAGATACAGTGACCAATTAGGGAGCATTATATTAGCCACAGTACAGAAAGGAGGGGGGGGGGATATAATGCTTTGTCACCAAGCTATGGGCTCTCTTTTTGGTGGGGACACACAGCTGCCACCATGCCCAGACCTGAAGTGAAGAGGTAAACGAACTCCATACTTGTACATTGTATTATAAATATGGTGGTTGTGGATAATTTGTAAATATCATGTAAGCCATGGGACTTATACTGCATATTGTGTTCTAAATACTGTCTAGTGTGTAATTTGTATATATTATGTAACCCTATCAATAAATGTGTACTGCGGATGGAACTACCTCTTTTGTGTGTAAGAACTCTCAGATCTAGATGTGTTTATGTAAATACTATTGAAATGATTGAGGTGTATGCACATATACACATAACATAGGCAACAACTCTTAGTAATATTAGTAAACCACGTGTAGAAATCTTACCACTGGATTGCCCAAAAATATAAGAAACCAACTGGTTATATGCCATCCACAGGTATCCATTCAAAAGTGAAATATCTGCTTTGGGAGGGCTGACCCAATAAAATAGCATGACATAGCTTAAAGTGTATGTCCAAAAAATTCCAAAATGTTCCCCCAACCTCCCTTTTCCCCTCTAAAGAGAAAAATGTAACAGTTTCAGTTTTTATTAATTCCTTGTGACATCATCACTGGGCTTGAAAAAAATTAGTAAGGTCAGTTGATGGGAGCTTTGGTCCTTATAATGTAGACATGCTCCAGGACTACATATCCTAAAAAGTATTTTTCTTACACAACGTGTGTGAGCAGACTTTTGGGAGTCAAGGTAGCAGCATTGCTTTGCTGGGATATAAACATGTCGAATGAGTGAACAATTCAATAAACAGAATTTAAAATAAAAAAAAACCATGTGGAATGAGACACAGAGGGGTGGGAAGCAGGTGGGATTCTGTAGTTCAGTAGGCAGGGCTGACACTGTTGGTTAAGTTTTCACTGAAGCTGTTGTCAGCCCAAATTGGAAGCTAGGAGCTTACTGGATTTCTGGAAGATAAAAGGGGATTTTTCTATACTTGCAGCATTTTTAAAGGGATAAAACATGGGGAATATGCATGTTATCATTATTAAACTTGCCTGAATTATTTCTGCTATTGTGATTGAGGCATTGCTGCAAAATGAGATTGATAATACCACACTTTTTGATTGTTAAAAAGTGCAATATTATTTTATGTATTTATATTTATATACTTATTTGCTTTTTCTTATTTGTATATCTTTATTGTATTATTGTTCACCAGAACCTGAATACTTTATTTCATCCCTTTTATATATAAAACATGTTTTTGGAATGACTTCTTATCCTTATTCTTCTTATCCTCATACACTAGAGCAGTGTTTCTCAACTCCAGTCCTCAAGGTGCCCCAAAAGGTCATGTTTAAGGATTTCCCTCAGATGAAACAGCTGTGGTAATTACTAAGGCAGTAAAACTGATCAAATCACCTGTGCAAAATAATGGAGAGCCTGAAAACATGAAAAAACATGAAAACTGTTGGGGCGCCTTGAGGATTGGAGTTGAAAAACACTTTACTAGAGAGATGCCTTGAATATGATTTTATTTATTTTGTTTTACTTTCCCTAGCATACTGTCTAACCCTAAAGTTACCTTTTGTGTGTGCGTGTGGGGGGCGGAGGGGGGCAGGTTTCTACCTTGCTAAAAATCATCCCTGTAGTGCCTCCTCACAGCCCCCTGGATACTGTCCTCGGTGGCTGTCTTCTGGAGGTAACTACAGCCCGCTGCTACTGAGAGAAGTTGAGCCATTCCCCCACTTCTTTCTGTCCTCTCCGCCATGTACAGAACTTGCATTACTAGATTCCTACAATGCTTCATATTCTGTAAATGGGTGGTGGAATTCTGTCATTCAACTGCTCCACTGAGCACTCAGAGACGCTCATGCATTGTTAAACTGTAGTGATTTGAATTCTGCGAATGGCAGAGAAGGCAGAGTAGGGCAGACATATAGCACAACTTTTCTCTGCCACAGCAATTGCAATTAATGCAGGAAGACAGTCACTTAGGACAGCATCTGTTGGCTCTGAAGGGTCACATCAGAGAGGATTTTGAGCAGAAGCAGCAGCCTGTATGTAAGGGAATACATATCATTACACATAACTAATATGTATGGCACTGTATCCCAAAAAATATACTGTATGCTAAATTTCAGCTTTAGTTGTGGACATACAATACAGGCACATTCTAATAAAGTTATAATTATGTATATGTACCTCGGTAGCTACTTTTTGCTTAGTTTAAAAAATTATCTTTCCTGGCCCACCTCACATCAGCACACAATGGGTTAACACCTCCTCTGGAGCCCCACAGGCCCCACCTGTTCCTAGCTAAATAAAAGGCAGCCCCTCCCCCCAACTAAACTGTTCTTTTTTGGCCAATGGTTTCATTTCCATTGAAGTGCCTCACGATAAAACTAGTTCTTCTGACACCTGCTACTTCAGACAGAAAGATGTTGAAGATTGCAACACTTTCCTGCAAGGACCCTTTGGTGTCTTTTCTTTGTACCAGAGATAGGGATACTATGTCTATCTCCAAAGTTTTATAGTGATATCCAGTTTCTAGCAAAACTGGGAAGTAGTCCCTCCGAGTTTTCACACGAGAGTCACTGAGTGCACTGCAAGAAGACTTCAGTTCCTTACACATGGTCAAGTTACTAAAAGTGTACTTGGTCAAAAGAGGAAAGTGGACATTCTTTTCATTTAGCCATCAGGTCCTCAAGAGTCATCCACTGTTGTGTTACCAGGCTGATTAAATTGGCATGCCGGAAGTAGGCCTTTCTGCTCTGAAACAATTGCAATCTTATTGCACTGGAGGGGTGGCAGCATTTGGGGCAATAATGACAGGATTGCTCAGAAGATATATGTAAGATGGCTAGCTTGAAGGTATTGTGCGGCCTTCATTCAAATTTACAAACTAAATGCGCGGTCAGAGATCAATTATTTTTGGCTTTAGCAGCATTTCTTTGATTGTCACTGTCTCTTTTCATCTGTTCTCTCCCACCCATTTATTCAGCTATGGTATATCCCGTTGTGTGCTGATGTGAGGTGGGCCAGGAAAATGGAAAATTGTTATCAAATATTTACTGTGATTTTCCTTTCCTGGCTCATCCTCTCATCAGCACAGGACTCCCTCCCTAGTGGCCTGTTGCAGGCTAGGTTATCGAACCCTTTAGTTGGGGGAAGGGCTGTCTTTTATTTATCTAGGAACAGGTGGTCCTGTGGGGCTCCAGAGGAGGTGTTAACCCATTGTGTGCTGATGTGAGGATGGGCCAGGAAAGGAAAGTTACGGTAAGTATTTGATAGAATTTTTCAGTATTCTTACCTTTTTAACACGTTTTGTTATGTAACTGTGCATCTTTTGTTCCTAATAATGGGGTGCTGGGTACAGGACACAGTTCAGACACAAAGTGTGTCTGTATTCCATAGTCTGTTGAGCCTGAGGCTAGATGCAGGGGGGCTGTTCAAGAGGCAGGCTGTGATTGGCCAGGGGGCATGGTGGCTGACCAAACTACCCAATACTGGCATGCTCTGTGTCTGAACAGTGTTCTGTACCTCTAAATGGTCAGCCAAAGGATGGAAACTGACCATGCAAGCACAGATCAGTGTTTATGCTTTGTGTGGTCACTTTAGAACAAGGAACAAAGGTGACTAGTAGGATCAACCAGCTTTTTCAGAAGGAAAAAATACATGGAAATGATCGAGACTATTATTTATAAAGTACACATATGTGAACACACACACATAGAAAAAAAATAAACATTTAGGGTGACATACAGTACTTAAAATAATCTATACAATAATCAAACATATGTGATATGTTTTTTCCTGACAGATAAAATGAATGAATGTCCAAACACCACGTTAAAAGAATTCCATATCTTGGGTTTTACTACATCTAAAACAGGACAACTTACTCTTTTTGTTGGAGTTTTGACTATGTACCTTCTGACCATTTTTGGGAACCTGATCATTATTACACTTATCTCTCTAATGTCTGTGCTTCACACCCCAATGTATTTCTTCCTATGTAACCTTTCATTGGTGGATGTTACATATGTCTCATCCACTCTCCCCAAACTCTTGTCCATTACAATAACCCAGGACAACCGTATCTCTTTTCATGATTGTATCACTCAGTTGTATTTCTTTACATTCTGTGCTATCTGTGATATTTTTGTGCTGACCTCCATGGCTTATGATCGCTATGTAGCAGTTTGTAAGCCCTTGCAATACACTATGATGATGAACAAGAATGTTTGTATCACAATAGCACTCTTCTGCTGGCTTATATCTGCTCTGAACTCCTTGCTGTTGACTCTGTTGACATCTGTTCTTTCATTTTGCAATTCCCACAAAATTAACCATTTTTTCTGTGATCTGAAAACACTCACTGCCCTCTCATCTAGTGATACAAAAAGCAGGGAAATTTTTATGTTATTCCAGGATATTCTGATAGCATGTGTTCCATTCTCACTCACTATAATCTCGTATGTGAAGATTATCAGGACTATATTGAAGATTCGCACTTCCGAAGGACGTCTTAAAGCTTTTTCTAGTTGTACTTCTCATCTCACCACTGTTATATTATTTTATGGACCAATCCTGTTTGTTTATATAAAACCTGAATCTGATCACTCTAAAGAGCAAGACAACTTAATCTCAATGCTTTACGTGGCTGTTGTCCCAATGCTCAATCCATTTGTTTACAGTCTGAGGAACAAAGATGTATTAGGTGCCATTAGAAAATGTACCTCCTATCGGAGTCCTTTACTATAAGATGCCCTGAAATGCAAGAAGAAATTAAGAAAAATTACTTAAAGTGATACTAAACACATACTGTTTAATTTACACCGCCCCTTCTATTTCTGTATGTGGATGATGGCACTGTAATTATTTTAATAAAAAAAAAATCGAACTACCTTTGTCCTAATCGATATACAGCTGTCACATGACCCAGATCTTTTCCAACCTATCTGCAAGGAAACATAAGCAGGAGGAGCTTCTAATCCTCTGCTACTGGTCACATGTTCAAAATAAAAAACAGTTTTTGGAATACAGAGTAAAGATAAATAAATAATATCAATAAACTTTTTTAAATTGGCATACAAATATATATTTGAAATGTTATTATTTTGTGGACATAGCATGGTGTGGGCAGATTTCTGCCAGTCCCAAGCTGTGTCATGCCCCTCTACCCTGAGGAAGGGGTGAGGGAGTTGAAGCCTCCATTAATCTACATGTAATATCCTGCCCCCATTATGTTTAACTGGTTAGTGGGCATGGAGGAGGGAGGGAGTGGGTTGTCCTTTACTGTTGTGTATATGCCCACATGTGTCACTCTGTAGTCACATGGGCTGTTCGGATGTGATCAGGGAGGAAATGCTCAGCTTAGAAACTCACTGAAAACTGAGCATGTGCAGAGTTGCCATCACAGCTGCAAAATCCCTAGCTGTATTGGGGACATGGACTGAAGGAGGAGATAGAGAACAGCAGGATCAAACAGTTTTTTTGCATGACACATAGAATGAATCTCACATTGAGTATGAACAGCATGTAATACAGCATTTATTGATTGTTGTGATCGTCGATGATGTGGGTTTAGTGGCACTTTAATTGAAAAATTTTATAACAGAAACTAAGAAAGAATAATGCATTTTTTTTCAAAATGTGCTGTCTTTTTTTAGTTAGCCACCAAAAGAAAGCTCTTAAATTATATTTGGGTATTTGGTGTTGCATGACTAAGTAATTGTCATTCAAAATGTGACAGCACTAAAATCTGAAAATTGGCCTGGGCAGGAAGGGGGTAAAAGTGCCGAATAGCGGCACCAAAGTGGTAAATCACCGCTAAAACTAGCACCACTTTAGCACTGCCGCCCCCCCCCCCCCACCCCAGTGTGAAAGTAGCCTTAGAGTCTGACGTTTTATATTTAATGGCAAAATAAACAGGGCTGTGCCACAGAAAAACAATAAACCGTAAACTATGCAGCTGCTATCATTAAAGTATAGAAAACACTTAAATAAATAAAAATACAAACTTGACAGCGCTACTATTAACTTTGTATCTTAAATCAAAAAATGTGGCAACTCCCTGCAAGAATCTGAGAAGTTTCTGGTGGAGTGCATTCCAGCTCCTCTCCAGTATCACTGGGGTCCTAACTAGAGTTGAGCGGACACCTGGATGTTCGGGTTTGGCGGGTTCGGCCGAACTCCACGAAAAAGTTTGAGTTCGGCCCGGAACTTGACCCAAACTTGACCCCGAACCCCATTGAAGTCAATGGTGTCCCGAACTTTTGGGCACTAAAATGGCTCTAAAAAAGTCCTGGGGCTAGAGGGCTGCAAAAGGAAGCAAAATGGGGGTAAGAGTAGGACAAGTGGCCTGCAAACAAATGTGGATAGGGAAATAACTTCAAATCACATTAAAAAAAATTGAAAATGGAGGAGGTGGATGTGGAGTAGGAGGTTGAGGAGGCGGTGACCGTGGTGGTGTAGGTGGAAGTAGCAGTGGAGGAGGAGGAGGTAGCCAACACTGTTTTTTGTTTGGTTGTGTTTTTTTTTTCTAATTGGGGTAGCCCCCAAAATATTGAGGCATATTAAAAAAAAAAAAAAAAGACCACTATCTGCAGGCAAACCCAGAGATGTTCTAGCACGGGTTCACTTTTTCCATATGCAATGTACCATGGTTTATTTTTTCATGTTTCTCCTGTTACAAATTCCAATAAAGACTTATGTTCTATATAAAAAAATAATAATACGTTCACTTAAGTATACCAATGGCTGTGTGAGGCCGGTATAAATGTCTATTCTGCACAAGGTACAGACCAGTCTTGTGGGATCCATGCCTGGTTCATTTTAATAAACGTTAGCTTGTCCACGTTGGCTGTGGACAGGTGGCTGCGCTTGTCTGTGATAAAGCCCCCTGCCATGCTAAACACACGTTCAGACAATAGACTGGCTGCAGGGCAGGCCAGCACCTCCAAGGCATAAAGGGCAAGCTCAGGCCATGTGCCCAATTTGGAGAAGCAGAAGTTGAATGGGGCAGACCCATCAGTCAGTACGTGTAGGCGTGTGCACACATACTGTTCCACCATGTTGCTGAAATGCTGCCTCCTGCTAAGACGTTGCCTATCAGCTGGTGGTGCTGTTTGTTGTGGCGTGCTGCTGACAAAGCTTTTCCACATTTCGGCCATGCTAACCCTGCCTTCTGAGCTGCTGGCGGTGCCACAGCTGCGTTGGCGACCTCTTCCTCCTCCTCTGCCTTCGCCTTGTGCTTCCACTGAGCCCCTGGCGTCATTTGGGAATGCCCTCAGTAGCGCGTCTACCAGCATAAGAGACTGCTGCATGACTTGGGGCTCAGACTGCTTGGCTGATTTACAAGGGGCTGAGGTGACAGACAGATGGCCATGGGGTTCAGGTGCCAACTCTGAGCTTTCAGCAAGGGACCGGGTGGGAGACAATGTGAAGGAAGGAACTGGAGGCATTGTCAGCCACCCAATCTACTATCGCCTGTACTTGTTCTGGCCTCACCATTCGTTGAGCGGCATTCGGGCCTACCATATAACGTTGAAGGTTCTGTCGGCTACTCGCACCTGAGGAAGGTGTTTCACTTGTGCGTGTAGCTGGCACAGATCGACCACGTCCTATCCTTGCAACAGGAGCTTCACCAACACCACCAACACCAGCAGCACCAGCAGCACCATGACCACGACCACGTCCCATATTTGACGCTCTCCTCATTCTGGATGCAAATGTACTATTTAGCACAAATTTATATTATTTTTTAAACCGGCAATGTCGATGCACTTTTTAATTTTGTGCAAGAAATGCACAGCAAGGTGCAAATGTACTATGTAGCGCTGTAACGGACACGTAAAGAACGTGTTTTAATTTTTCACGTAGCTGTAACGGCCAAATTTTTTATTATATTTAAACACGATTTATCATGTAAACGTAGGTCTTACTCCTCTCGCAGTTTATACCCTGCACCAGCACCAGTACCACGACGACCACGACGACCACAACCACCACAACCACTTCGAGGACAACGTTCCTATCCTGCACCAGCTAGACACGGTCGATGTGCGTGTTCACTTTGTGGAAGGAGTCCACGCTCATCGGCTGTCTTGGAAGTTGCAATATACCATCCG
>BLSH010530743.1:90460-104680 GCA_018402905.1 Glandirana rugosa
ACTTGATTTTAATTTATTTTCCCTATCCCCATTTATTTGTAGGGCACTTGCCCTAGTTTGAAGATGATTTTAGAACAGTTATATGGCTTCTACCGTTAATTAATACTTTTCAGACACAGTTTGAAGATGATCCACATTCACCTCCATTTTTGCTTTTTTTATGTTTTTATTTTTTTAAAAATATTTACAGTTATTTCCCTGTCCCCATTTTTTTGTAGGGCACTTGCCCTACCCTTACCCCCATTTTACTTCCTTTTGCAGCCCTCTGGGGCTTTCCAGGACTTTCCTACAGCCATTTTTGTGCCTAAAAGTTCGGGTCCCCATTGATTTCAATGGGGTTCGTTGTCCGTGCGATCGTTCGGGTTCCGTCCGGACCCGGACCCGGACTTTGTCCCGAAGTTCGGACGGACCAGCAGAACCCGAACTTCCAGGTGTTCGCTCAACTCTAATTTTGAGGGCTCCTTATTTGTAAGGGGGCTTTCAAATCCCAGTAAGTCCCTCCCTGTAAACTCCCACATCCACCATGTCAGGGATGTGGGGATGAAGCCCTTTTCCCCATCAACATAAAGACAAGGTGTCTTGAGGGGGCAAGGCTTTGCACACAACCCTGAAAGGTACTCCCCCAGTGTTGAGGGCATGTGGCCTGGCATGGTTCAGGGGTAAATTAAATTATGTAATGCCTCCTGGGCACAAGTGTGGTGGACTAGGGCCAATTAGTACGTGCCTCCTCCTGAATAGAGATGGGCCGAACACCCCCCTGTTCGGTTCACACCAGAACTCCCAACATAGCAAACATTCATACCCAAACTCCAAATCCCATTGAAGTCTATGGGACCCAAACTTGAAAAATCAAAAGTCCTTATTTTTAAGGTTTATATGCAAGTTATTGGCCATAAAAAGGGTATGGGGGCCAAGGTACTGCCCTGGGGTACATGTACCAATGCAAAAATAACTTTTAAAAAATATAGTCTTTAAAGGAGCAGTGATTTTAATGATGCTTAAAGTGAAACAATAAAAATAAAAAATTCATCTAAATATAGTGCCTGGGTTCCCCTTAGTCTGCCTGTAAAGTAGCACATCTGTACCGTGTATAAAATCTACTGCAGGAAAACTGACATTTCTAAAGAAAAACATTACATTTAATTGTTGGCAATATAATACCATTGCTGGCAATAGAAAAAAGTGAAAAAAATGGTGAATGGTCTGGGAGCCCCCCCCCCAATCCCAAAGGGCCTGGTATGAATTTTAAGAGGAACCCCATGCCAAAATGTAAAAAAAATGGCGTATGAGTATGTATTTACTTTTTTTTTTAAATAAAGCATCCTTGGGATAATGCACTAGGCTGGTGCACCCTCTGTTTGTTCTTTTGTAATTGTATATGGTTTATTGCAGTCCCTTGTCTACTGGATAAGGTACTGGTATGAATTTTGTACCCCACTTTTTTAACTTAAAGGGGCTTTAAATATTGTTTAAAAAACAACAAAGAAAAGAAGTGTGAGTTCCCACCCAAAATCCATATCAGATTCTTATCCTTGTTAATTGTCTGTTATGAATTTTGAAGAGGACCCCAGGCAAAAAAAATGGTGTGCGGTGCCCCAAACCATATCAGAACTATATCTAAGCATAAAGCCCTAAGGGCTCGTTTATACTTGCTTCGGCTTCAGTGCTCATTAAAGCTCATACGTCTTCAACAAGCTTTTATGATGTGTTTTTGAGGCTTCGGCAGTGCTTTGAAGAGGCTTCAGTGAGGTTTCGACGAGGCTTCAGTTATGTACTTTTGAAGCCTTGTTGAAGCTTCATAAATGCCTTGTGTGTGTTTGTTGATATCTCACACCTGCAATTTCTCCAAAACAAAGCAAAGCTAAAGCTGAATTACAGCCTCTGAAAAGCTGCAGGTGCTCCAAGCGAGCTTCAAACAAACTTTGTCATAGATTTCTATGCGGTATAATTTTTGACGTGAAGCTGAAGCGCAGCTAAGCCAACGCAAGGTGTAAACAAGGCTGTAAGCTAACCATTTTATTTAGTGGCATGAGCTTTGACTGGCATTAAGGAAGCTTTAACAAAGCCTGTCTGATGCCCTGTTTTGAAGCAAAGTGTAAACAAGCCCTTAATGACTGATTCTATTATTTCTACAGCATTGAACTTCCACCTGGAAGCTTAGTATGTGAAGCCCTACCTGCAGTTTTTTTTTACTAGTGGCAACAACTATAGGAAAAGTGTGTATGTAATTAGGTGATTATGGCCAGAGGTAACTGATTACTGGATACAGAAATGTAGTCTCAACAGTTTTGTCCAATGGGAGACTTAAGAACCCTATGGAGTATGCATAAGCTAGTTTGAATGACTGTTCACTGTGGTGGCTCTGTGTTGTGTGATATTGCTCTTGTCATTGTCCCAGAAACTGGAGGAAATCAAACTGAACATTTAGGTTGCTAGGAATGATAACTCTATATGGAGAAGATATTTGACATCCTACATAGTAATGTTATATTCCCAACATGAAATGAACCAACTATATAGATATAACTAGGAAGTGGCTAGAGCCTAATGTAAGAAGTCTATTCTAAAGAGTTAGTTAACCCAAAAAGTGATATTTAAGATACATGAGGAGCCTGATGGGTGGAATTAGTCCCCGGATTTGTATTTGCCATGGATACTATAGCAATAAGATTTTCCAACCATACACCCTGGCCATGTTCATGTTTCCTGGGAGTTTGGGGTGTATCCTACCACTATGCATATTTCAGTTCCCCCTCTTACATTCTCTATAATATAAAATAAAAGTCAGTGTTAAGAGTGGGACCCCCTTATAATGGATACAATGGGTGTGCAAACCCAGGAACTCAAGTACTGGTATCTCATCAATACTGCTCCCAAGAGATTTTAAAAAATGTTAAGTGGTTTATTCATCCAAAAGCTACCAAAAATGGAAAATGAAAATAATCAAAAATATTGGAATATATTATATATATACAGTATCTCTATATACATATACACAGTTATGCTCATAAGTTTACATACCCTGGCAGAATTTATGATTTATTGGTCATTTTTCAGGGAATATGGATGAGAACACATAAACATTTCTTTCACTCATGGTTAGTGTTTGGCTGAAGCCATTTATTATCAATCAACTGTGTTTACTCTTTTTTGAAAGAGTAAAAAGAAAAGTTGTTGTGTTATCATTAATATTCTCTGAAAAATGGCCAATAAATCATAAATTCTGCCAGGGTATGTAAACTTATGAGCACAACTGTATACAGTGCCTTGAAAAGGTTTTCATACCCCTTGAAATTTTCACATTTTGTCATGTTACAACCAAATACATAAATGTATTTTTTTGGGATTTTATGTGATAGACCAACACAAAGCGCTATATAATTGGGAAGTTGAAGAAAAATGATAAATGGTTTTCAAAATGTTTTACAAATAAATATGTGAAAAGTGGGGCATGCATTGTTATTCAGCCCCCTGAGTCAATACTTTGTAGAACCATCTTTTGCTGCAATTACAGCTGCTAGTCTTTTTGGGGATGTCTCTACCAGCTTTGCACATCTAGAGAGTGACATTTTTCCCATTCTTCTTTGCAAAATAGCTCAAGCTCTGTCAGATTGGATGGAGAGCGTCTGTGAACAGCAATTTTCAAGTCTTGCAACAGATTCTCAATTGGTTTTAGGTCTGGACTTTGACTGGGCTATTCTAACACATGAATATGCTTTGATCTAAACCATTCCATTGTAGCTCTGGCTGTATGTTTAGGGTCATTGTCTTGCTGGAAAGTGAACCTCCACCCCAGTCTCAAGTCTTTCGCAGACTCTAACAGTTTATTTTCTCTATGATTGCCCTGTATTTGGCTCCATTCATCTTCCCATCAACTCTGACCAGCTTCCCTGTCCCCGCTGAAGAGAAGCATCCCCACAAAATGATGCTGCCACCACCATGTTTTTCCAGTTGTCGACTGCCCACCATGGCTTGGCGACGGCAACTTGGCTCGATATCGCAAACCGCCGCCCCCTGACGGCGGCTGCGAGATTGCGGATCATGAGCGTGCGCATGCCACAGGATGATGCGCTCACACACTCACTGTGTTACGGGAGAGCCAGGAAACGGGTAGGGCAGGCTTGATATCCGCCAGCTACCCGCGATCGCTCCCCCGAAGTGACAGAATGGAGGTCCGTGTATGTAAACAGCAGATCTCCGTTCTGACAGGGAGGAAGGAGTGTGAGCGTAGGCTCCCTGTGTATGGGAGCCACAATCACTCTCCTCCCCCAGTCAGCCCAGCCCCTTCACAGTTAGTAACACACACAGGAAACACAGTTAACCCCTAGTGCACCCCCTAGTGTTAACCCCTTCCCTGCGAGTGACATTTATACAGTAATCAGTGCCTTTTCATAGCACTGATCGCTGTAAAAATGCCAATGGTCCCAAAAAAGTGTCAAAATTGTCCAACATGTCCGCTGCAATGTCGCAGTCACACTAAAAATCGCAGATCGCCACCATTACTAGTAAAAAATAAAATAATAAATATATACTCCATAAATTAATTCTCATCGTTCATAAACGGGGCAACTTTTGCGCAAACCAATCAATATACACCGATTGTGATTAGAGTATGGTTCGGGTTCGTACCGAACTTTCGTGTGTCCGCGTCCCGAATGCGAACGCGAATGTTTGAGAAAACGTTCGGGTTCGGGTTCTGGGTTCTGGTATTTTATCACGCATGTTGAATAGCTGCAGGGCAGCCAATCAACAAGTGTTTCACTGGTTTTCCCTAGAAGCCATCACAGCCATGCCTACTAATGGCATGGCTGTGATTGGCCAGTGCATCATGTGACCCAGTCTCTATATGAGGCTGGAGTCACAGTGCTGCATGTCACATGCTCTCAGGTTAGTGTAGGGAGAGGATGCTGCAAGGGACAGATTGTGAGGGACAGATTGCATTGATAATAACTAGATAGAGATTACTACTACTGCTTTGAGGGACAGATTGTAGATCTAACATCTCATCCTGCATTACAGAAAGATCTGATTACAGAACGATCTCTTATCCTGCATTACAGAACGATCTGATTACAGAAAGATCTGATATTGGACTAGGTAGAGATTACTACTGCTTTGAGGGACAGATTGCAGATCTAATAACATCTCCCATTTTTCTTCCTTTTGCAGCCCTCTAGCACTTTCCAGGACTTTTTTACAGTCATTTTTGTGCCGAAAAGTTCGGGTCCCCATTGACTTCAATGGGATTCGGGGTCCGGGGTAAAGTTCGGATAACGTTTGGTACCGAACCCGAACGTTTCCGGAAAGTTCGGCCGAACCCGCCGAACCTGCCGAACCCGAAGATCCAGGTGTTCGCTGAACTCTAATTGTGATTTTTTTTTTACCATAAACATGAATAATATATATCGGCCAAAACTAATGAGTAAATTTGTTTTTTTATATTTTTTTTTTGGATATGTATCTTAGCAAAAAGTAAGAAATATTGTTTTTTTTGTTTATAGCGGTGATCAGAAATGACGCAGAGGTGATCAAATACCATCAAAAGAAAGCTCTACTTGTGGGGAAAAAAAGGACGCCAATTTTGCTTGGGCACAACGTCGCACGACTGCGCAATTGTCAGTTAAAGCAACGCAATGACGAAATGTAAAAAGTGCTCTGGTCCTAAAGAGGGAAATCCTTCCAGGGCTGAAGTGGTTAATGGTGGGGATGGTGTGTTCAGGATGATGTGCAGTGTTAGTTTTCTGCCACACATAGCGTTTTGCTTTTAGGCCAAAAAGTTCCATTTTGGTCTCATCTGACCAGAGCACCTTCTTCCACATGTTTGTTGTGTCCCCCACATGGCTTCTCACAAACAGCAAACGGGACTTCTTATGGCTTTCTTTCAACAATGGCTTTCTTCTTGCCCCTCTGCCATAAAGGCCAAATTTTGTGGAGTGCACGACTAATAGTTGTCCTGTGGACAGTTTCTTCCACCTGAGCTGTGGATCTCTGCAGATCCTCCAAAGTTACCATGGGCCTCTTAGCTGCTTCTCCAATTAATGCACTCCTTGCCCAGCCTGTTAGTTTATGTGGCCGGCCATGTCTTGGTAGGCTTGTATTTGTGCTATACTCTTTCCATCTTTGGATGATAGATCTAACAGTGCTCCATGAAATGTTCAAAGCTTTGGATATTTTTTTATAACTTAACCCTGCTTTAAACTTTTCCACAGCTTTATCCCTGACCTGTCTGATGTGTTCCTTGGCCTTCATGAAGCTGTTTGTCCACTAAGGTTATCTAACAAACCTCTGAGGGCTTCACAGAACAGCTTTATTGACACTGAGATTAAAATACATACAGGTAAACTCTATTTACTAATTAAGTGACTTCTGAAGGCAATTGCTTCCACTAGATTTTAATTAGGGGCATCAGAGTAAAGCAGGCTGAATACAAATGCATGCCACACTTTTCAGATATTTATTTGTAAAAAGTTTTGAAAACCATTTATCATTTTCCTTCCTTCACAATTATGTGCCACTTTGTGTTGGTCTATCACATAAAGTCCCAATAAAATACATTTACATTTTTGGGTGTAACATGACAAAATGTGGAAATTTTCAAGGAGTATGAATACTTTTTCAAGGCACTGTATATACATACAGTATCTCACAAAAGTGAGTGCACCCCTCACATTTTTGTAAATATTTTATACCTTTTCATGTGACAACACTGAAGAAATGACACTTTGCTACAATGTAAAGTAGTGAGTGCACAGCTTGTATAACAGTGTAAATTTGCTGTCCCCTCAAAATAACTCAACACACAGCCATTAATGTGTAAACCGCTGGCAACAAAAGTGAGTACACCCCTAAGTGAAAATGTCCAAATTGGGCCCAATTAGCCATTTTCACTCCCCGGTATAATGTGACTCATTAGTGTTACAAGGCCTCAAGTGTGAATGGGGAGCAGGTGTATTAAATATGATGTTATCGCTCTCACTCTCTCATACTAGTCATTGGAAGTTCAACATGGCACCTCATGGTAAAGAACTCTCTGAGGATCTAAAAAAAAGAATTATTGCTCTACATAAAGATGGCCTAGGCTATAAGAAGATTGCCAAGACCCTGAAACTGAGCTGCAGCATAGTGGCCAAGACCATACAGTGGTTTAACAGGACAGGTTTCACTCAGAACAGGCCTCGCCATGGTCAACCAAAGGAGTTTAGGGCATGTGCTCAGCATCATACCCAGAGGTTGTCTTTGGGAAATAGATGTATGAGTGCTGCCAGCATTGCTGGAGAGGTTGAAGGGGTGGGGGTCAGACTGTCAGTGCTCAGACCATACGCTGCACACTGCATCAAATTGGTCTGCATGGCTGTCGTCCCAGAAGGAAGTCTCTTCTAAAGATGATGCACAAGAAAGCCCACAAATAGTTTGCTGAAGACAAGCAGACTAAGGACATGGAGTACTGGAAACATGTCTTGTGGTCTGATGAGACCAAGATAAACATATTTTTTTCAGATGGTGTGAAGAGAGTGTGGCGGCAACCAGGTGAGGAGTACAAAGACAAGTGTGTCTTGCCTACAGTCAAGCATGGTGGTGGGAGTGTCATGGTCTGGGGCTGCATGAGTGCTGCCAGCACTGGGAAGCTACAGTTCATTGAGGGAACCATGAATGCCAACATGTACTGTGACATACTGAAGTAGAGCATGATCCCCTCCCTTCGGAGACTTGGCCTCAGGGCAGTATTCCAACACGATAATGACCTCAAACACACCTCCGAGATGAACATTGCCTTGCTAAAGAAGCTGAGGGTAAAGGTGATGGACTGGCCAAGCATGTCTCCAGACCTAAACCCTATTGAGCATCTGTGAGGCATCCTCAAACGGAAGGTGGAGGAGCGCAAAGTCTCTAACATCCACCAGCTCCGTGATGTTGTCATGGAGGAGTGGAAGAGGACTCCAGTGGCAACCTGTGACGCTCTGGTGATCTCCATGCCCAAAGAGGGTTAAGGCAGTGCTGGAAAATAATGGTAGCCACACAAAATATTAACACTTTGGGCCCAATTTGGACATTTTCACTTAGGGGTGTACTCACTTTTGTTGCCAGCGGTTTAGACATTAATGGCTGTGCATTGAGTTATTTTGAGGGGACAGCACATTTACACTGTTATAAAAGCTGTACTCTCACTACTTTACATTGTAGCAAAGTGTAATTTCTTCAGTGTTGTCACACGAAAAGATATAAAAAAAAATTACAAAAATGTGAGGGGTGTACTCGCTTTTGTGAGATACTGTATATATATATATATATATATATATATATATATATATATATATATAAACCAATATATGCTAATATATTGGATATAACAAAAAAATAGATTTTACAAAGGCTTTGGGTTTAATTATCCATCTATTCTACTAATGGTTTAGTATTGCCTCAATCCTCATGAGACCCAATCCCAGTGCTTTTCCCAAGGTCTCTAAACCATTATATATTCTGTCAAGCAGAACCAGGTTTATGATATGAGAACAACAGAGTTGTTCTAAGACTTATAACGGTAACGGGTAAGACGTTTAGCCATCTTTTTCATTAACAGTGTAGAGTTACAGCAGTGCATAGTGTGTCAGCCATGGAGGGGTTGCTTTACTAATGGAATAGAGACTATTCACCCAGTGAAGTGAATAGTTACTTTGAAAAGTGTATTTTCACTTTCAAAGAGAATATTAGTGAATAAGGTGAGGCTATGCGCACTTTGAATATTCAATTGTGCTAGCAAAAGTTATACTTTCTTAAAATTTCTCTTGCGTATTCATTGTGAACACAGCGCCACCCCGTTTACATTCAGTATAGATAATGTTGTGCATTATAACTGTTAATCATTTCATATTTTGATCTTGAGTTTTGACTTAGGAAACTGTGTTGTTTTTTAGAAGTTACTGTGGGAAGGGTGACAAATCAAAAAATTAGGTCCATACCAGTTCACTTTCACATTAGTAGAGCCCATACTCTATTTACTGTGCCCTCTCTTTCACATAAAGTCAGAAATTAAGTGTAAACCTGAAAGAAATATTTGTTTTACATTTTTGACAGCTGCACAGGAATGATGGTGCAAGATTTTCTGTCCTGCTTTTTCTCCATTTGTAATGTAAGCAGCAACGATCCATTCAAATGAAAGAGGGGCTGAAATGGGTTTTGACCTGTATATGTAGGGGAAATAAAATGTAGTCTGTCCAGTTTATGTTGTATACATGAAAGTTTAACTTCAAGCAACATTTAAAAAATGTGACTCCTTGTTATGCTGTGAGGTTAAGTGATTTTTTTTCTATAAAAGCCGCCCACTTCCCAAAACCAGCAAGGTGATCTCTCACCGTGCATTAAAAAAAAAAAAGAAAACTCAAAGAAAGTAAGGAAAAAAACTATATATATAAAAATGTATGAACTAGACCGTTTTATTTACTTGTGGGGACAGCTATGCTTTAAATGACCTCCAGCATTATTTAGATTCAAAAATATCACCTCTTAACATACTTTACAATGATGAAGAAAATGCAATTTTTACTGTGCAATGGAATATGCTTTTAGCTTAGTAAATGTGGTGAAAATTGACTTTGCAAGGAATATGGAACAACGTGCAAGTAAAAGAAAACTGTATTTTTGCTTGTACGTGATTGGATAATAGAGGTCAGCAGAGATTCACCTCATTCACAAAGCTAATGGAACATTCACTTTCTTAATGAAATTACATTGCAAAATCAACAGCCTATTTTTGTCTTTAGTAAATTAAGCCTTCCAACGTGTGGCCCAGAACTTGGCAATTTGATGATGTTGTGTCCTTGCATGTGCTTTTTCTCCACAGATAAACTTATATTCACATTACAGGTCTGGCTCTACAGTTAATAGGAAATTGTGTTATGTTCTATTTCCTGGCTGATTTTTCCTTTTTAATACTTTCTGAGTTTGTGTCTTTTGACAGACATGCTGCAAATGTAGTCAGAATTTGTGATAAGTGTTTTTTTTTTCTGGGTCAATGGCTGAGAAAATATTAGAGCCAAAGAATCAGAAAGGCAGCCAGGAACCTCAATTTTTAAAAGGAGAGGTCAGCAATGTCTCCCTATACTATATATACCCTATACGTAAACGTATACCAATGGTGAATTAACATACCCTAATTGCATGCAGTTAGAAAAATAAAGTAACGGGCCCACAAATGTACCCCTACAACCCTTAGAAAATCGTTTTTTTTCTGAAAGCTTGGCCTACATACTCCCCAAATTGACGGAACTGAGGCACCAACACTCCACTCTAGGAAGTGGTGTGTTCAACAAGCAGGGAAAAGTAACAGGTTTTCTTTAATGTACTTCTACCCAGTTGCACATACTCAGCTTTTCTTTCAGCTTCCAGGAGAGTGTAATCTTTGAGTTGCTCCATTCGCAGATCACAAAAGGCTGAGTTTCCTTCCTACCCTTTTTAACAGCACTGAGTCAATGACCAAGTATCAGCATTGTTTCACTGTTTCACTGCTCCTTCAAAACCTGGAAAAATAGGCCTTTTGTTTTCTGCTGAAAGCTGAACAGAGCATTGACACAGCCCAGTTTTGATTTAATACATGTGAAGTCATTGTAATCATTAAAAACCTTTACTTTAAAAAAAAACATGATTTTCTTCTCTTTTTTCAGGTTTTCAGGCAGAAAAGAAAATAACACATCCAACACATTCTATATTCTAGCTTTCTCTACCTCCAAAACAGGAGGACTTGTGCTTTTTACTGGAGTTCTGCTAATGTATCTGATGACAGTGACTGGGAACTTGCTTATTACAACATTGATCTGCCTGGTGCCCAGGTTGCACACCCCTATGTATTTCTTCCTATGTAATCTCTCTATTGTAGATGTCATATATGTTTCTAGTATTCTTCCAAAGCTATTGTCAGTAACACTAACAAATGCCAAAGCAATGTCTTTTTCAGGATGCATAGCTCAAACTTGTTTTCTTGTCTTAGCTGTTGTTTGTGATATGTTGGTGCTGACCGCCATGTCTTATGATCGGTATGTTGCCATCTGTAAGCCTTTGCAGTATCATCTGATAATGAATAGAAGAGTTTGCACTATAGTGGCCATTTCCATTTGGGTTATAGCCATTATTAATTCAGTAAAATATGGCATTATTACTTCTGTGTTATCCTTCTGTAGCCCACAGAACCTAGATCATTTTTATTGTGACCTAAAAACACTGTACACAGTCACCACTAGTGATACTTCCAGCAGGGAAATACTTATAATTGTGGATGATATTTTTCTAGCATTTATACCCTTTTCTTTGGTTCTGATATCCTATGTGTATATTATCTCCTCCATCATTAAGATAAGTTCATCAGCTGGTCGCGCCAAAGCATTCTCAAGCTGCACCTCTCACATCACTACCATCATATTGTTCTATGGCCCGGCTATCATACACTATGCTGATTCAGAAGCTGGAATCTCTAAAGAGGGGGATAAGGTGATGTCATTGATCTATATGGCTTTGGTCCCAATGCTGAACCCTGTAGTCTATACCTTAAGAAATAAAGAGGTTTTAGGAGCAATTAAAAAGCTTCAACCAGTCACAAATAAGCTTATGCATACTATTTTTGTATAACATTATGTTCATATTGTTGTTTTTTTAGTTTTATTTAGTTATTACTAACTAACTTACTAACTAAATGTAGTTATTACAAGTACTTATATAGCACTGTCAATTTATGCATCACTATACATATATATTGTGCATTCATATCAGTCCCTGCCCTCAAGGAGCTTGCAATCTAAGATTTCTATCTCACATTCATACTAGGATTCATTAACCTAACAGCATGTCTTTGGAGTGTGAGAGGAAATACACACAGGGAGAACATGCTAACTCTATGCAGGTCCATAAAGGCAAGATCCATAAAGATTGGATGAGCGAGTTTGGGGTGGTGGAACTTGACTGTCCTGACCTAAACCCGATAGAACACCTTTGGGATGAATTTGAGCAGAGACAGCGAGCCAGGCCTTCTCGTCCAACATCAGTGCTTGACCTCACAAATGCGCTCCTGGAAGAATGGTCAAACATTCCCATAGACACTCCTAAACCTCATGGACAGCCTTCCCAGAAGAGTTGAAGCTGTTATAGCTGCAAAGGGTGGGCCAACTCAATATTGAACCCTACGGACTAAGCCTTGGGATGCCATTAAAGTTCATGTGCGTGTAAAGGCAGGTGTCTCAATACTTTTGACAATATTGTATTTAGAGATGGAAAGGGGTATATCATTTATATATATCAGCTCAAAGTAAATGATTGGTTAAAACACAGGGTTTTTTTTAAATCACTTTTCCTTTTCCTTCTTACTGGCTTTTAAAAAAGTGCAATAATTTAAAAGGTGAATGAAAGGTTTATTGTAGAATAACACTTTTGGAGCAAGCTAAATGGTAAATTGTTTAGAGGTAATACTTGTCTGAAAACTATAAGGGGTAGTTTAAACAAAAATGTGTTATTATGTCAACTTTAAAAAGTATATATAACCATTTTTTTTTCAGTTTTTCATAGAGTACCAAATGGGTAAAAACTTGTCAGGTTATTTTTTACCATTTTGTGATTTCCTTCACTTTCTGCCCCAGAGATGCAACAGGATGTGAGATTTTCCTTCATCTCTTGTTCTGGTAACAGCTCTTGGATTGCCCTTCACTCTTTAAAGCCTCGTACACACAATGCGATTGTTGTACGACCGCACGTCCAACTTTTCTCAAAATCATTTGTCCATGATTTTGTCAAGGGTACTGTCGGTAGTCAAATTATCGTTCGACAAAGCCGACATAGTGATGTGTTACGAGCGTATAAAGAGGAAGTTCAGGTGAATGTGAATTGTGGATTACGGACGCAGGTTTACACGACCAAACACTTCCTGGATTCTGAGCATGCGTGTTTGTACTTACAACTTTTGTTAGTCCAACTTCTGTAGAGACGAGCCGAAAATCGTACAATGCCTTGTCGGCAGACAAAAGTTTTCTAGTCTTCTCATACAACTTTTGTTGGACGATAATTCAAAATCAGCTGTTGAATATAGCGTACTAACGGTCGGATTATTGTACTGTCGTATGACAGTTTTCAGCCAATAATTGTACCATGTGTATGGGCCTTAAACCATTAACTGCACTCAACCTCTTCTCCCAATCCAATAATTGGGAGGTAGTGGTGCACTGACTGAAGCATCTGTGAGCCATATATTGTAAAGTCTCTTCAATAAAACGCTGGCAGCATGACAAAGATTTTCAGATGAACATCAATTTATTAGCATATAAGGGCACAGAATAGGTAATGCATTCCAGCTGGTTTTAATCATAACTATCTGTTAGTGACAATTCACCACTTCAGCCTCGGAAGGATTTCCCACTTTAAGACCAGAGTGCTTTTTGCGATTCGGCACGGCGGTGCTTTAACTGACAATAGCGTGGTCATGCGACGTTGTACCCAAACGAAATTGGAGTCCTTTTTCTCCCACAAATAGAGCTTTCTTTTGGTGGCATCTGATCACCTCTGCGTCACTTCTGATCAGCGCTATAAACAAAAAAAGAGCGACAATTTTGAAAAAAAAACAATATTTTTTACTTTTTGCTATAATACATATCCAAAAAAATATTAAAAAAAACAAATTAGTTAATCAGTTTTGGCCGGTATATGTATACTTCCTCATATTTGTGGTAAACAAAAATCGCAATCTGTGTATATTGATTGGTTTGCGCAAAAGTTGCCACATTTACAAACAGTGAGAATTCATTTATGGCGTTTTTACTATTTTTTTTTTACTAGTAATGGCAGCGATCCGCGATTTTTAACGGGACTGCAATATTGCGGCAGACATGTCGGACATTTTTGACACTTTTTTTTGGGACCACTGACATTTATACAACAATTGTTTCGAACATGTCGGGACCTCTGTACAGACGGCGTTATAACGTCAGGGCAATTTTTAGCGCCTAGCGACGGTAATGATCATTTTTTTTTTATCATTTTTGCGGTATTTACTTAAGAGTGACAAACATTTACACCGTTGAAAACGCGTTTGGTTAGTTATATGTGTCTAACGCTAAAAACAAATGGTGTTTATACTCCTTCATATGTATATGGCCGGTTTTGACTAATTGATTAAACAAAAAAAATTATAAAAAAACCTATACATAATATCGTTTTTCATTTTTTATAACAAAAAAAAAGTTTTAACAG
>BLSH010530743.1:104736-120743 GCA_018402905.1 Glandirana rugosa
CTGTAGTTAAAACAAACCCATGTTGTAGCGTGCTGGCGCGTTGCCCTCTTCCTGACCAGAGCACTTTTTGCAATTCGGCACTGTGTCATTTTAACTGACAATTGCGCGGTCGTGCGATGTTGTACCCAAACAAAATTGATGTCCTTTTTTTCCCACAAATAGAGCTTTCTTGTGGTCTTATTTGATCATCTCTGTGGTTTTTATTTTTTGCGCTATAAACAAAAAAAGGGCGACAATTTTGAAAAAAAAAACAATATTTTTTACATTTTGCTATAATACATATCCAAAAAATATATAAAAAACAAATTTATTTATCAGTTTTGACCGATATATATTCTTCTACATATATGAGGTAAAAGAAATCGCAGTCAGCGTTTACAGATTTTATATAGGTTTGCGCAAAAGTTGCCGCATTTACAAACCATGAGAATTAAGTTATGGCATTTTTACTATTTTTTTTTACTAGTAATTGTGGCGATCTGCAATTTTTACCGGGACTGCGATATTGCAGCGGACATGTCGGACATTTTTGACACTTTTTTGGGGCCGTTGACATTTATACAGCGATCAGATCTAAAAAAAAAACACTGATTACTGCATAAATGTCACTGGCCGGGAAGGGGTTAACCTGCAGGTGGCAATCATGGGGTTAACTGTGTTTCCTGGACCTCCTCATGTCAGCCTACTATGGGTCAGCTCCGCCCCCTCTTACCCCTTCAGGACAACCTCTTTCCAAGCCTATAAGAGGCGGCTGTCTGCCCATATGCTGTGTTCTTTTTTCGTCCTCGCTCCGGACGCCTCTTAAGACAAATATATATATTCATACACACACGGAAGAAGAAGCAAGGTAGGAGACTTACTGCGAAACCTTCTAATGTTCATGCGATCCTGCTCAGGTTCATGCGCTCTCCTGAGTTCAGAAGATCCCTTGTCTGGGCTGTAAATCTTCCCTTGTGGGGTACCCTTGGTGCTGGGTCTCAGTGAAGCAGTATAAAGTACTGCATGTGTACGTCGGCCTTTAGAGAGTGGTTAAACACTGCTGGATGGGCTGTGCAGTGGCAGGCGAGTCTCACTTCAGCAGTTTAAAGAACTGCATGTGTACACCAGCCTTTAGGAAGCGGTTAAATACTGCTGGTGAGCTGTGTGGCGAAGTGATGAGAGAGCAAGGACAGAGTCTTACTTCAGCAGTTTAAAGAACTGCATGTGTACACCAGCCTCTAGGAAGCGGTTAAATACTGCTAGTGGGGCTGTGTGGCGAAGTGGTGAAGACAGCAAGGACAGAGTCTCACTTCAGCAGTATTGAGGTGTACACCGGCCTCTAGGAAGCGATTATACGTTGCTGGATTGGGCTGTGTGACAAATGGATGAACAGCAGGCAGGCTGAGGCTTGTAGTCCCACAGGAACTCTCAGGAGGTTGCTGAGAGTGGCCACTTTCTGGTATGTTAGGAACGCCCTCTCCCATGCTCTGGTTCCTGCTTCTCTGTGGTGATTACAACACCTGTGACCCCAGCTTGTCTCATAATCACTGCCTCTATGCTGAATGATGTGGGATCTCAACAGGGCTGCAGCCTTGAATTGCTGGATAGATCTCTGGCTGTCTGTGAGTGTCCAGGTGTCCTGCGTCCTCCTGCCTGCCTCTATAGCACTGAAGAACGCATGAAAAAGTTTTTTTTTTTGTTTTTTTTTTTTAAAAAGAGTGCAGTCTTCTCTTCACACAGAGAAGACCCGGATGCGGGATAAACGCCCGCAAGGAAGTTCCAAGGAGCCGCATCACCCGCAAAAAATGAATCGCTCAGTGTGTGATAAGTCGGCTCAGAGGAATGGTCGGCGGCGGGATAAAATCCATGTGGAACACCACTCCAGGTCACCCTCTCGGGTGCCTCATTGCATTGCCGCAAGCCCAGGCCAATGGCTTTTGCAACACCAGGAAGCAACCGCTAAGCGCTAGCGTGTGCATAAGCAGACCCTCTTCATCTTCTGAAAGGGCCTTGGCCCGGGAGGAGAAGGCCTGCTGGGCGCGCGGACAAACTCCCTGCCAGGGAGCCGTTTATACTTCTCTTGTTTAAAGGAGGCCGCATGTGGTAATGCAGCAGATGCACGCCAGGTGAAGCACTATATTAAGGCGGCAGTCAAGGGTGGCTGGAAGGCTGAGGTGGTACTCTTCCACTTCAGCTTCAGAATCAGAGCCAGAGGCAACATATCGCTACAGTTCTTTTGGCTGATTCGCACCCGTGCGTTTTTGGTGCGTTTTTGCAGATCGGCACTACAGTCTATTTGGCATTGTTTCCTATGGGACATGTCTGTGGTGTGGGTCTGCACGATGCGAGGGATGCTGGAGATGCATGGGTGTGAGTCGAGCCTAGGACCCCTTTCTCGCTGAGGCGCTTTTCATGCGTTTTTCAGGCGCCTGAAGAGCTCACGAAATCCTATTTCTTTTAAACTCAATGAATGCTCTCACTCTGGAGCAGTGCGCTGGCTAAATGGTGGAAATTTCCCCTCTCCATTGAAAGCAACGGAAGGCTCTTCAAAAGCGCTTAGTATTTTGTGCAGCGAGAGTATTATCCGGACTTGAAAAGGTCACTCCTGTCCTTCCCATTATTTTGGTTTTTAATACAGGAAATAATGAAAGATGAATGGGGAAGGCCTGATAAAAGATTGAACGTCCAACAGGGTCTCAAACTTGTACCCTTTTTGCTCTAGGGATGCTAAGCTTTGGGAGGCCGCGCCTAAGGCGGATGCCTCACTTCAGAGACAAGCTTGGCACATTACCTTGCATCTAGATGACTCCGTATCCTTCAAGATCCGATGGATCGTAGGATGGATACAGATCTCTAAAGAATGTACACGTTAGCCGGCTAGAGCACTTACCTAGTGGCAGCGTCCTTAAGGTGTGCATTACGGAGTTGGAGCCCGGTTCTTTGGGTTAAGTGATAGGGGAAGAAAGTTCCCTCCTTTACAGTCCATTAGGGTCAGGTTGTATTTTCTAGCAAGTGCCCGTGGACCAGGTCAGGATAATACTGAAATTTATGGCTCAGTCTATGACGACACACAGAGCCCTATGGCTGAAGCATTGATCTGCGGATAGTGCTTCCAAGCACAGCCTTTGCTCAGTTCCTTTTTGATGGAAATTTTTTTGGCAAGACCCTGGAGTCAGAGGTGCAACAAGTGTCTGGAGGGAATGCAGGGCTTATTCCGCAGGGAAGGAAAAGATTTCCCTCAGCCGTTCGATCCCTTCAGAGAGATCTAAAAAGAGTTTCGGGGAAGCTTCCGTGTACCAACCGGGGCGACCGTTCTTTAGACAAGTGGAAGGAGCAGGGTCCAGCCTTTTCCAAGGCAACCAAAGCCAAGGCGAACCAGCCGGCGAAAGCTTCAGACAAGCTTTTCTGAAGGTTTTCCTGTCCAGAATTCCCAAGTGGGAGCAGACTGTCTTACTTTGGAGAGGTCTAGGCGGAAGAAGTTTAAGATACCTGGATCTTGGACTTCATTCAAGGAAGACCTCCCTAGTCTCATTCTGTGGAGATCCGAATTTCTACTTTTCCAGTGGAAAGGGCGTTCTTTATTAATGTATGTAAAGAATTTATTGCCGTCTAGCAATTCTGCCAGTTCTGAAACACGAGAAGGGAGAATGATTCTATTCTCTTCTGTTCTTGGTAACAAGATCCTCAGAAGGATTCAGGCTGGTCCTGGACTTAAGTGCCCGAATACCTTCATGAAAGTCCCTCCATTCAGAATGGAGTCCTTGCAAACCATCATTGTTCATTGTGAAGAAGGGAGATATGCTAGCGTCAATAGGCCTAGTGGATGCTTACCTTTATGTGCCCATAAGTGCATCACACCATCGCTTCCATGGCACGTTGTCTGCCTTTTGGGCTGGGCATGGTTTCAAGAACATTTTCAGAAGTTTTGGCTGTAATCATCGCTATCTTAAGGATCAGAGGCATTCAAATTTTTCATTATCTGGACGACATTCTTCCTCGGGCCGCGTCAAAGTCCCTCCTTCAACAGCACGGGCTGATAACCTGCAGCACGATCAGATGGTTTGGTTGGTTGATCAACCATCGCAAGAGCCTGTTGCAACCGACTCAAGTCCTAGAGTATCTAGGAATGCAATTTGACACTACCCAAGTTCGTGTATTCTGCCTCTTAGGAAGTTGGTGGAAGTTCAGACCAAGTCGGGAATGGGCATGACCAGGCAATTTCTGATGGCCAAGAAGTGTATGCACTACCTGGGCCTGTTGTCATCCACAATCCAGGTAGTACCTTGGGCCAAATTTCGGAAGGAGAGTTTTTCAATACAATTTTGTTCATCAGTGGGATCGCCACTCATTAGCCCAGAAGATCTGCCATTCAGTACCAATAAAATGTCCTCTGATATGGTGGAAGGTATCTCAGAATCTATACCGCTGGGTGCCTCTCGAACCTCCAGTTCCAGTAGTGCTGACTACAGATGCCAGCATAGTAGACCGAGGAGCTCATTCCTTATGCAACAAGTACAGGCAAATGAGAAGCATATCTATCTCAGCATTCAAACCTGTTAGAATTAGGGGCCGTTAAGCACACTCTAGTAGCCTTCCAATCGATGTTGCAAAGCCTACGTGGCCCGGCAAGGGGACACCAGGAGCCTCCCACTACTCAGAGTGGCATGCCAGATTGTTCCCTAGGCAGCAGCATACCTTCTGGGTCCACAAAACAAGCTGGTGGATCAACTGAGTCAGAGATCCGTGGATTTGAAAGAATAGAGCTTGGATCCCAGATACCTGTTCAAAATATTCAAGGTCTCGGCGACCTCAATCATAGATTGGGTGACGTTGGAGGAGAACTCTCAGATTACGTGTTACTTCTCCCAAAGGTGGCAATCGCAGGCTTTAGGCAAAGAATGCTCTATCCATTCCATGGGACTTTTCCTTAGTCTGTGGTTCCTCCGCTCTCGCTAATCCTCAGAGTTTTAATGAAGAATAGGAGAAGATAACAGCAATAGCGGCATGGCCCTTCTGGCACAGAAGACCATGATGTTCACTAGCATAGAAAATGGCAATGTGTCAGCCAATTCTCCTGCCTCCTCACAAACATTTTCTGCTGCAGGACAAGCAGTGTAACCCGAAGCCGGGAAAACTGAGGTTCATGTCGTGGAGCTTTTAGTCAAAAGAAAACTACTGATAATACTTTATTATAGGATATATAAGGCCTTTTTGTCGCTTCTCAGCAGGAAAGAGCTGGGTTCTGAGGGCGCCCGTGGTCTCTAGCATATTGAAATTTCTCCAGGAAAGTCGGGGCAAGGGTTTTGTCGTTCCTCAAAGGTTTGAGTCTGCCCTGTCAGCTACGGGGGAACAAAGATGGGCCTTGGATCCTCTAGGGATGCATTCCTGAAAGGCAGCAATAAAGATCAGGCCTTCAATAAAGCCCTTTCCGAAGTGGGACCTGCCTTTAATTCTAAAAGCCTTATTAGCACCTCCGTGCACCTCAGTGCAATTTTTTGATCTCAATTACATTGGCCAGATGGGTGTCTGAACTGTGTGCTTTTTCAACCAGGGAGCCGTATTGCCGAATTCTCCAAGAGGAAACAATACTCAGAACAGTCCCCAACTTTCTTCTAAAAGGTGGCATCAGCCTCGCAGTTGAATTGGGAAGCAGTCGTCTCGGCTTTTCCGGGTAGTAACTTGAAAGACGAATGGACTAGGCTGGATCTAGTGCGGGCCTTATCAATATACCTAGAGTGGACTAGATGTCTGGAAACATGATGAGCTCTTCATCTTACCTGGGCCCTCCACGAAAGGCATGGCTAGGCCTCCTAGAATAGGGTCTTCATAGATCGTTAAACATATCCAGATGGCATATAGAGAGGCGGGATATCCTCCGCCACTGGAGGTCAAAGCACATTTATGAGAAGCATGGCAGATTCCTGTGCGTCATACGCTAAGGTGTCAGCAGAAGTAGGGTGCAGGACAGCTAGCTTGAATGCACCGAATACTTTCATTACGCGCTACAGAGTGAAGGTAACTCTGACGGCATCGGAAGCTTTTGGGTCTACTGTTTTGTCGGCGGCTGTCGGCCATTAAATTATTGATATCGGTTTATGATTCTGGTGTTTGATGTCTTCCCTCCCCTTATGTGGTTGATTGCTTGGTACATCCCATAGTAGGCTGACATGAGGAGGTCCAGGAATGAGGAAAATTGTTTTCATACTTACCGTAATTTTCCTTTCCTGGATCCTCCTCATGTCAGCCGAGGAATTCCCACCCAAAGTCCGTCGCAAGGTGGGTAAACTGAACACTGCATATGGGCAGACAGCCGCCTCTTATAGGCTTGGAAAGAGGTTGTCCTGAAGGGGTCAGAGGGGGCGGAGCTGACCCATAGTAGGCTGATATGAGGAGGATCCAGGAAAGGAAAATTACGGTAAGTATGAAAACAATTTTCCTCATTCCTAGGCGTGTTCTAACTGTGTGGGGTCTGGGCTGCCAGGGGCATAACAGATCTAACTGATCCTGATGACAGGGATCAGTAGATCACTGTCATGCTGCCTGACAGAGTGGGGAACCGCCATGTTTACATCGACGGTTCCCTGCTTTTCTTGTGTAGCAGGCGATCGCGGGCCGCCGGCGGACATTGAGTCTGCCCGACCCGCCACCACACTCATGGAGCGTGCGACGGGCACAAGTGCGTGCCGCCAGTGGCATGCTCCTGCCCGATAGCCGCGCATGTGCGAATTGCCGTTTATAAACGACGATACGCTGACACATTGCAGCATTAAATGTACGCAAGCAGGTCCGGAACCAGTTAAAATAGCTAGTGTGGGACAAATGTAGATGGGGGGGCGCCCGTTTTTAGTCATGCCTAGGGCAGCACAAAACCAAACTACACCACTGGACACCATGCAGTGATCTATAGTATTTGATGCTAAGTGCAGGGGAGCAGATTATAATTGCAGCATGGTTTACAGAACCCAGTGTCAGTGAGAGGAAAAAAATGCCCTAATGTCAGTAGTAGGAAAATTTTTAATCAGTGCCCTTGACATGTAGGAGGAAAAAATGTTTGAGTTTCAGTAATCAGTAGGAGGGAAAATGCCCCAATGTCAGTAGCAGGGAGAATGCCTGATGTCAGTAGTAGCCTGGCAACAGTGGACAATGACAACAAGAATGTCCCAGTGTCAGTGGTGAGTGAAAGAAAAAAATTCCTTAGTATCGGTAGCCAGTGGGAGAAAGAATGCCCTAGTGGTCAGTATCAGAAATCAGTGGAAGATACAAATGCCTACTTTTAGTATCAATAGGAGGAAAAATGTAGGGGGCTTTGAAGTGTGCTTGGGGCTGGGGGGCTCTGGAGGTGTCTATTGGGCTCTGTGGGGCCAAGGGGCTTTGCAAGGGTCTAAGGGACACTGTAGGTTAAGGATGGTTCTGCAGTAGGCTGGGGGAGGGCACTTTGGTAGTTGAGGAGCACTGTGGAGGACCGGGGGCTCTGCCGCAGGCATTTTTACCTCTCACTGATGCCACGGACCAGAAGGGCATTCCTCCTTGCACTGACCACCAACACTGTGGCAATGTTTCCTTCCACTCACCACTGATCTGGGGAAATTTCTAAAATTTACTGAAGCAGGCTGGGGGGAACTGTGGAGGGCAATGGGGGCTGTACGGCAGAATAAGGGCTACTGTGGCGGCTCTACAGAAGGTTCAGGGCACTATAAGAGATGGGGTGCTTAAGAGGGCTGAGGAAACTGTTGGGACATCGGGGACACTGTTAAGGACTGACGAGGGGGGCACTGTGGGAGGTTAAGGTCACTGTGTTTGGCTTTAAGGCACTGTGATGGCTGACTGATGCTGTGTGAGGCTGAGAGACACTGTACCCCATAAGAAGTATAGGTTAAAGCAGAACTAAACTACATCTGAGTACCACAAACTAAAAATGCTATTTAATACATTTAAGCAAAGCCGGCCATCCATGTCTCCATACTTTATTTTGCTGAGAAATCACTTTGAAAAACACCCCCCTAGCATTTCTGGCTGTGGCCATCTTGAGTAAAGGCAGAAGATTCATGTAGCATTTAGTTCCTGGAATCCATCTGCCCTTGCATGCATACAGGAGGGTGTGCTTAGCTGTGAAACCCCTTCCTCTCCTCCTGAAGACTCCTTGTATGTATGACTTCTTTTTTCTAGGCCTGGAAACCAGAAACTAGCCTAAGAAATGTTAAAAAAGTTAAAACAAGTAAATTTGATATACTTTCCTATCTATTTGCTAATGCTAGTAGTATAAGGAGCAAAAAATTGATTTTTACTTACCGTAAAATCCTTTTCTCTGAGTTCATTGATGGACGCAGCAGTTCTTGCATATGGGGTTATGCCACCTTTCACTAGGAGTGGACTAGGCAGAACACAGTTCAGCTAAAAGCAGACACAGCCCCTCCCAGGGGGTGGTCCTCACTTGGTATAACCCCCTACCCTGCAAAGCCAACTCAGTTCGCAACAAGCAGTACAAACTCAAAAAAGAGGGGTGGGTGCTGCGTTCTGTCAATGAACTCAGAGAAAAGTCGAAAAATCCATAATTCTCTATCGTTCATTGAAGGACGCAGTAGTTCTTCATGACATATGGGGACGTCCCAAAGCAGTGTCAAAACGAGGGGTGGGTAACGCAACAACAAAACTGTACCCAACAGAAGTACTCTCCGTGAGGGGCCAGACACGACTCATACCGCCGCCTGCAAAACTTTGCAGCCAAAAGCAGCATCCGAGGATGCTAAAACATCAACTTTGTAAAACTTTGAAAAGGTGTGCACGGAGGACCAAGTAGCTGCCTTGCACACTTGAGAAACCGACCTCTGATGTCGGAAAGCCCAGGAAGTGCTAATCGCCTTGGTAGAGTGAGCCGTGACTGGAAAAAAGGCCTCCGGACCCCGGATAGTATAAGCAATGGTCACCGTCTGTATAATCCAATGCTAAATAGTGGTCGACAAGGCCGCCAAGCTCTTGCGTGGACCATCCACCACCACAAAGAGCGCCTCCGACCTCTGAAAGGGGGCCGTGGTCGCGAAATATACCCACAGAGCCCTAACCACATCAAGGGAGTGCAACGCAACTTCCTTAGGGTGAGACAGGCACGGGCACAGCGAAGGAAGGACAATGTCCTCATTGATGTGGAAAGAAGAGACCACCTTCGGTAAAAAGGAAGGTGTAAGACCAGATACAGAGATCTACAGGACAGAGCCGCCAACTCAGACACCCGGAAAGCCACCAGGAAAGCCACCTTCTGCGATAGCAGCTGCAAAGAGATTTCCCTGATATTTTCAACAGGCGGCTTCTGAAGCACTGAGAAGACCAAATTAAGGTACCATGGCGCCACAGGCGACTGCACCTGGGGGGCGACATGTCGAACCCCTTGCATAAAGGTACGGATCAATGAATGCGTTGCCAAGGGACGCACAAAAAAGATTGCCAGGGCAGAAACCTGCCCCTTGATAGTGCTCAACGCCAGCTTGTGGTCGAGGCCTTGTTGAAGGAAGGCCAGCACCCGAGACGCCGAAAAGGAATGGGGGTCCACCCCCCACTTCGCACCAGGCGATGTAAGCCTTCCAGGTGCGGTGGTATATCCTACGTGAAGTGGACTTACGCGCCTTGAGCATGGTGGGGATCACCGATTCGGAGACTTTCAATAGTTCAATAGCCAGGTCGTTAAAGCCAGGGAGGGTAAAGCAGGGTGCAAGATGGGGCCCTGGGACAGCAGATCCTCACGAAGCGGGAGACGCCAAGGAACGTCCACCACCTTTCGCACCACGTCGGCGTACCAGGGATGCCGAGGCCAATCCGGCACTAGCAGAATGGTCGGAATCCCCTCTGCCTCTATTCTGCGCAACAGGCATTAAGGATTGAAGGATTATATATGGGATTGTTTGGTTATATATAAATTACTATTATTATTATTTTTTTTTTTTTTTTGGTTGAACTAGATGGACTTGTGTCTTTTATCAACCTGACTAACTATGTAACTATGTAACCCAGACAGGGCGCCCTTACAACCTCCCCGACCAGTGGGAGAGACAATGCCTGATGTTCCAGCACATTGATCGGGAGACAAGACTCCTCCGGGGACCAGCGACCCTGGGTCGACAACAACCCCAGGACCCCTCCCCAGCCCAACAGGCTGGCGTCTGTAGTGACCACCGTCCATAGCAGGGGAAGAAATTCAGGGCCGGGGCCCACAGCCACCAGACGAGAGAGGATCTGGTCTGGCAGTCCAACCTGTTCAGCTGATCCAGGGATGAAGGGGACCTGTCCCACAGCCACAGAATCGTCCGCTGCAAGGACCGTGTGTGACTCTGGGCATACAGTACCGCCTCGAAGGTGGATACCATAAGCCCCAAGACCCGCATGCAAAACCTCAGGGAGGACCACCTCTGGGATAGCAGGGACCGCACCGCCTCCTGAATCGTCTGCAGCTTGGCTGGCGGAAGAAAAACTTTTGCCTGTACCGTATCCAAGTTCAGGACCAGATACTCCAGACGGTGTGACGGAGTCAGCACTGTTTTGGGAGATTTATCACCCAGCCGAACTCCTGCAGAGAGCTCAGAGTGATTGCCACGTCGTCCCTTAATGCTAAGGCCGACTCCGCCCGCAGAAGAAGGTTGTCGAGATTCGCCACCACCGCAATGCCCCTCTGCCGCAGCAGGGCCAGTACCAGGGCCAATAGCTTGGTGAAGACCCGGGGAGTGGAGGTCAGACCAAACGGGAGGGCCACAAACTGGTAGTGGTGTTCCCCTACCACAAAGCGCAGGAAGCGCTGGTGCTGAGCGCATATGGGAACTTGCAAAGACGCATCCTTGAATTTTTGCACCCGCACAAAGAAATTGAGTGCCTTCAGGTCCAGAATGGGCCGAACCCCATCCTTTTTTGGAACCACAAAGAGGTTGGAGTAAAACCTGCGGAAACACTCCGCGGTCGGGACCAGGACGACCACCCCCTGGCTGAGCAAGTCCTGCACAGCCCCGATCGGGGCCTGCCTTCACCCCGGGAGGAGCCTCATGTTGAAGGTGAAGAACCTGTCTGGAGGCTGGGTACGAAATTCTATCTTGTACCCAGACAAAACCACCTCACGCACCCAGAGATCCGAAATGAGGGAGGTCCTCCGTTCCGCGAACCCCAAGAGATGTCCCCCCACCCAGGCGACGGGCGGGGGAAACCCATTATGCAGAGGAGGGCTTCTCCGTCTTCTCTGGCTTACACTGCCAGGGACACTTTTGGCCTCCTGCAGCAGCCTTGGTGGGCTGGGAGCCTTTGCTCGCCGAACAGGGTGCACGAAAAAACTTTTTCTGCCCGAAAAAGAGGGGCCCGGCTTATGTCGGGGCTCCTTGCCCCTTCTAGGCTCAGGAAGTAAAGTGCTTTTCCCCCCATGAGATCCTTTATGATCTCATTCAGGGAAGCCCCAAAAAGCCGCCCACCTTGAAAAAGCAGGTCCAATAAGGCCTTTTTCAATGCCTGGTCTCCCGACCAGCATTTTAACCAAAGCAAACACCTGATAACCACCACGAAGGCAGACAGTTTCGTTATCATAGGAGCCATGTCCAGGGCAGCATCACAAAGATACCTAAGCCCCTGGGGCAGCTGACCAGCGAGCTCCACACATTCAGGAGGATCCTGAGTGCTGCCCAAATCGCGGTGCAGAATGGTTGCCCGTTCCTTAAGGATGTTCCTTACCCACACATGGAATTCTGACCGCGGAAGAGAGCGTGAGAAAGGAGAGGACCAGCACATCCATAGGTCGGATTGTAGACCTAAAGCGCGTTCTGACTTCTCCACACCGTATGGTTGGAGAGTCAAAGGAATCTGGTAAGCAGGGTACAATCCCCTGAGTTATTTTTATCATCACTCAGCACCGAAATGCAGCACGAGCACCTTAAAGTATAAAGAATTGTCCCACGCATAAGGAGATAAAGCAGAGATAGACTGGAACTGAAACAGCACCCATTCACTTTATACCTTGGATTGCACATAAAAAAATCGTTTGGCACAGAGCACAGCACTTTTACTTGGACTTTTATATATGTTGATTATTATATATTTTATATATTTATTGCATTTGTGTGAAATTGTATATATATTGTAATTAAGAGTTCACTGCAAGTTTATTTTATTTGTATCACCCAGACACTATCAGATCTACCGTAGCAACTGGGCTACAGCAGCAGTAATAGATTTTTAATGTATGCAGTATTTTTATGAATGAATGCAATAGCACTAGGAGTATGAAATAGGGAAAATATCACAAACCACGAATTGCAAGCGCTGTTGAACACAAAGCACATATTGTTCACATAAATCACGTTCCTTAAGCGCCTGCGCCACCAGCGCAGAGGCCAGCGCAGGCCGCATGGCCGACCTCGCCAGGATGAACATAGCCTTGGCCAACGCCTCGAACCGTCTATCGGCCGGGTCCTTAAATGACGGAGTGCCCTCTATCGGAATCATGGTCGCCTTGTTCAGGTGGGACACCGGCAAGTCAACCGTAGGGGATACCCACTTTTGGACAAGGCTATCCTTAAAGGGAGGCCATTGCCATTCCTTATAAACAAACTGATCGAAGTACGGCAAATAAGGGAACACCTTAGGGGCCCAGGCCAGCTTACGCGACCCGAAAGCAAAGGCCGTCTCCTGCGATACTCGAGCTGTCCCCAGCTTCAGCTTCTCATGGACCGCTGAAATCAAAGAGCCCACCAGCGCCTTTTCGTGAGCAACGGTGGCCCCTGAGGATTCCTCCTCACCATCAGAGGAATCCCGGAGCTCACCATCCGACAACTCGAGGGGGGTCCCCGTCATGGTGGAGCCCCCTCCAGTTCTGATTCCTCCCCAGAAGATAGGGGAGGGGGGCCGGCTCCACCCAGTAGAAAAAGTCCTCCAGGATTGAAGTCAAGGTAGCAAGAGGAACCACAGGTCCCAGTGCGCCCGCAATCTCCCCGGAGACTTCCAACGGGGAAGCCCCTGCTTCAGCTGCCATTGCGCCACCCACAGAGGCCTAGGTACCAGGATCAGGCGCCCCCCCTCCACCCCAAGAATCCGCCACATAGGGTCCCGCGGGTACCCAGGAGGACTCACCAACCAGCCTGCTCCCTACCCCGGGAGAGTGCACTGCTGAAAGCTGCTTCTGCTGCTGTTGCCCGCCGCTGCCACTTGTCCCCCACGTGCTTTCTGCAACCAGGAGATAGAGGAAGAAGCGCCAGAACACACAGGGACCGCCCCCCCTATGCCACTCCTATGACTGCAGAGCGCGGGTGACCACCCAAAAATGGCCGCCAGGCACACTAGAGGCTAAAGAGAACGGCCAGCCATCGAAAAATGGCGGCCGCGTCTACAACACGTGGCCGGCTACAGGAAAATGGCGTCCAGGCCATGAGAAAATGGCGCCGACCGTCGTGGGAAGTGGCCGCTGAGGCGGCCGACAGAGGCGTCCGGACCCCACTCTGCGGGCCCTAGCTCAAGGAGGATCCCCCCTGCACCAGGGGGGGAATAAGCGAGCGGAGCAGCACCCAGTGGAGTGAGGGAGGGGGAGGGGGTAGGGAAGGGGGTGAAGGAAGGGAGAGAGGCCAGCCCAATACCCCAGGGGGGAACCCGCCTGCCCCCCACACCCCAGTGGGAGCAGGGGTGCACTTACCCATCCTGACAGGCGGAGCGGGTATCCCACCCGAGACAGACCGGCCACACCTGCGACACCGAGGGGAGCTGCCGGCCAAGGCGACAACCGTGACACGGGCCCGACACCCGGTCCTAAGTGCTCCAGTGGGAAGTTTAATCTGCAGGCCACCCGCTCAGAACTGAGCCTGACGCGGCAGGCCCAGCTTGTAGCTAAAGTCGGCTCACGTCCGTTGACCGCGCTGGGGAGACTACCTGGACCTAGGACATCCAGCCTGTCACCCAGCCGGCTACTTGACTGTAGTCTTCGAAGCAAAAAATTCTTAAAAAAGAAAAAAACAGGGAACACAGGTCCCAGCAGGGAGCCAGGTCCTACTCCTTGCACTAGGCAGAAAAAAACTGAGTTGGCTACGCAGGGTAGGGGTGTTATACCAAGTGAGGACCGCCCCCTGGGAGGGGCTGTGTCTGCTTTTAGCTGAACTGTGTTCTGCCTAGTCCACTCCTAGTGAAAGGTGGCATAACCCCATATGTCATGAAGAACTGCTGTTTCCATCAATGAACGATAGAGAAAATAGTTTTTTGTTCTTTGAGAGAATGAAGTTCCCCTTTAAACTTCTCCTTCTTCCTCTCCCCAGTTAAGTGATAGATCACCTGACAGGGAGAGAAATGATAGTACTTCACTGTCCAGCAGGGATAATTAGGACTATGATGTTGTAAAAGTTTTAACTATGGCATATGGAGTGAGGCAAGAAACAGTCTACAGTATATTAGTTCAAACAGTAATTATAATAATATAATAAACTTATTTTCTACATTAAAAGCTACTAAAGTAAATCTATATCCATAAAAAAATATATCCTAAAAATATTTAAAAATAACAAATATTTTGGTACTGTAGATCCCCAGTGCCGGCAGCACTCATGCAGCCCCAGACCATAACACTCCCACCACCATGCTTGACTGTAGGCAAGACACACTTGTCTTTGTACTCCTCACCTGGTTGCCACCACATACGCTTGACACCATCTGAACCAAATACATTTATCTTGGTCTCATCAGACCATAGGACATGGTTCCAGTAATCCATGCCCATAGTCTGCTTGTCTTCAGCAAACTGTTTGCAGGCTTTTTTGTGCATCATCTTTAGAAGAGGCTTCCTTCTGGGATGACAGCCATGTAGACCAATTTGATTCAGTGTGTGGCATATGGTCTGAGCACTGACAGTCTGATCCCCCCACCCCTTCAACCTCTGCAGTAATGCTGGCAGCATTCATACATCTATTTTCCAAAGACAACCTGCACTCAACCTCTTTGGTCGGCCATAGCGAGGCCTGTTCTGAGTGGAACCTGTCCTGTTAAACCACTGTATGCTCTTGGCCACCGTGCTGCAGCTCAGTTTCAGGGTCTTGGCAATCTTCTTATAGCCTAGGCCAGTGATGGCGAACCTTGGCATCCCAGATGTTTTGGAACTACATTTCCCATGGTGCTCAACTACACTGCAGAGTGCATGAGCATCAGGGGAAATGTAGTTCCAAAACATCTGGGGTGCCAAGGTTTGCCATCACTGGCCTAGGCCATCTTTATGTAGAGCAAAAAATATTTTTTTTTAGATCCTCAGAGAGTTCATTGCCATGAGGTGCCATATTGAACTTCCAGTGACCAGTATGAGAGAGTGAGAGCGATAACACCAAATTTAACACACCTGCTCCCCATTCACACCAGAGACATTGTAACACATGACACATGAGTCACATGACACCAGGAAGGAAGGAAAATGGCTAATTGGGCACAATTTGGACATTTTCACTTGGGGTGTACTCACTTTTGGTGCCAGCGGTTTAGACATTAATGGCTGTGTGTTGAGTTATTTTGAGGAGACAGATTTACACTGTTATACAAGCTGTACACTCACTACTTTACATTGTAGCGAAGTGTCATTTCTTCAGTGTTGTCACATGAAAAGATAGAATAAAATATTTACAAAAATGTGAGGGGTGTACTCACTTTTGTGAGATACTGTATACTGAATATACACAAATTAAAGCCCTACCTGTTCTCAAAAAAACAAGATATAATATGTAAATGTAGTCTTTCTTTAATCCTAGAAAGTATAATGTGTGGAACTGTGACAAAAACACATATAAGTCATATGTCATAGAGTGTTTTCACTCATGTGGGGAGTGTAAAAACATTTATAAAATAAGATAGAAAAGTACACTGTTGTGACTTCTTTACTGTGAAGCGATGTTACATTTCATCACTCACATGTCGAACATATTGTCACATTTAGACAGAGGAGTTTTATTGAGTTGTGTGTCGGTAATTACAGATTTGGCGACCGTGGTTTTCACTCATGTGGGGTTCACTTTTACAGGTTTAACACGGGTTAATCGGTAAAAGGAAGG
>BLSH010530744.1:30179-67203 GCA_018402905.1 Glandirana rugosa
AGGCCTTCGGGTTAACTGTGGTGGTGGAAGTAGGCCGAGCGTGTGGGGGAAAGTCTCGATTCTGGTCCGTTGTTCGAATAAGAGGGGGACTCAGACTTGTACCGAGAGAATCTAGGTCCTCATGGAGTGGGTAAAGGGCTTCGAGTTCCCTATCTACCCTGTACCTCTGGATGTAGTTTCGAGAGGGTTGATCTTTACTAAAACTCCGGATACACTGGTCCAATCTCTCCTGTATGTCCGTTTTTGACAGACTGGACGCGTTTCTGTATCCGGGGGCGTACCTCCTGTAACTTTAGTATGTCCCATCTATCCCTTGAGCTTCGGGAAATGGGTGAGGTACTCCTGGATCTAAGAGAGCCATGTTCAGACTCAGGGGGAGAATAAGCTTGTTGCCTGGTCTTAGCTCTGAAAGGGGGTGTGCGAGCCGGATGAAGGTGGTGGTGTCAATTGGGCTTCCGGAGATCCCTTGTTGTGCTGGTTGGAGCGGCTAAAGAATCGCCTGATTTCCCCCTTTTTATGGGACATGCCGGTCCCCCTACCATCTCCTTTGTTTCTCTTCCCCATGGAAGCATATCGCCGTGGTGGTTCGTGCTGGTGAAGGGGTGATAAAGTCAGACGGAGCGGGAGCCTAGATCAGATGCATCTCACCTCTCCATGGGCCAGGCCATGCCCCCTATACAAGTTATTTAGCTGTAAAATCCTCCCTTGTGTAGACAGTCAAAAGCCCTGAGACTGCTGCTGAGTGCCCCCATCTTTGATGTGATGTTAGCAGGCCCAGCAGACTCCTAGCTGTCACTCAAATGACAATCTAAGCAATGATGGTCAACTTTCTTGATATGGGGGCCTCAGGTGTGGCCCTCAACATCACCAAAGGGCTGCACATTAAATTCAATGTCAGAGACAACAGACACAGCAGGATTTATTCAAAAACGATGGGCTTGATAGAAGAGATGGTCAGAGACTGTGAACATGGTACAGGAGATGGTCAGAGAATGCACATATGGTACAAGACATGGTTAGAGACTGCACACATGGTTCAAGACATGGTCAGGGACTGCACACATGGCACAAGACATTGTCAGAGACTGCACATATGGTACAAGACATGGTTAGAGACTGCACATGTGGTACAAGACATGGTCAGAAAATGCACACATGGTACAAGACATGGTCAGGGACTGCACACATGGTACAAGACATGGTCAGAGACTGCACATGTGGTACAAGACATGGTCAGAAAATGCAAATATGGTGCAAGACATGGTCAGGGACTGCAAGCATGGTACAAGACATGGTCAGAGACTGCACATGTGGTATAAGACATGGTCAGAGACTGCACATATAGTACATGAGATGGTCAGAGACTGCACACGTGATACAAGAGATGGTTAGAGACTGCACCCGTGGTACAAGAGATGGTCAGAGACTGTGAATGTTCTTTAATAGTTGTTGGAGATTGTTGAAATGCTTCTGAAGACAGTCATAGAGTGGAGACGTATCACTTGGGACTACTAGGTATGACTACTATAATAAGACAATAGGTCAGTGCCTGCAGGGGCCCTGGGGGCTGCACTAAAAGTTCCAAATGGCCACACACTGGACACCAGGGCACTAAAGAATTCACCCTTTGCTTCTAACCTGGCTGCTACATAAAAGGTTCCGTAGGCGCACGCTCGCCTCCTAGCAGCTGTGCACTAAAGTGACGACTATAAGTGGTGATTCGTGGGACAGAGCCATGCTGTTGCCGCTTATAGTCGTACGGCGGTTGGCAAGTGGTTAAATTGTTGTTAGAATAATGGAAACCTGGTTGCATGTTAGTCATGACTCATGATTGCATAAATGTGCATGGTTATAGGGTGTTATGAAGACTAAAATACACTAAAAGGGATAAAACTTTGTTTCATACCAGCTGTGAATGAATACATATGTGAATACCAGGACAGCATGAAGTCAGTAAAAATAAATAAATAAGAGACTGTTCAGAAGAAAAAAAAAATATCTTACTTAAAGCGGTCCTTCACCCTCCCCGCTATTTTTTTTTTCTTATCCCCTGCTTACCTTGTTGTGGGTCCTGCACAGATAACATACTCTCCTGCCCAATGGATCCAGCGGTGTCCTGCTAAGATCCTCCTCACTTCGGTCCCATGATCGGTCCGGCGCCACCATCTTAATGCGTGACATCATTGGGAAGCCACTGGCTATTGTGGGTTCAACCGGCGGCTCTGCCAATGACTCACCCCTAAGCCTGTCCTCCTCCTCTTTTCTCAATGCAAGCTAAGGCACAGTGAGCAAAATGCACTTAATTCGCCTAGGCTAGAAGATTTTGTGAAAAAAAAAGGCCAAAAAAATAAGCCCGATTTCAATAGCAAAGGGCAGGAGGGGTGCAGGGGAGGTAAGATGAGTAAGAGGGTGAAGTGCCGCTTAAAGTGATGCTAAACAGAGAGGTGTTAATTGTCATAATTCATTTATATAAATCATATATACAGTATTATGTCGCTGATCTTTCCCTGTTTTTGGCATCTGCAGGAAAGATCTTTAGGAGTGGCTTCTATTACTGTGGCATAACTCTGTACAGCCCTGACAGAAAAGCAATTTTATATTTTAAATACTGAAAACTGTTTTACAGTACCCTCTAAATCTTTATTGAACATCAAATGTATATTTTTTGTGCATTAATATGGTGTAGGCAAAAGATGATTGACACTAGCTTTCATTTTGTTCAAACTGCACCTGCATCCTAGGCTCTATTTTTTTACTTTACAGGCATTAGCAATTGCATTTGATAAATTTAATACTGATTTATATTAAAACTAAGTTTTTTTGTGTGTTTCTAAGTGAATGTAATCAATTAGCATACTATATCCCGCCCCCATAGTGTTTAGCAGTAGGAGGACGTGAAGGAGGAGGGAGGGGAATGTAATTTACCATTGTGTATAAGCCCACATGTGTGACTCTATTGTCATGTGGGTATGCACATTCTGTTATGTAGCATGTAATGAGTGTTTTTCCATATTCTGGGTTTAATGACACCTTAATTAATATCTTTAAATATATACAAGTGAAGTACAAATATCTGGCAAATTGTCTTTTTATACCAAGGACTGTAGTAAGAAAAGGGGATATCCTTTGTAAGAGTAAAGGAAGAAAAAAGGTTTTATATCAGGGAGTTAGACCAAGACGCTCTGGGGAAAAGTAGAGATTTTTATGGTGCTAGCACAACTATTTAGTTAAAAGTAAATATTTTAATAATGTTCAATTACAATAACATGATGATAACACATGAGTGTTTAAAAACATATCATCCATTGTGTGGAGTACATAGTAACACAGACATAGTATCCTGATACAGAGGGTTTACAACGGTGTTGGTGGATTGTGTCCCAACATGTTTCGCTGTGCCTGGCTTCTTCAGGGGACTAATGATTGTAAACCTATAATTCCGTGTGTGGTCCCTGTGGTGTCTAGAAGAGGAGTTGAACCACAAACAAAACTTGCTGTGAACAAAGCCAGAGACTGGTATATCTGTATCACCAAGGCAAAATGAACCAGGAGCCGAGTAGTCAAACAAAGTTTGGTCAACGAGTCAGAGAAGGCTGACGTAGTAGAGGCATGGCTCCTGGGCACCGATCCACGGTATCCAAGAAAAAAGGTTTTGCCATCATCTCACGAAGAGGTTCTTTATAGTAAGATGGGTTAAACTGCGTAATGCTTTCCAGCATTTACTACAAAAAATGGCATTTAAAAACAAATAATAATATTTTTTTCTAACTAATAAAATCCAAAGTTGTAAGTTGCAATAACTTTGCAGAACTCTGGCCAAAAAATGAATAGATAATTAAAAGATGAAATAAATAAAAAAAAAACCTACAGAAATACTCAGCTTTAATTCGGAGGTATCTCGGCAGTACTGTTTTTACACCACTAGATGTTCTCAGGCATTCCTCTGAGCCCAAGCCATCATGGGACCAAGTCTCAGTTTATGGATGGACTTTGAACTCATTAACTTATTGGCTTCTTGTGCTGCTTCTCTCTCATAGTCTGAACTCTCCTGTACAGATTCTGCAAGGGACCGATAATAGGTAATATTTAGGCAATTAAACTGCTTGCATTTAAATGTTTCAAATCATTGTAGTGTGTTGCCACTGTGCTGCATTGTGCAAAAATGCTACATGCTCCGTTTTTAACCAGTGCACAACAGCACAGCGTGCCGGAGTGAGCTAGGCAAAATAAAAACAAGTCAATTTGTCTTGTCCTTGCATTATCCAATACAGATGCTTTGCAGAGCTGCGTTAACTTATATCTTTTACACCTGACTGGGGTTCAGCTTCAGGTCTGAGGGCTTGTTTACACTAACAGCAAGAATTGTCACAACCCACACTTGGATTGCTTTTCAGAGGCATTTGACATATTGCCTCCTCACTGCCTTTTTTAATCACCTAGATGCCTCAATACCGCACTGCAACAGATTGCATTGCACATGGTTGCAGGGCAGTTGCAGAGTGGTCCCATTCACTTGAATGGGTCATGTCTGGCAGGTGGCAGTGCCCACCGACAGGGAGCATAATTCCTGCTGCAGCCACAAAGCATTGCAGCCTCGGCATGTGTGCACCCCCGGCGCTGCCTTTGCAGCTGAAGGGGGAGCAGTTTACCTGAAATATCCTAGCTCAGCCCTCAAAATTTCCACTTGCCTGCTCGCATTTGGCGAGTGGAAATTAGTTTAGGGCAAGTGCGGACTGGGCTGACAGTTTCCTGGCTGTTGGCTTCTGACAGAAGCGGTGTGACCATCAGAGCTCCCTGCCCCCGGACCACTCTGATCTGCTGTAAGAAAGGCTGCACCACTTCTGCGATCAGAAGCAATCAGCCAGGAGGATCTGGCGGCCGGATCACACAGAGCTGGGATCTCCTGCTGTGACATGGCTTCTATGTGAATAGCCGCTGTCGTGCTGTCAAACAAAGTCCCGCCTCCGGGATCAGAATTGGACTAGTGTACTGTCTATTAGAGTAGCCAATCCAGGAGGCAGGACTTAGTTTAACAGCTCGACACCGGCTATTCATATAGAAGCCGCGTTTCAGCGGTAAATCCCCGCTCTGTGTGATCTGGCCGCCAGATCCTCCTGAGAGTTTCCTCCCGATCCTCCTGATTGCTCCCTGCTGCACTGATGGGCAATAATATCCTGCACTGATGGGCAATGACATGCTGCACTAATGGGCAATGATATGCTACATTGTGGGGCACTGATAAAGCTGCACTAATGGGCAATGATAGGCTGTACTTATGGGCAATGATAGCCTGCAGTTATGGGCAATGATAGGCTGCATTGAGGAACACTGATAAAGCTGCACTGATGGGCACTGATAGGCTGCACTGATGGGCACTGATAGGCTGCACTGATGGGCACTGATAAGGCTGCACGGATGGGCACTGATAGGCTGCACTGATGGGCACCGATAAGGCTGCACTGATGGCCACTGATAAGGCTGGACTGATGGGCACCGATATGCTGCACTGATGGGCACTGGTAAGGCTGCACTGTTGGCCACTGATAAGGCTGCACTGATGGCCACTGATATGCTGCACTGATGGGCACTAGTAGACTACACTGATGGCCACCGATGAGGCAGAAATGATAAGGCAGCACTAATATGTGTACTGATGGCCACTGATACGGCAGCACTAATCTGCTGCACTGATGGGCAATAATAGGCTGCACTGATGGCCACTGATGAGGTTGTGTTTAGGGGCAGGACAGGGTAGGGATTGTGTGGGGCAACTTGTGGCGAGGAATTCTTAAGGCCTGGCTAGTAGCTCAGGACTTGAAATTTTGAGCTCTTTCCTAGCTAATAATGTATTTCCATTGGCTTCTAAAACAACTATAATGGTTTTACTCATATATCACCATTAAATGCAAATGATATATAAAAAAATATATTTTTCTTAAATTTGTGTTAACAAGCCATGAATGCAAAAGACAAAGTACCTAGTCCCCATGTTGATGGGGACAATGGTCTCTTTCCCACAACCATAGCCCAGTGGTTGTGGGGGTTTATGGATGGGGGCTTATCAGAATCTGGAAGTCTCTCTTAACAATGAAACCAAGAAACACCACACACACACACAGACACACACATACACACACAAATGTGAATGAGCATTTACAAAAAATAAATAAAACAATAAATAAACATTAAAAAAGAAACAAACATAGTTTTTGACAGGTCCTTTATTTTTTTTTAAAAAGTGTCCTCTGATGCCTATACACTGTCAATCACGTCATCCAGCAATGTAGATATACAGTACATGAGTCAAGATGCCCTATGCCAGCCGAGCCCCCAAAATAAAATATGTGCCAAAAGACAAGCACTCTGAACATTAAACAGTGGATTGCCATGAATTATGGGATCTACACTTGCAAAGCTATTGGGTGACTTCAGGGAGCTCCAATGAAGTAGTCATCCAGGTGCCCCACCACCTTAGGCCGTTCTAATTCAGAACACAAGACTATAAAAAAAGGGCCTGAATAATTCATTAGATCCTGAACAACGACTCCAAAAAAGTAGTGAAGAGCTCCATCCTTGGCAATGGATTCCGCACCAACCTCCAAAATATTCTGATGCACAGGAACGCTGGGCTGCACAAATGATATAGGGCTGTGATCATCACTGGTCAGTTAGAATTTTTTTCACTCGGGGACCCAGGTTTTTCAGAAATACTCTGTCATCTGTTGTAAGTCATAAGCCTGAATCCTCAGATTCTTATCCGGAATGGTATAAATGAAAAGAAACAACACTGAAGTAGGTATATATCAGTAGTGGTTCATGGTGGTTAGTGTGCCTATACAGTGTGCCCCAAATACAACATATTTTGAATGACCCCTGGGAGTTTGGGAGGTGGTGCGTGCTAGAGTACCTTAGCTGCTCCCTTTCTCCAGCCAATTTTTCGGAATACTTTTTTCATTGCCTCTTTAACATCTTTATTTCTGAAACTGTATACTACAGGATTTAGCAGAGGAATAATGTATACATAAAGGACAGTAAGCACCTTTCCTTCTTTTAGTGACACCGTTGCCTTGGGTCTAAAATACAGATCAAAAAGTAATATATAGAAAGAAGTGACCACACTAAGGTGGGAGGCACAAGTCGAGAAAGCTTTGTATTTTCCAGCTCTAGATTGAATTTTCAGGATAGTGGATATTATGTAGATGTATGAAATCAGTGTAAATATGAAGGATGTTGTCACACACAAAAGGCCATGCAGCAAGATTGCATTTCTTATACTAGTAGTATCGCTAATCGCAACCTTTTCTAGTACTTTAATGTCACAAAAGAAATGGTTGAGTTCATTTGATGCTCGATATGTTGCCATGAATGTGGTAGTGGTTGGAGCAATTGAACCTAGCATTCCACCCAGCCAGGTTCCTACAACCGCAACTGTACACACCTTCCTATTCATAATCAAAGTATAATGTAAAGGTCTACAAATGGCCAAGTAACGGTCATATGACATCACAGTCAAGAGGAAATATTCTGTGTTCCAAAAGGAAACAAAAAAGAAAAGTTGGGTGATACACTCTGGTAAGGATATGATTCCATTGTTGGTGGTAAAGATGCTGATCAGCTTTGGAGAAGTCACAGTTGTGTAGACTATGTCCAGAGAAGAGAGGTTACATAAGAAGAAATACATTGGTGTGTATAATGTATTGCTGAAACATATGAGCAGGATAAGAACCAAGTTTCCCAGTACTGTCAAGATGTAAACACAAAGAAAAAAAAGGAAAAGAGGAATTTGTAATTCTGCAGAGTCTGAAAACCCAACAATGATAAATTGCACTGTGTAGTTTCCATATTTTAAGACCATGATTGCAATTATGCAACTCCTTGCATATGAACACATACAGAACATATGATACAGCAGCTAAAAGTGAAATATCGTACCAAATGATTTTTTTTAAATATACATGTAGTGCATAGCCTGCTGCAAATTGTAATTTTGGTTTACAAAAGGATGTGGTTGCATCCTCCCAGATGAGCTCCTAGTTTTTCACTACTGAAGTACTTTTTATGAAAAAAAGAAGAGTCCAGGACAGGAAACGTATTGTTACAGGGAAAAGCTGAAGTACTAACTACTGACGTTAGATGTTGCTAGAGTCCAGGACAGAAGATGAATGAAAATATTAGAATGCATCAACCCATGTTTTGTTTGACTTAAAGTATAACTAAAGGCAAAACTTTTTTTTTTAGTTTTGGACAGAGTGGAGAGGGATTAGAGCCCCTGTCAATATGTATTGCTGTCTGTGCCCCTGTTAAGGAGATTCAACAGCTCTATTTGTCCTGTTTATCATTATCATTGAAATTGAAAGTAAAAAGAAAGCCCCAATTTTTGGGTTGTCCCCAGAAAAGTAATAGATGGGAAATCTTCCAATGGGCGCACTAGTTCTGGTGAGCTGGGGGTCCCCAAGAAATTCTTGAATTTGCACAGATATCATCTCACTTCCTGTTTGGCTATGGGACAGCAACTGAAGGAAATCTCTGCAATGGGACACAGATGGCGAAAAAAAAATCTCTCTCTTGCTCTATCCAAAATGGGAAAAAAAAGTTTTGCCCATAGTTCTACTTTAAATGTTAAACACCTATTACCTCATATTTATCATTTTATTTTCATTCTGTTTGTCATAAAAATAACTAAAATGTGTCTGGCTACTTACATTTAGTATCTACTGCATGTGTTGCATGAAAGTTTCCTTTAGTGCCCGTTCACACAGGGGCGATTTGCGATCCGACTTGAGTTGCCTCAAGTCGCCCCAAGTCGCTTGACATTTGAAATCCCATTGAAATAAATGGGAGCCGCCTTAATATACACGACTGAAGTCTCTCCGACTTCAAGGTGACTTCTGAAAAGGTTCCTGTACTACTTCTAGGTGACTTCTATCCGACTTGTGCCCATAGGATTCCCATCTACATGGAAGCGACTTTACAGTTAAAAGAAAATAATTTATTTTTAGGCAGCCCCCTCCCTCCCTTCTCTGATTGGTCAAGGCAAAGTCGTGTTGTAAAGTCACCTGAGGTCCTTGAAGTCGCGCTGGAAGTCATGTTGAAAGTCGCGCTGAAATCGGCTAGCGAAGTCGTGCCGAAGTCGGGTCTCCCCTATGTGAATACAGGCTTACCCACTAAATCTATCCCTTCCTCCTGCTCAAAGTCTGCCACATTATTGTAGTACGGAGGTATGTCTGCTCCATTCTGACCCAGAGAGCTATGCTGGTGGAAGCTTATGGTCCTTATAGACTAGACAAAATGTAATCCATGAAGTAGGGAGGCTTCCATCGTCCAACATCCTTAAAGTGGTCGTAAAACCCTCACATATACCCAGATAAATGACTGGCCTCAGATGATACACAGAGATTAAACAAATCCTCCTACATAAGTTTTACTTGTTTATCCACAACCCTCTCTTCTCTACATCCATTCAAGAAATGAATTTAAATAAAATCCTTCTTCATCTGCCAGGAGCACATGGGAGGGGGCAGAGAGCTGCAGTTAGAGCTCTTGTACAATGTGTGAGAGCTGATTGGAGGAAAGGGACACACCCTCCACACACAGCACAGGAATGAAGGAAGGATGCAGAGCTGTGTTTTGAATAGACAAGCTGTGTGCTGAGCTCTCCTCCCCATCATAAATTTATTTCTGGAAAACTTGTCAGAAGTGACACATGCTGATAGCAGAGGAATGAAGCACCAGAGAGAAACGACACTTAGCGCTTTGAATGTAGACAAGTAAATAATACAGATATATGTGCTTTGTTCAGATTTCATGACTGAGGTTTACAAATATTTTAAGGATGAGAGCAGTGATAAAATATTGGATGGTACAAAGTTATAAGAAAGCAGTTCCTCTCGTACTATGGTACTGTAGACCTGTTCCCTAAAAGCTCTTGGCCAAAACATTTGTTTTATTTTGGGATAGAGTAGCTTTTTTTTTTCTTTGCTGTCTGCGTCCTATCTCAAAGACTTTTTCAGAGACTCAGAGACACAGGAAGTAAAAGGAAATCTCTCTAAAGAAAGGGAATTTTTCTATTGGGAAATGTACCCTCACCTCCTGTTCCTGTGACAACTGTAAAATTTGGGATTTCCCAAAATACCAGAAAAAGTGGTCACCAGGACCAATAGAGAGTATACAGGTGATACTCAAAAAATTAGACTATCGTGCAAAAGTTAATTTATTTCAGTAATGCGACTTAAAAGGTGAAACTAATATATGAGATAGACTCATTACATGCAAAGCAAGATAGTTCAAGCCATGATTTGTCATAATTGTGATGATTATGGCTTACAGCTCATGAAAACCCCAAATCCACAATCTCCAAAAATTAGAATATTGTGAAAAGGTGCAATATTCTAGGCTCAAAAGTGTCCCACTCTAATCATCTAAATAAGCCATAACACCTGCAAAGGGTTCCTGAGCCTTTAAATGGTCTCTCAGTCTGGTTCAGTAGGAATCACAATCATGGGAAAGACTGCTGACTTGACAGTTGTGCAGAAAACCATAATTGACACCCTCCATAAGGAGGGAAAGCCTCAAAAGGTAATTGCAAAAGAAGTTGGATGTTCCCAAAGTGCTGTATCAAAGCACATTAATAGAAAGTTATGTGGAAAGGAAAAGTGTGGAATGAAAAGGTGCACAAGCAGCAGGGATGACCGCAGCCTGGAGAGGATTGTCAGGAAAAGGCCATTCAAAGGTGCTGGGGACTTTCACAAGGAGTGGACTGAGGCTGGAGTCAGTGCATAAAGAGCCACCACACACAGACGGATCCTGGACATGGGCTTCAAATGTCATATTCCTCTTGTCAAGCCGCTCCTGAACAACAAACGTCAGAAGTGTCTTACCTGGGCTAAAGAGAAACAGAACTGGTCTGTAGCTCAGTGGTCCAAAGTCCTCTTTTCTGATTGGGGGTTGATTTGGGGAGCCATGTCATCTGCTGGTGTTGGTCCACTGTGCTTCATTAATTCCAGGGTCAACGCAGCTGTCTACCAGGAGATTTTGGAGCACTTCATGCTTCCTTCCGCAGACTAGCTCTATGGGGATGCTGGCTTCATTTTCCAGCAGGACTTGCCACCTGTCCACAATGCTAAAAGCACCAAAACCTGGTTCAATGACCATGGGATTACTGTGCTTGATTAGCCAGCAAACTCGCCTGACCTGAACCCCATAGAGAATCTATGGGGCATTGCCAAGAGAAAGATGAGGGACATAAGACCCAACAATGCAGAAGAGCTGAAGGCCGCTATTGAAGCATCCTGGTATTCCATAACACCTCAGCAGTGCCACAGGCTGATAGCTTCCATGCCACGCCGCATTGAGGCAGTAATTGCTGCAAAAGGGGCCCAAACCAAGTACTGAGTACATATGCATGCTTATACTTTTCAGAGGTTTGATATTGTTCTATGTACAATCCTTGTTTTATTAATTGCATGTAATATTCAAATTTTCTGAGATTGTGGATTTGGGGTTTCCATGAGCTGTAAGCCATAATCATCACAATTATGACAAATCACGGCTTGAACAATCTTGCTTTGCATGTAATGAGTCTATCTCATATATTAGTTTCACCTTTTAAGTTGCATTACTGAAATAAATGAACTTTTGCACGATTTTCTAATTTTTCGAGTATCACCTGTACATTTCCCCAGCTTGGAAGCAGACAGCATTAAAATCTTGACAAAGGTCCCATTCGATCCAACACTTTAAAAAAAATATTTTTGGCTTTTATAAGTAATAAAAGAGAAAGCAAACACAATAGCTAGACAGACTCCACAAACAACACCAAACAAATGAGGATTAATGGCAATGGCATGACCCATGATAGTAAATATCTTGGAAAGTAATAAGATTGTCTATGTTAGGCTAATTTGACACTTGAGGTCGCTGCAGAAAAAAGAATTAGTCAGCATCAGATTTGCAAGAAAATGCAGAGAGAACATTCACCTGCTTTATATGTGTTGGTTCCTCACTGAAGACGCCTAACTTCTTTAGTGGCAAAAGTGCCTAAAAATGTAAGTCGCCAGTGAGGGATGAACACTTCACTCATTCAGTCAGCGAAGGAGTAATACATGCAAGCAGGTGAGTGTTTCACTGTCCCCATATGTCCTCCAAACTGATATTGCCACTGACGAGTTCTCAAAAGCGACAGGATCCTTAATATGCCCCAAGTGTGACATTACCCTTATAGCAATGGATCAAATAAGGATCAATGCTTAGAAATCAGTAAACTGATTTGTTAAAGTCATAATTCACAGGGAATCTGGTCAGCTCACTGTACAATAAGATTCACAGATAATAAGCAATTCATGTTTTTTGTGATTTGTGCAATTTTGTAAAGATGCTATGTACCACATTGTTGGGTCTCTCCATAGTCCCACCATAGGAAAAAAATATTTTGGCTGAAGTTGGATGTATTACATAACATACTTTACCACCACATATAACTTACCATGCCCTTCTAAATTAAGCAATTTTAGATTAATTTTATTTACATAGATTCTTTTTTAAATATGTGGAAATATATGTAATTTACTGTAAATACTTTTTTTTATTATAATGGGGTAATAATATAATGATAATAAGAAGAAGATATACAGTATTTTCATTTCAAATAATATTAGAAGATGTTAACAAAAAAATGTCAAAATGCAAAATTACATTTCTTATTCATTTTTTTTAGAAAAAAAAAAGTTTGTTCAGATATAAACTACCAAACTTCTGTAAAAATGATTCTAGTAATGCAAAACAAGTTCCCTTACTTTTATCCATGGTGGAACGGTGTTTTATGTATTAGAATAAATACTTGCTGAAATTTTAAACATAATGTTTTGTCTTGCTGGCTGTATTTATTACCATTTCAATGCTACCAGGAATTTCTTTGTGATCCTTTGGGTTTGTTTTAACGATCTTCGCAGTGGGTCTCATAAGACTCTATAAAAAATTACCTAACACAACCTTCTAATTAAGGTAAACTGTGTTTGTTAATAACATTTTGTGTATCAGTTTTGAATAAAATATAAGTTAAAGGCTTAAACAGTATTACCCTTCCCCTTAAATGACCAGTGGTCAACAACGCCTAGATGCCCAGACCAAATATAGCACTGTCAGTTTACTTTACAACAACTTTAGCACTCATTTTCATACCTAAAAACGTGAATATATATTTTAAGGACCTATATGACTTTTATTTGGTACACATTTTAAGTAAAATAAAACCCTTTCTTTTTTGTAAGTTAGAAAATGTAGGGTCTGACACTGTCCTTATAGGTAGTGTGGCCTTAATGCATGGAGAGCTACATGTAGTTGTGCAAATTGCATAATTATAAGAGGATATCATAATCCAAAACCTTTGTTTGAAGAATTCAAAGAAGATAAAAAAGTGTAGGGTTTAGAAATCAGAGAGTAGAGACTTTGAAGAAAACAATTGCGTAGTTTGAGGAGCATTGTGAACTTACTCTCGTAGGAGCTGTTGGTACATGATGGGTTCTCCTACCGTTTCTAGCGACCCACCCTGTAACTGGACCTGACTACTTTATTAAAGTAGAAATAAGCCCTTGTAAAAGTCTTGTCCAAATAGGTTTGACAATAGTAGTAAAGGCATTCAGTTTAGTTTAATTCTACAATACACTGAAATTAGAGGACTGGCATCTGTTCTCTTTACCATCCATGAGGGCCACGGGGTTGATTTACTAACACTGGAAAGTGCAAAATCTGGAGCAGCTGTGCATAGAAACCATTCAGCTTACAGTTTATTTTGTCAAAGCTTAACCTCCCTGGTGGTATGATTATGTCAGATTTTTGCTTCTCAAATCGGTACATTGTTTGTCATAGAAATTTGGCGTCTTATATTGTAGGCCTGTAATTCTTAGGAATAACTCACTTAAATCTGTCCAAACAAGAGTCTAGTAGACATCCCAGGTATGATAAAGTTTGAAACAACGAAATCATAAATTATAATATAATAAATAACTATAAATAATTATCAAATATAATAATATAATCATAATAAAACATATTCAATAATGTAATCAAGTCAAAACACTGAAATTTGCTCAGTTGCAGCATTGTTATTGTCGTCACTTTCAGTGTCTGATGATAAATTTCCCCACAAATCAATCCTAGAGTTGAGCGAACCCCAACTGTAAAGTTCGGGTTTGTACCGAACTCTCGGGTCTCTGTGTCCCAAATCCGAACGTTTGAGAAAAACATTCGGGTTCGGGTTCTGGGTTCTGGTATTTTATCACGCATGTTGAATAGCTGCAGGCCAGCCAATCAACAAGCGTTTCACTGGTTTTCCCTAGAAGCCATCACAGCCATGCCTACTAATGGCATGGCTGTGATTGGCCAGTGCATCATGTGACCCAGCCTCTCTATGAGGCTGGAGTCACAGTGCTGCATGTCACATGCTCTCAGGTTAGTGTACGGAGAGGATGCTGCCGGCGCTGTGAGGGACAGATTGCAGTGATAATAACTAGGTAGAGATTACTACTACTGCTTTGAGGGACAGATTGTAGATCTATAACATCTCATCCTGCATTACAGAAAGATCTGATTACAGAACAATCTCTCATCCTGCATTAGAGAACGATCTGATTACAGAACGATCTCTCATCCTGCATTACAGAACGATCTGATTACAGAACGATCTGATACTGGACTAGGTAGAGATTACTACTGCTTTGAGGTACAGATGGCAGATCTAATAACATCTCCCATTTTCTTCCTTTTGTAGCCCTCTAGCATTTCCAGGACTTTTTTACAGTAATTTTTGTGCCGAAAAGTTGGGGTCCCCATTGACTTCAATGGGGTTCGGGGTCCAGGGTAAAGTTCGGATAACGTTCGGTACCGAACCTGAACGTTTCCGGAAAGTTTGGCTGAATCCCCCGGACCCGAACGTCCAGGTGTTCGCTTAACTCTAATCAGTATCATTCAATTCTGCAAATGATTCTTATTTACCATCACTGTTTTCTAGATGGTTCAAAATCACTTTTGACATAACAGTGACACTTTTTGGATGCCATGGACATTCTCAAGTTTCCAGGCAGAAAGAATGACATATATAATATAAAAGTGCATGCAGGGCACTGGACAAAGCACTAGGGACAAAAGGGATGTGAAATGATTTGATACAGTAATGTAATCTTACAGATTACAATGTACTGTATGTGTTATGTGTTTTGCACTTTTTGAATTTGCTGCCGGGCTCCGCCCCCCATGCGACGCGACACTCGCAGGGAACGGAGTCTGGAACCCAGAGGCTTCGAACGAAGATTCCGCTGGAGAACACAGCGGGGGGACATCGCAGGATCCTGGGGACAAGGTAAGTAACTTTTCCAGGATCCTTCGATGCGATCCCGTGTGTGGCTTGGGGGTACCGCTTTTGGTAGTGAAAACTCACCCCAAACCACACTTGGGATAACTGCCAGGGAGGCTACTTGAACAAGCTAAAAGTAGATGATGATTGGCTACCATGTACAGCTGCACAAGATTTTGCACTCTCTTGTTTTAGTAAATCAACCCTTTGTCTCAAATGCATCGGGTTACTGGAGAATGACACTGCAAGTAATAATAAACAACAATGAATGCAACCAAATATCTCCAAGCAGGAGTAACGTAATTATTTGGCCTAACTACAATCTCAGGAAAATGGAACTTTAATGGTGCTCAACCTCAGAAAAACAAACATATATGTACAAGTTTATTAAAAACACATCCTTTTTATTATAATTTTTTTTTTTTTTTTTTTAAAAAGGACAATACGTCCATAAAAATAATAGATAAATTGAAGATGTTTATAACATCAATTACCCCATACACCTTCTTATGTTCAAATACATATTCAATCATAAGTATCGTGGCTATAGAACCAAACAATAAGCAGACTGATAGTAATCAGAATGATGACAGAAGGCGTAAGATCCCTTATGAGTGATGCCCATCAATGAGGTTATTTATCATAGATTTACATTTTGGGACTTTTTTGAGTGAGGGAGTTTATTAAATAAACAATTTTTAAACAGTGTTGCATGTTATTTTAGTATTTGGCATTTTTTGTGAGTAATCAGGGGTACTATGTAGGGGCAGATATCTGGGCCCCCTTACTTTAAAGGGGGCTTATAGATTCTGATATCCCCCATTCCCATAAAGCCCCACATTTTCCAGGCCAGGGATGTGGAGAAGAGGCCATTGTCTCCATCCAAATGAAATAAGAAAAAGGGGAAAAGCGCCTCTAAGTGTAGTAGGACCATAAAGTTTAACCCTTTCATTGCCAGGTCCATAAGTGATATGGGCCGGATAGCAGAGGGGTTCACACACAATCCGATGGCTGCAGCCACTGGGATTGTGTATGAAACTGACAAGCAGACCCCTGTCTGTCAGGTGGAAGCATTTGGGGGGGCTGCACTGCCGCTCAAATTCTTCCACACACCCCCGGTAACGGGGTCCCCCCCAGCATGCCCCCCTCCCATGTATTCCAGGCTCCGCTTGCCCATCTGCAGGCCCAGGACCAACATGGCGGGTGCCAGAGGGTAGAGGGTGGAGAGTAGACACACGTCCGCTCTACTCCCCTTCTTGTTGGTGACCGGGAAAGCGGTGTATATGACGTCACTTCCTGGCTAGCATAGCAGGGAAAGAATGTATTGCAATGCAATCTGCATTGCAATACATTTAGTGGAGCCCAGAGGAGACTTGCAGGGTCTAAAACACCCTGCATGTCTCATTAAATTGAACCTGTCACCAAAAAATCAACACATAGGGTACTCTTTGCTCACTGTGATGAAAAAAAAAGTTAAGCAAAAAAATATATATTTTTTTAATTGCAATGCACATAAAATCCCCTCCCCCCCCAAAAAAATTGAGGCCCCCCCAACCCCCACATATAGACACATATGAACATAAATCTAAATAAAGTGCAGCGCTAGTGTCAAAATAGTAAAATCAGAAGTCAAATTAAAGTGCATCGTGCAAAATAAACAGTATTAGGATTCATTGCAGACTATTACACCCGGACCGTAGAGCGCTCACAAGTTTTCCCAATGTCTTGAGATGTACAGTAATCCGTCCTTGGGCAGAGTCAGTATGGGGGATCCTGATTGGTCACTTTAAATCTGGAGATTTCTCCCTGTCAATCTTCCACAGAGATAGGATTCTTCATTGTTTATGAACTGTCAGTCAATCTCCATTCTTCAGCTTTGGCTGGCTGATATGTTGAATCTTCTAGTGTGACAATTGTATCTCCCTCTTCTTCCCTCAGGTGGCGCATGTGTTGGGATCGTCGATGCATGCAAACCTCAACTGTAATACACATGTCACATATCACTACGCATGCCTGAGTGATAGCAATAATTTTAGCACAAGACCACCTCTGTAACACTAAACTGATGACCTATGTGGGGCTTTTGAAGAGTCGCCAATAGAAAATATAGGGTACTGAAGTTTGTCACCGTTTCACGGGCCCACACAAAACTACAGTTTGACATGTTGGGTATCTATTTACTTGGTGCAGCCTCATCTTATACATTTTTTTGTGTTTGTTTGCCCTTAAGTTCAACTTAGTGTGTTTTTTACTGAAATTATGCTTTTCCTAGACCTTTGCGGTAGTATCGTAGGACATAAAAAATTGGAACTACTACAGAAAATATATAATGTTTGGGGGGTTTGTGTAATCTTCAGGCCTAAAATTACTTTTTAAACATGTGTGCAAAAAATGCAAAAAGGGCTCTGGCAGCGAAAAGGTTTATTAACAAAAGACAAAAACAAGGCCACTCGCATTTACAGACACAAAGACAAGCTCATCTGTAGTGTGCTGGGATTTAGATGTAACAGAATAACAGCATGCATGCCAAGGATCATTGCTCACCGCTCGCAAGAGGAAGGAACTCAGTTGGTACCTCCCCAGGAATCAGTGGAACGAAGTGTGGAGTACAACGTATGTTGGATGATGTCACCAGTAGGAGGTGCGTGGTGCATTTCAGAGCATGCACAATACTGTAACTGGGCATGCGCGTTTCTTTTTCAAGTACAAAGCAAAGTCAGTCAGAGCTGTAGTACTCTATATACCCAGGTTGGAGGGGGGACTGCAAAGCCCAGTGGGACCAAGGATGTTATAATTAAAAACTCAAATGCATCAGATAAAAACAATTGATTTGGACTTATAACAGATACATTTACACTAACATTTATATACAAGCAACAATAGAAGAAAATAATGAGGAATGATAAATAATGATAATAAATAATAAAAAAAATTAGGAATAATAAATATTGGTAATAAATAATTTTAAAAACACAATTCTAAGATTCATCTGTCATTAAATAAAAAATATATGAAAATGTATTATTATGCATTAATCACCATCAAAAAAAGAAGATAAATATACAGTATCTCACAAAAGTGAGTACACCCCTCACATTTTTGTAAATATTTTATTATATCTTTTCATGTGACATCACTGAAGAAGTGATACTTTGCTACAATGTAAAGTAGTGAGTGTACAGCTTGTATAACAGTGTAAATTTGCTGCCCCCTCAAAATAACTCAACACACAGCCATTAATGTCTTAATCACTGGCAACTAAAGTGAGTACTCCCCTAAGTGAAAATGTCCAAATTGGGCCCAAAGTGTCAATATTTTGTGTGGCCACCTTAATTTTACAGCAATGTCTTATCCCTCTTGGGCATGGAGTTCACCAGAGCTTCACAGGTTGCCACTGGAGTCCTTTTCCATTCCTCCACCCTGAACAATCCCAGGGAGCTGGTGGATGCTACAGACCTTGCACTCCTCCAACTTCCGTTTGAGGATGCCCCACAGATGCTCAATAGGGTTTAGGTCTTAAGACATGCTTGGGCAGTTCATCACCTTTACCCTCAGCTTCTTTTGCCAGGCAGTGTCTTGAAGGTGTGTTTGGGTCATTATCAAGGGAGGGGATCATGCTCTGCTTCAGTATGTCACAGTACATGTTGGCATTCATGGTTCCCTCAATGAACTGTAGCTCCCAAGTGCCGGTAGCACTCATGCAGCCCCAGACCATGACACTCCCACCACCGTGCTTGACTGTAGACAAGACACACTTGTCTTTGTACTCCTCACCTGGTTGCCACTCCACACGCTTGACACCATCTGAACCAAAAAAGTTTTGGTCTCATCAGACCACAGGACATGGTTCCAGTAATCCATGTCCTTAGTCTGCTTGTCTTCACCAAACTGTTTGCGTGTTTTCTTATGCATCAACTTTAGAAGAGGCTTCCTTCTGGAATGACAGCCATGCAGACCAATTTGATGCAGTATGTGGCGTATGGTGGAGCATTGAAAGGCTGACCCCCACCCCTCCCTCCATCAGTATAGTCCACCCCTCCCTCAGTACAAATCCCCCCCATCAGTATAGTCCACCCCTCCTTCAGTATAGACCCCCCTCCATCAGTATAGTCCACCCCTACCTCCATCAGTACAGTCCACCCCTCCCTCAGTAGAAATCCCCCCCTCCATCAGTATAGTCCACCCCTCCCTCAGTACAGACTCCCCCTCCATCAGTATAGTCCACCCCTTCCTCAGTGCAGACTCCCCTCCATCAGTATAGACTCCCCCCCTCCTCTTATGCACCTGGGGGGCGGGCGGGGAAGGATTTAATATGCTGCAGCCGTGTCGGCCGGAGAGTTGGTTGCTCAGACTGTCACTCTCTGGACAGTGGGCTTGTAACAGCCGCATCAGCAGTGAGAGTGAGACTGAGGAGGGTTAGCACGGAGTCAGCATGCACTGGCTGAAAAGAGCCCTACCTCTGGAACCCAGGACAATCTTTGGGATGGTGTCACCCCTCTGCGGGTGTCACGGGCCGCACTCCCCCATCCCCATAGCGATGCCACTGTTCTTTGGAACACTGAGCTCTGGGTCTTTTCCTGGAGAGGATCAGTCCAGCCTGCAGGGCTGCTGCCCTCCAGGGCAACACTGCCATGTGTTTGTTGTTTGTGAGGCCAGGTGGGCGACCTGACGGCCTGTATGCTGAGGCTATAGATAGCTGACTGAAGGGCTGTCTGCAGAAAATCGAGTCTGGTATCACTGGAGAAAGGTGTCGCTTGTAAGTTGGAAGGATGCAACCAACTGTCCCTGGACATTTTGTGAGTACAGACTGTTGTGAGAGATCTTAGAACATTTTGGGCTGCTACCCCTCTTGTTTTAGAGAGTCAGCTGTGTATTTGCTAAATGGGACATCAACTGATGTCCTGAAGAGCTCAGTCTATCTAGTTCTCTGTGAAGGGACTCTGCTCTTGTTGCTCTAAAGAAGGAACCGTACGCTTAACTGTTTCCACTACAAAGCTAAGTCCACAGTTTGCTACAAGCAATGACTTCTGCTTCAGCTTTGAGGAAAGGAGTTCATTGTCCTCAACTTGTACATAGTTTCTGTCTTTGGAATATCTCACTCAATTTCCTCAACTCTATTCAAGTTCTCTAAAAATAAACACAACAAAAACAACACCCCTAGACTGGTTATTAAGGAAAAGTGTGGCTGTGATCATGCGCCTAGCTGCAGGGCAATCCACAAGAAAAGAACCTGGGCAAATCTCCCGCAGCTCCTACGGTAGAAAATGCTACATATATAACAATTTCTTAAGATGTTACAGTGCCTTGAAAAAGTATTCATACCCCTTGAAATTTTCCACATTTTGCCATATTACAACTAAAAATGTAAGTGTATTTTATTGGGATTTTATGTGATAGACCGACACAAAGTGACACATAATTGTGAAGTGTAAAGAAAATGATAAATGTTTTTCCAAGTATTTTTTTTACAATTTTATGGATTTTGAGGGGGGGGGGGAGGCACGCCATTCTTCTTGCATCAGATTGCCCATTACAATCCATACCAGACCATCTTTTAGGATAAGGATCTGGAATAGTTACGTAATAAACAGAAGAACTGAGTGTTTGAAAGTCACTAGCACCACATCCCAGGAATTTTGAGAAATATGCAAATACAGTGAAAAATTATTTTTTTTTTAGGTGCAATATACACCGAACAATACATTTTGTAAGATTACTCAATTTTATTGATACAAAAATATAAAAAAATACTAAAAGAGAGTTTTTACATATGTGTCGGCAGTTAATCCAGTTTACTCAACATGTTTCACTATGAAAATAGCTTCTTCTGGAGATAACTCTATGGATGCTGCACACTTAAAATTAGTAGGTCCCCAGGAGGGATAGATCCTCTTGTATACCTTTTTATAGATATATACACATACCCTGAAAGAAACACTTAAAATTATTTGTGGTGGTGTCAGGAGGAAGATATCAGCAACCATAGGGCGAGAAAAGACCAAGGATATGATATCCTTCAGTATAGGAAATGACAATGGCATGGCCCTTGTAGAAAGGCTAAGTTAATTCCATTTGTATACCCAGGTTACAAACAATAGAAGCTTTCTTCCCACTGGAAAGTTTAAGTGTCTCCTGCAGATGCGTGTCCTCCTCCGCCGGTATAACAACAAGCGTTATAACCAGTAGGGATCGGTGAGATGGCCTATCTTTGGGAACTGTGTAGACTTTAATTTAACAAATCAATAAACCTTGTGCTGCATCTCCCCTCATCAACTAAGTATATAAAAAACAATGTTTTTATTGTAGGAATTTTGGTTGACTCCTCATTCAGTAAAGAAAACATTTTTGTATGTAGTTAATTGAAAAGTTCCACTTGTTCTTTGTGCTTTCCAATCACATTGTGATTAACATTAAATGCTTAGTTGACAAAATATTGTGCACAAATGTCAGACATGTTTTACAGGAAACAACTCACATATTTGGAGGGATATGAGAATCTCCAGCATACTGCCAGGCCAGCACACAGTATTGTAACCCCTCCTAGAGAGTCAATAAAGTTGGACCTGGAGGAGGGAGAGATCATACATAAAGGTGGATTGTGGAAGCATGAATATAATGCTGTTAAGCTACATTAATCTAGACCAGGGGTCTCCATATTTTCTCAAAAAAGTTCCAGTTTACTGTCCTTCAGACATTAGGGGGGCTGGACCGTGGCTTGCAGGAGTAGAAAATGCCCCGACGTCAGTGGGATTAAACAGTGTGACAGACTTGGTGGTCAGTGGGAATAAAAGAATTACATAGCACCTTTGGTCAGTATGAAGAGGAATAGTGTTGCATGATTGGCATTAGTGGGAAGACTAGTGCCCCATCATTGATGTCAATTGAAGGAATAATACCCCATCATTTGTGTCAGTGGGAGGAATAGTGCCCCATCTTTGGTGTCTGTAGGAGGAATGGTGCCCCACATTTGGGAAAAGTGCCCTGTCGTTGGTTTCAGTGGAAGGAATAGGGCCTCATCATTTATGTCAGAGAAGGAATTTAGCTCTACTGTTGGTGTCAGTAGGAACAATGGTGCCTTATTGTTGATGTCAGTAGGAGCAATAGTGCTTCATAGCAGTGGAGGAAATAGTGCCCCAAAGACTGGATAAAGGCAAGCAGAGGGCTACATTCAGCCCATGGTGCACAGTTTGGATACCACTAATCTAGACAGCCAACTTCTTACCATACCTCATCCTATGTTACAACAGAGGACCTGTAGGCAGCTAAATCGAATGGCACTGATTAATACTGTGGTTCATTACAAGGACTTTGTTACTTAAATGAAAAGTGAGCCAAACTACAGCATACATGCCTCAAGCCTTTAAATTTGAAGGTTTACCAGTTCAAAAATGTATGTAAATATTGCCTATGAATTTTTTTAAATCAATTAACCCGGTGGTGATAGTTGCAATAAAGTTCTTTTTGTAGTTCTCTGTGTCCTTGGGAAAGGGACACTGAAACATCAGGGAGTAATATGCCTGGTACACACTGCTAGTTTTTTTTTCGTTTAACCCAGCGGGCTGAAGGAAAAAAAACCTGACAGCTCAGGTCGGAGTCACTGTACTATTATTATTATTATACAGGATTTATATAGCGCCAACAGTTTACGCAGTGCTTTACAATATAAAAGGGGGACAATACAGGTACAATACAATAGAATACAGAAGGATTAAGAGGGCCCTGCTCAGAAGAGCTTACAATCTAATAGGGGGGCAGGTGGTACAAAAGGTTGTAACTGTGGGGAGTGAGCTGATGGAAGTGCTAAAAGATTAGTTGGAGGTGTGATAGGCTTCCCTGAAGAGATGCGTTTTCAGGGATCACCTCAAGGCAGGCAGAGTAGGAGATAGCCGGACAGGTTGAGGTAGAGAGTTCCAGAAGATGGGAGAGGCTCTGGAGAAATCCTGGAGACAAGCATGGGAGGAGGTGACAAGGGAGCTTGAGAGTAGGAGGTCTTGAGTGGAGCAGAGAGGACGGTTTGGGTGATATTTGGAGACATGATTGGTGATGTAGCTTGGGGCAGAGTTGTGGATAGCTTTCTATGTTATGGTTAGCATTTTGAATTTTATTCGCTGGGCCATAGAGAGACAATGTAGGGATCGGTGGAGAGGGGTGGCAGACACTGAGCGGCTGGTAAGGTGGATAAGTCTGGCAGCAGCATTCATGATAGACTGAAGAGGGGATATGGGGGGCCTATGGAGAGGTAGGCCAATGAGAAGGGAGTTGCAATAGTCAAGGCGGGAGATAACAAGGGAGTGAATGAGGAGCTTGGTAGTTTCATTTGTTAGAAAGGGGCATATTTTAGAGATGTTACGGTAGTGAAGTCTACAAGCTTTCGACAGCAATTGAATTTGGGGCTGAAAGGACAGGTCAAAGTCTAGGATTACACCTAGTACCCTGGCATGAGGGGAGGGATTGATGGCTGCATTAATGATTTTGATGAAAAAGTCATGGAGGGGGACACGGGCAGGGGGGAATATTACTAGCTCAGTTTTAGAGAGATTTAGTTTAAGGAAGTGGTGTGACATCCATGCTGATATGTCAGTTAGCAATGTTAGTAATGCAAGAGGAGACTGAAGGAGTGAGGTGCGGAGTAGACATATAGATTTGGGTGTCAACGGCATATAAGTGGTATTGGAAGCCATGGGCAGTTATCAAGTGACCAAGGGAGGAGGTGTAGATAGAGAAGAGAAGGGGTCCAAGAACAGAGCCTTGGGGTACCCCTACAGAAAGGGGCAATGGAGAGGAGGAGAAAGAGTTGTAGGTAACACCGAAGAAGGACTGTGATAGGTTGGAGGAGAACCAGGATAGAGCAGAGTCTTGGAGGCCAAGGGAACAGAGTTTATTGAGAAGGAGTGGGTAGTCAACAGTATCAAAGGCCGCAGAGAGGTCAAGGAGCAGGAATATAGTATAGTGGCCATTGGATTTGGCAGTTAGTAAATCATTAGTGAGTTTTAGTAAGGCCGTTTCCATAGAGAGCTGAGAGCAAAACCCTGACTGTAGGTGGTCAAGAAGGTTATTTTCACTGAGGTAGGAGCTAAGACTGTTGTAGACTAAGCGTTCTAGAAGCTTGGAGGTGAATGGGAGCAATGAGATGGGTCTTAAGTTGTTCAGGTTGGTGGGGTCCAGTGAGGGCTTTTTAAGTATGGGAGTGATTGGCGCATGTTTTAGAGGGGAGGGGAAGGTGCCACTGGAGAGGGAGAGATTGAAAATGTGTGAGGGAGCATAGGATAGAATAAGAGGGCGATCATAGTAGTTGTGAGGAGACAGGATCCAGGGGACAATTGGTTAGGTGGGCATCTGAGAGATGTTTTGTAACCTCTTCAGTAGTAGCCATCTCAAAAGAGGAGTGTTGACTGTGCTGTTAGGCAAGGTATGTTGCATGGGGAAGATGTACGCACAGTGGAGGTGGCCTCGCGTATTGCAGTATTGCATCAATCTTGTCTTTGAAGTGATTGGCAATCTCTTGGACAGTGAGTGAGTTAGTGGGTAGAGGGGTTGGGAGACGAAGCAGAGAGTTAAAGATTGAGAAGAGCCAACAGGGACTGGATGACAAGGTATTAATAAGAGAGACAAAGTAGGCTTGTTTGGCAGCATGGAGGCAGGAATTGTATCTTAGAAGGGCAGATTTATATAGGGTGAAGTCCTGCAGGCATTTGGTTTTATGCCACAGATGTTCAAGAGCAGGGCAATATCTCTTGAGATTTCTAGTGCTGTCAGTTTTCCAGGGTTGTAACGGTCGGGGCCTGATTCTGCGTTTAGTTAGAGGAGCAAGTTCGTCCAGTGATGATGAGAGTGAACTGTTGTAGACAGAGGTGGCCAGGACAGGACAGGGGAGAGATTATGTCATATAGGTGGTCAGTAGCAGAATAGAGAAGAGAAGGGTTAAAGTGGCGAAGGTTCCTACAAGTAATTGTTTGCTGCTTGGAGGGATGGGTGGTTGGAGGCAAGGTTACAGTGAAACTTATGAGGTTGTGATCAGAGAGAGAAAAGCGGGTGTTGGTGAGGCTTCCAGGAGTGCAGAGATTGGAGAATACAAGGTCAAGGGTATTACCATTAGAGTGGGTGGAAGTGTGTGTCCATTGGGTTAGGTCAAAAGATGAGGTTAAGTTGAGAAGTTGAGCTGTAGCTGGGCTGTTAATATTAACGGGTATGTTGAAGTCACCAAGAATGATAGTGGGCATTTCAGAGATAAAGTAGGGTAGCCAGGCAGCGAAGTCTTCAAAAAAGTGTGATACTGGTCCAGGAGGCCGATAAATTGCTGCAATCCTCAGAGAAATGGGAGAAAACAGACAAATACACTGCATCTCGAAAGAAGAGAGGGAGAGAGAGGGAGGGATAGGAAGGACTTGGAAGGTGCTTTGCGGGGATAGAAGGAATCCTACAAAACAATGATCTCCCATGCTAAGCTGTTGTATTCTGACAAGGGGATGGCCCCCACCAGAACACTTCGGTCAGTGCTCTCAGCCAATGGGTTGGCAGACCTTTTCTCGGTCATGCCCCTTCGACAGAAACTATTGAACGGCCAGCTTCTGTCGGACCGGCTGCAGTACACACAGGCCGAATGTTGGCCGGTTTCTATTGAACCGCTCAATGCCGTCCAACATTCGGCCCGTGAGTACAGGGCTTAAGAAGGATTTATATGTTTTCAATTACATGTTTGCACTTGGCATAACAATAAGGGTCCATTTGTACTTTTCCTACAGTAATACACCTTTATTATATTGCATGATAACTTTTTTTTTTTTGGAGTTGAATTTTAGAAAAATATTGCTATACTCTTTTGATCTCATTTACTTTGGGCTGAAGTCCAGCCTTGTTCTTCCTCCATTGTCCTATCACTACAACCTTTGTAATATGAGTAACATTTAGGTATTGGAAATATATACAGTACATACAGTATTTATCATTCAGGTATATGATTATTTTAATTACAACAGTTTGCACTTTTTATATTACACCATTTAAACATACATTATTGGGTATAAAAAATGACAGGGAGTTATTGTAATTACTGCAATACATTACACATCTCAAATTCCCCAATGACCAAAGAACACATCCCTCATCCTTAAAAATATAAAATAGTCTAGTGGGAACAGTTCCCAATGCAATCTGAAAAATATAAATTCTTCCTCGTTATTTTCACACAGAAGCTGGAGCTTCAAAGAATCACCACTTCACCATCTTCATTACATTAGGTACACATTTTAACTGTAAGAATGTATCATATATCATATGTTTCTTTTGATTTAAAATTCTCATATATAATTTTTACAAATGTAAACCAATATCTTCGTATTGTTGAGAACGTTGGAATAAGTAGTAGTTACTTTTACTTTTTAAATGCATGTTGCCATTGCCAAGTAATCAAAATAAGCAGTTCTGGCACCTTGTATATTAGGCTAAATCTGCAGAATGAGGAACTGTAGACACTGCTCTGGGTATGCAGATAATTATTCAAAATGGTCTCCATCAATGAATTTAGTATTACAACATTAAATAAAAGTTCCTGGCAGTGAAAGCAAGCAGTAAGCTAAGAATGCAGCACAACTATAATTCATCTGTAATCCATTGCATCTCAGCAGGCACAGGTCACCTCGCAGAGCTAGTAGGAGGGCAATAGAAGTGTAACAACCTCTCTCTCAGCTTCCAGAGTCTTTAGCTGGTGTGTTCTTGTGTCACCAGATTATTAAAATAAGCCAGTGGGGTGGAATGTTGCAGTAATGCCCAGGGCTTTTTTTCCACAGATAATAGTTGCAGGTACTCTCCCCTTCCAATTCGCCCCCTGTCCCTGCCCTCTACCCACCTCCAAGTATGGTTCATTTTTCCCAACACCCAGGAAATGTCTGGATTGCACATTAAGCTGTAATGTACATTATCAAAAAGATTTCGGCCAGGTACGAATCCTCTTGTGAAGAGACACTTGCGGGCATAGCCCATAAAGCAATATTCATCGCTGGCCAGGTAAAACCGCCAACAAAACTGTGACAACTTCCAACGGGCAGGCGGGTGGGTAACTCTCGATGTCAGGATCTCCTCAGAGTGGTGGGACTTACCCTTGCGCAGCCTTTTCTCTTGAGTCCCGGCTCCACCCCGTCCCCTCATACTTCAGTGGCCAATCCCATCTGTGCCACTTCCAAAACTTGCTTTGATCACTCCCCATTGCTGCCACACTCCCTTTCCCCAGTACAGGGGTGGGTCAAGGTGCCTTCATGACTGCTGAGAAGCGCAGGCATGCTTTAAACAGTTATTACCAACCATAAGAAAAACCTTGCCCCCCAGTAAAGACACACAAACTTATTAAAATTGGCATAAGGGCAAGGCCACAGCTTTATTGAACTACATTCAACTGTAACAGCGTTCAACATACCACATAAGAATGCCAGTCATGGGTATACCGTGAGCATACATAACTAAACCAGATAGTCTAAGAGGCCTGTCTCCACCATCAGTGCGAGACAGGCATTAAAAAGATCACCGATTTTAAACTTGCGGGCATAGCCCATAAAGCAATATTCATCGCTGGCCAGGTAAAACTGCCACACGCACGTCAGTGGTACACTGACGAGCGCCCCACCGCAGCCAGCGCCTGTTCAATACCACCGATGAGGCCCAAGTTAAAAATATAGAGGCCAATGTCATTTAAATGTACCCCATCGGACCTGAGCAGATCGCTGTTATAACCTTCAAGATCTTTGTGACGCACTACGATGCCACCAATCCTGCGGACAAATTTAGAGACCTGGACGTTCACTTTCCACCTAAACTGCTCCAGGCAGTTACCCGGGATATGATGAGCCCAAACCAACCGGGGAATTATTTCCGACCATATTACGGTCACATTGTTGAAAGTGGCACAGCATTGTGCAATATCGTGCTTCATGGAGGAAATGAGGGCCACAGAACGAACCAAACTCACATCATTGCCCCCTGCATGAATGACCAGGGTAATGGGGCCAGAGACAAACTTGCAGAGATGTAACAACTCAGGCAAAACTTGGGACCAACGCATCCCACGAAGACCACGCCAACGGATCCTGGCAACGTAAGGTGAGAATCCCAGTCCACTCCCATAGCATCGGTTGAAGGCACGGCGAGCCGCCCAATAGACAAAAGAATCATCGATGATCCAAACCAAAGCCGGGGGGAACCTAAAATCAAAACAACAGATGAGGGCGAACATAAATAGAAAAACGAGATGAATCCCATCTACCCAGCCTCTGCAGCTCCTCGTCAGAGAAACCCATCCCATGGGCGGCGGTAGCCGCACCAATGCGAAAGGAGTGTGTGGAAAATTCCATAGGAGGTAGGACCAACCGCGAAAGACAAAGGCGAAAGACCCGCAAAAACTGGTACCTGCTCAGGTTGGAAGCGTCCGCATGGACGAGAAAAACCCTTGCCGGGGGGGGCGACATGAGGAAAAGGACGATGGCAGGAAAACCGGGCAAAAGGGGCCACCGTAAGACTGCAAAATAACGCGCTTACCTTTTGCCGACTTGTCTGTTTTAGAGGATCGAAAACAAAATAGAGACACAGGAATCGGCGATAAGGACATCCCCGTCCAAAATACCGCCAACCGAACGTCTATCCTTGGAAACAAGCTCGCTGATCCTAAAAGCGCCAAAGAAAGCCCAAGAAAAGGCAAGCTGGAATAAAAGAACCTCAAATTCAGAGAAACAGATAGATGGCAAAGTGGAGAGAATGTTGTTCAGAAGGGAAATAGATACCGGGCGCCGAGAATCAGGGAAAGAGGACAACCGCTTCCACCCTTCTAAGACCCGCCGGATGATGAAGTCCCTTGTGATATCCTCCCAACTGAGGAGCTTGAACCAGAAGGAAAGGGCAGAGAGAGCTGTACTCACCGTAGAGCCGGAGACCTCCTTGTCTTGCAAGTAGATTAGATAGAAGAAAAGAGCCATCCGCCGGTCTCGCGGGGAGGAAAGGAGGAACTCACCGTGCAGCGTTGACACCCAGTCATCCCAAACACGCCGGTAGGCTACCCAAGTGTTTCTGGAGAGAGAGCCATGAACCGGGTCTAACAGGCATCGGAAACGAGGGTCCACAAGAACTTCGGGCAGGGGTGACCCACCGGTGCAGCAGTCGGGACCAAAGATCGGAAGCGGTCGAACTGTGAATGAGAAAGTGAGTCGGCAATAGAGTTGGCTACACCAGGGACATGCTTAGCTCGAAACCACACATTTAACTGTAGACATTTTAGCACCAAAAAACGCAACAGTGAAATCACAGGAGGTGAACAAGCGGAGAAGCAGTTAATGACCTGAACCACACTCATGTTGTCCGTCCAAAAAAACACTCGCCTATTCCTCAAGTCCTCCCCCCATAATTCCACCGCCACTACAATGGGAAAGAGTTCCAACAGCGTCATGTTCCTTAACAAATCCAATTGGGCCAATGAGGCCGGCCAAGCTTCAGCGGACCAAGTGCCCTGAAAGAAAGCGCCAAAACCCCAGGAGCCAGATGCATCTGTATAGAGCTCCAAGTGTGCATTAGGCACTTCCTCCAGTTGCCAGCAGGAATGAGCGTTGTACGTCTGCAGAAAGGACAACCACACCCCCAGATCATCACGCATAGGCCTGGTAATGCGTACGTAATGATGCGGAGCAGATATGCCCTTCATAGCCCATGTCAACCTCCTGCAGAAAGCCCTGCCCATCGGGAGCACACGGCATGCAAAAACCAGGTGTCCCAAAAGAGACTGAAGCTGATGCAGCCGAAGCTTCCTAGCATCCCTCACGAATCTAACCAAAGTCCGAAGCTTAGCCAATTTATCCACAGGGACCCGGAAGACCATCTGCACAGTATCGATCTCAATGCCCAAAAAGGACAAAACATGGACCGGGCCCTCAGTTTTGGCAACTGACAGAGGGACACCCAGCTGGCAGCAAACCTCCTGAAAGGAAGATAAAAGGTGTTGGCAGTGATCACTATCATTGGGACCTAGGAACAAAAAGTCATCCAGGTAGTGTAAGAGTGCGTGCAAACCTGAAGATTGAATCAAAACCCACTCCAGAAAACTGCTGAACAATTCAAAATAGTAGCAGGATATAGCGCAACCCATTGGGAGGCACATATCCATGAAATAACTACCTTGGAAAAAACAGCCCAGGAGGTGAAAACAGTCTGGGTGGACCGGTAGAAGGCGAAAGGCCGACTCAATGTCCGCCTTTGCCAACAGGGCAGAAGCACCCACAGAACTCAGGAGGGAGAGAGCAGAGTCAAACGAGGCGTACTGCACCCGGGACTCCTCCCTGTCAATCCCATCATTGACTGAGGAACCAGAAGGAAAAGAGAGGTAGTGGATCAATCTAAACTTACCTGGCTCCTTCTTGGGTACAACCCCAAGCGGGGAAACCCGCAAGTTGTGGTAAGGGGGAGAGTCAAAGGGGCTGGCCATGTGGCCCAATTGCAACTCCTTCTCACCCAAACCATATTACAGTCATACTCACGTATCGGAGGCGGAGCCAGGGAACCCATCTGCCGACCGTCTGACATCACGAGTTGTGGCTAAGCGGTGCTGAGAGGAGGCCCAGGAATGGACTGTTCAGCCGCTGGAGGCGCACCCGGGACCTGTGGAAAAGCTCAAATCCAAAGGATGAGGAGAAAGGGTGCCATACGCAGAGTCAGCAGCAGGTGGCAGTGCAGAGCAGGGAATCGATACAGGACTGGAGAAAGCCTCCTGCCTCACGTGACCTAGAGGCACTGACAGGAGACCTGCAGTCTGGTCACAGGTGGAGGCTTGTGTTCGGGCAGCCATGTTGGAATGCGGGCAGAGGCAAGCATGGAAGCCAGCCATGCGGTCAGCCTCCCGTTGAGCCGATGCCGGATCGCTTCTCAGAGCGGGACCCAGAGCCAGTGACATCACTGAAGGAGAGGAGGGAAGTCCTGCAGCAGCTCCCGCCCGGCTGGGCGCTGGGAGCTGTACCCTGTGGACTGGAACATGAGCAGGCATGGAAGGGGACAAGGCCGGCATCGGGAGATGGCCCGCAGGTGCAGGTGAGGAATGGGGGCTCCTGAAATGGGGGAGGTGCTGCCGGGTAGAGGTGGTGCTGCCAGAGCCGCGGCGGGAGACACTTCGGGAGCCGTGAGCAGAGCGTCAGGAAGGAGCAGGGGGAGACAAGCCAGCGCCATTAGCGCCTGTGGCCAGGGCAGAGCCCGCTGATCTGGTACCCCGGACTGCGGCTCTGGGAGGACTGGGACTCAGTCTGGAGGGAGGGCGGGTGGTCCTGACAGCCCTGGGAGCCGGAAGCCTGTCCTCCGCTGAACGGATCAGGGGAATGGGGGAAGCAGTCTCACCAGAGAGTAGGGGAATCAGCCAGTCCGCATGCCCCTGGGAGAGAAGGTCCCTGACCCGGGTGACCACAGCGTCCTCATCCATGTTAGGTCCAACCAAGGCCGCAGGGGAAGGAACTTGCGGTGCGGTCTGGTCCGACTCTCGGCGTCAGGATCTCCTCAGAGTGGTGGGACTTACCCTTGCGCAGCCTTTTCTCTTGAGTCCTGGCTCCACCCCGTCCCCTCATACTTTAGTGGCCAATCCCATCTGTGCCACTTCCAAAACTTGCTTTGATCACGCCCCATAGCTGCCACACTCCCATCAGTCATGGCTCCATTTCCCCACTACAGGGGTGGGTCAAGGTGCCTTCAGATTTATTGGTTATTGCACAATTTATAAGGTTTAACCTATGACAATGATGTTGGTGACATTGTTATAGGAGGAGGCATGAATGAATAATGGAACTCTGTTAACTCTTGATGCTATATAAATTGGATGTATTAAGGAATGTTTATAGCATAACCGCAAAAGAGCACAACACACACACATATTTTTTACTAGGAGGATCCACACTTATTATTTAACCTAGCAAACGCTGTTGGCACAGGATACCAATTCCTAGTGCTTAAAAACCTAGCATTCACCCCTTCAAGGCTAAAACAGCTGCTGCTATTCAGGCTGTAACAGCTGTGGCACGGGAGTCTTCTATATAAATTTAAGCAATTAGTATTTACCTGGTCTGGTGTGGTAGCAGGTCGCCGGTGCTGTGGACTGTGTAGAGGGATGAAATGTACTGACCTGAGTATAAGTAGGGTGTCTCTCCGCCGGTAGCCAATCCGGATACGGGGAGAACAGGTGCCGCCCATCCACGGATGGAAATCAATCCCACCTGATGGACGCCGGGCATCCCTCCGGGAGAGAGGCGCGTGGCTATGCCCCACTCACTGGGGGCAGGATGACGTCACGCGTCGGACTCCCGCCGGCGAAAGTGTCAGGGCGGGTGGAAGTCTGCCAAGACAGAAAGCTCGCTCCGACACAGAGGGGCCCAAGGAATCCAGTAAGGCCATCCAAGGCCCCCTCTGGTGGAGCCTACCCGCCAGGTGATGCGCACATCATCCATCCTGGGGGTAGTGACATCCAGTGGTCGGCAGGGATGTAACAGCATGGACCTGAATTTGAGACAAACATAGTGCGGCCAGCCAGCAAAGTGCAATGGTGGTATAAATGGACCCAAGAAATAAACAAAAATTGGAAAACAGGAAGAACAATGAATGGAGAAGGGGGAGGGGGGAAGAGAGAAGAGAGGGGAGAGGAAAGAAATAAAGGGAGAAAAAAAAAAGTAAAATGGGGAAAATATATGATAATGATAAATCAATATACAATATAAGTACAATTTTAGACTATTATAGGACATGGCAGATATTGTGTCTTTGGACTCCCGTGACATATTTCATGTATTAGTAAAAATATAGGAAGGTATATTATATTTTCTTTTTTAGCTTTTGTTTTAATTGATGTCATACATCCAAGGAGTCTTCAAGGGTATTTTTTTTTCTTTCATCTAGAGGAGGGGAGGAGAGGTTTTCTCAGCTAGGCACACCCTCCTGCCTGCATGCATGAGCTAACGGCAGATAGATTCCAGGAAGTAAAGCCTCGTACACACGGTTCGATGGTCGTATACAACAGGTCGTACTCACGACTGTTGTATGAGAAATCGATCGTTCGTATGCGCAATTTGAACAGTCGAACATACGACGGTCGTACAAGGGAGTTGTATGAGCAGACTAGAAAACTTGGTCATACCAACAAGCTCGCATACGACCGTTGTATCGTGTGTACAGAGCAGTTGGTACAACAAGTTGTATTGTGCTAAACATGCATGCGCCAAGTCCGGAACGCCTGGAAGTGTCCGTTCGTGTAAAACTAGGTTTCTGTTTCACAATTGCATATTCGTTTGTCTATTGGCAATTCAATTCAAATAGTGAAATGCGGCGCACATTAGCATCTTTTTCAATGGGATAATAATGAAGATGCACATTGCTAGTGATACACGATACAAATGTCATAAAAGACAGTTGTTCTGTAGTGATATTAATACAATTTGCATTATTTTCAATCTCTTTTTTTCTATTTACCATTTCACCAATATTATAAGCTCTGAAATATGAGAATTCCTTGAATTTAACGTGTTTGTGGTCCCTTGCTATTTGTTATAACTTTTATTTTTAATGTAACTGCCTACTTCAAACCTGGCATTTTCTTTAATAAACTTAGGCAAGTATTGTTATTTTAAATAGTCTTTATTTTTCACTCATAAAGAATAAAAATTAAATAATGATAGTAATTTTTCAGCAAAGAAAATATAACAGAAAATATATGTATAAAGTATAACAAAATATGTGAAAAATTAAAACTAAATAAACAAATACCCAAAAACAAACAAAAAATAAAGCCCTCAATGGGGGTACTGGCCGTAATCCCCAGACCAGGGTTGTTGGGGGCCCTGAGTGTAATACTGCCACTGGGCAGCATGCTGCTGTGGCAGTAGATGTGGTTGGGATGGGGCAGGTGGTGGAGGAGGTGGAGGTGGTGGTGTGGCATCATCCACTAGCCTGGTGGTAGTGGTAATTTGGCCCATCACCCCCTTGATGAGAACTTCCAGCATCAGGCGTTCGGCCATATTTTTTTGTTCCTCCGACATTTTTCTCATCTTTGGTTGCCTGTTTGAAAAATGTAGTCGCAGCCTCATCGGTGTCCTGGGCCCTCCTCTTCCTTCTCCTCCCAACCTCCAGTGGAGGAATCCTGGACTCACATGGCTGTGATGGCCCAGCTGCCTCCTCCTCAGTGACCGTGTCGGTGACACTTTCCTGAGTAGAAAAAAGTGACATTATTAGAATATGATTGTTTGTGTGGGTGATGAATCCAAACAAATTTACATTTCATTACTGTTGCTTATTGAATAATTATAAATGACAAACACTAGCATTCTGGCACCTGCATTTGGATTTATACTTAAAATTACTTTAGGCCACAACTGTGTTTGGATCTCGAAACAAATGTGTTAAGACTCCAATGTTTGGACAATAATGTTTAGTTATTATCATTGTATTTTATCTTTACAATATGTTCCCCAATACTATACCTGGGTGATGACGGCCCCTCCTCCTCCTCATGTCTAGGAGACACGACCTCCCCTAATGTGGAGGGAAGGGTGGAGATTGAGGGGCTAGCCTCAGATACACCCTGTAGGAACTGCAGGCTGTGAAAGTACCACAATTTAGGTACATACACCTCAGATGCTGCAGCTCCAGACCGTTTGGATTGCTCTACCTTCTTCACCTCCCTGCCAAAGGTTGTGCGAAGGTTTGCAATTTTTTGCCGCACATATTTAGTGGTTGCCTGGGGGTTTATTTCTTTACAGAGGTCAACCAGCTGGCTTAGAGCTGCCTGCTTGCGGTTCCTGTTAAAATACTCCTTCAGCTGGATGTTCCATAGGCAGGGTAGCTGGTGATACAGCTCTATGAATTTTGGCAAGAATTCTTTTGAAAAAAAACGGTCGCTCATGCCTGCAAGACAGAAGAAAAAGCATCATGCAACTTCACCCAGCATACACCTATAAAAGCCCCCCCAAATCTAGGCCCCAAGCCAAGCAGTATTAGGCTTGTTGCATCATCCATTCCAGGACACATATGGATTACACAGGTTCAGAGGCTAATTGAATGCAGGTAAGGCACCAAGTGAGTTTAATTACCTCCCTAATCAGCCACAGAACCTGAGTAATTAATATCTGTCCTGAATTAAAGGGATGATGTAGCAAACCTAAGCAGTATAAGCCATTTTTACCAACAGGGCGCTCTTAATATCACCATGGGCCCCTGGGCAAAGTAAGGCACTAGGGCCCCTACCAGCCTGCCCTGTTTTATGCACCTGCTCTCAAGAATGTACGTATAAATTGTTGATGGAATTAAACATATATTCATCACTACTTTCAATCAAATCGCTTTGAAAACATGCCATAAATCAAAGACTAATCAACACAAAGGGGTGAGCAGAAGTGCACAGTACAGGGGGGGTTTAGGAGGGCACAATACAGGCTCTGGGATGCTGCCCAGGACACAGATATCCTGGTCCAGCTTAGTAAAAAGCATGACTTTCCTGGTCAATCAGGGACAATTGTCAAGTATGAGAGGCTATCATGGGGCCCCCATTTACCTGCAATCCAAGCATAACAGTATAGGCCTCTACCCACCTATATCTGAAAATCCTGCCGAGCCTTTGTTTCCACAGCGGTCGTCACACAGAGTGTTACTACCTACGGCAATTTCCCTGATCGTTCGCTCATCTTTTATACCTTGCTTTGCATTGCGCATGCGTACCACTCTCAGGTGCGTCGTGACGCTGGGGCGTACCAACGCCTCCACGGAACGAACGAACGATCGCAGCAACAACGCGATGAACAAGGAAAGCAAATATGGCGGATTCCCGCAGGAGCCACAGAAAAATGAAGTCCACCCCCATGACCAGGCTAGAAATGGCCGATATGATGGCAATACTGGAGGCCAAGGACTATGATTGTAGGAGGGGGGACTATGAGAGGCCCAATAGCCACAAAGACTATGTGCTGGAGAGGGTCATCCAGCACGGGGTCCGGCAGAGCAAGGATCAGCTGCGCAAGCGCTGGTCCGATCTCAAACATCGAGAGCCCGATCAGCTGCGCCGGATCCATCGGATCCTCGAAAAAAGTAAGCAATTTATTTTTGTAACCAGTATGTAGATGTGTAAATTCAGTGTGTGGATCTGTTCTTGGTCAAAGTAGCTAGAGAGAATTGTCTGTGAATTTTTGGAATCTTTGTATGCCTTGGGGTTCCCAAATTAAATTTCTAAATCCAGCATACTGTATATGAAGAATACCATTTTAGACTGTTTTCAGACATTCCTTTAGCTTTTGCACTTATGTTCTTTTTGTATTTTGCAACAGGAAAACAAAAAAAACGGCCGACCCCCTTCAGGAACCCACCCATGAGGCCACCCCTGGCCCCTCAGCTGAGGTGGCTGTAAGCCCACCTTCATCCCCAGAAGGTAAGTGCTAAATGACAATTAGATAAATTGTGACACAGCCAGGGGTGCTGCTAGGTGCCCAAAAGGGGGTGGGGTGGGGGTGTCAGGCCTAAATTAAAGGATAAGTATCACTTTACTGGCTGCTGCCTGATTCATCAGTGCCCATTAATCCAGCCTTGCTAGTGCAGATATGGTGAGAGGATAGCCCCCAGTGCTGGAAGGCACACAAATGCATATGATGGATAGCAGACAGCCCACATCCCATAGAAGCGAGGGGGGGCAGCTGTAGG
>BLSH010530744.1:90795-118646 GCA_018402905.1 Glandirana rugosa
CCCCCCCCCCCCCAGGACCCCGTCGCCAGACGAGTCCCGGCAACCAGCCGAGTCCTTAGGGCGGACGGCCCTGAGCAGACCGCTGCCCCAGGACCCCCCCCCCCCCAGCCCGATAGGCTGGCGTCCGTCGTGACTATCGACCAGTTCAGGGGAAAAAAACGACTTCCCCAACGTTAGAGCCAGGGCCCAAAGCCACCAGATCAACGATCCTCTGGTCTGATGATCCAATTTGATCAGCCAGTCCAGAGACAGCGGAGACTTGTCCCACCTTGACAGAATCGCTCGCTGCAGGAGCCGAGTGTGACTCTGGGCGTAAGGTATCACCTCGAAGGCTGAAACCATGAGCCCCAACACCCGCATACAGAACCGTAAGGAGGACCACTGGCGTGCGGCAGGGTCCGCACCGCTGCTTGCAGTGTTAGTAACTTGGCCGGAAGTAAGAACACTTTCGCCTGCTCCGTGTCCAGAATTAGACCCAGATATTCCAGTCGACAAGACGGGGTCAACGTCGACTTCTGCAGGTTGATCAGCCAGCCGAAGTCCTTCAACGAGGCCATGCTGAGAACCATGTTCTCCTCCAGGGCCGAAGCAGACTCCGCTCGCAGAGCAAGTCGTCAAGGTATGCTACTACCGCAATGCCTCTCTGCCTCAATAGCGCCAGCACCGGAGCCACCAGCTTGGTGAACACACGAGGAGCCGAGGCCAGACCGAAGGGAAGTGCCACAAATTGATAATGTAGATCCCCCACCGCAAAGCGCAGAAAGCACTGGTGCTGGGGACAAATGGGAACATGAAGATATGCGTCCCTGATATCCAGAGATGACATGAAGTCCCCTTGGTGCAGGGCCCTTGTTCGGAGAGCGTCTGAACAGCCCCTAGGAGAGCCTCTCGATGCCCCTGAAGGAGTCTCAAGTTCGATGGGAAGAACCTGTCTGGGGGTAGAGTGCTGAACTCTATCCTGTATCCGGAGGACACCACTTCCTGCACCCATCGGTTGGAAATGCGGGCAGTCCACCTGTCTGCGAACCCCAGAAGTCGGCCCCCCACCCGAGAATCAACCAATCATGCGGAGGAGGACTTATCCTCCGCCTTTTTGCTCTTGCGCTGCCAGGGCCGTTTACCGGATCCCTTGAGCCCTTGCCCGCTGCACGGGGCGCACGAAAAACTTCTTCTGACCCGAAGAAGCAGGACCCTGCTTACGGCGGAACTCCCGACGGCCTGGACTCCGGGAGGAAAGTACTCTACCCTCCGGTGAAATCTTTAATGATTTCATCCAATTGTGCCCCAAAGAGCCGACCATCCTGAAAGGGGAGATCCGTGAGGCCCTTCTTAGACGCATGGTCACCCGACCAACAGCGTAACCACAGCACCCGTCTAATAATGACTGCTCAAACAGACATCTTAGACAGCATGGGAAGCAGGTCCAAAGCTGCGTCACACAGGTACCGAAGACCCTGTATCAGATGGTCTGCTCGCTGTGACGCCTCAAGCGAGCTCCTGCAGCTCAACTCGTGCAACTCAGTCGCACACTCGGTAAGGTGTTGCGCCACCATGGCCGACACCAGGGCCGGTCTCATGGCCGACCCCGCCAACAAGAACAGTGCCTTGGATACCACCTCCGTCCGCCTATCGGCCGGATCCTTAAAAGAGGGAGACCCCTCCAAAGGGATGGTGGTTGCCTTATTCAGGCGAGCCACCGGAGGGTCCACTGCGGGGGATGCCCACTTCTTCACAAAACTATCCTCAAAGTAATAGCGTACAGTGAAGCGTTTGTCAATGAAGGGCTGCGTCTGTCAATGAACATAAGAGAAATATTGTTTTTTTTGTTTTTCAAAATTGTCGCTCTTTGTTTATAGCGCAAACAATAAAAACTGCAGAGGTGATCAAATACCACCAAAAGAAAGCTCTATTTGTCAAAAAAAAGGTCGTCAATTTTGTTTGGGTACAACGTCGCACGACCATGCAATTGCCAGTTAAAATGACGCAGTGCCGTATCCCAAAAGGTGCTCTGGTCAGGAAGGGGTTAAATCCTTCCGGGGCTGAAGTGGTTAAATAAGTTAAATCCATGGAGCAAACCCAAACACACTGCTAATACTTACCTTCCTTTTGTTGTCCTAAAGCCTGCCAGATGATATTGGGTGACAGAAGCTTATGACTTCCTTCTCTTCTTCCCATTAGGCAGCACTGGTCAGGCTTGGAGCTTTACACAGTATATTTTAGAGCCCGTGTCGGTGGTCTATGGGCTTGTGTTGATGTCATCAGTTTGACATCAATTGGAGATATTTCTGAGATCATATGAATTGATTGACAGATGTGTTTAACCACTTGTTGACAGCCCACAGTATATATTTATCATTACATTGACGTTTAATATCGAGATTATGGCAGCGGCTAGCTGCAATAGCCCTGGTATCATTTTATTCTGTTGACAATTCGGCGGCTAAAGGTGAACCCGGCAGAGAATTTGCCACCGGACCACTTTTAGATGTGGCAGGAAAGGTGCCACCCCACCAACCGCTTTCCGGACGTTACTGGGTTTACTGGAGCCATCGGTAAACCCGAAAGCGATCTGATCCATAAGATGGGTAGGCAGGAAGTCGAGTCAGGGCAAAATTTCCCCCACTCTGTGCTATGCCCTTGGAGGACCAGAGCAACCTCTGACATCACTTGCAGTTCTTGGGCTTAAGTGTCAAAAGAAATGTTTTTTTCTTCTGTTTTAAAGCAAATAAGAGATTTGGGGTCTTTTTGACCCCAGATCTCTCAATAAAGAGGACCTATCATGCTTATTTCTATTACAATGGACTTTACCTCCCTATCTGAGCTGCAGCTAAATTTTGTCTTTTTAGGTCACAAAGTTATTTCAACTTACTGAGAAACAACACTGCATCTACAAAACGTATAGTAGAACGTTAGCTGTTGCTCCTAGGACATAAGGGTTCATTTACAAAATGCAAATAGACTGTGCGGCTTGCAAAGTGCAGTTGCTCCAGAGCTTAGTAAATAAGCAGAAGCTCTGCTGACTTCCCTCATCCAATCATGCGCAAGCAAAAATTTTTTTTTTTTTTTAATTTTCCTTGCACGTGGTTTGGGTACTCTTTGCAAAGTACAGCCTTACCTCATTTACTAAGCTCTGGAGCAACTTCACTTTGCAAAGTGCACAGTCTATTTGCCTTTAGTAAATCAACCCCATAGTGTACAAAGGGAGGGTGAGGGATCCGCAGTAACTCCTCTTTAGAAATACTACACTATGGAGTTGATCTACTAAAGGCAAATAAGTTGCTCCAGAGATTAGCAAATGAGCCGAAGCTCGGCTGACTTCCATTATGCAATCATGTGCAAGCAAATATGCTGTTCTTATTTTCCTTGCATATGATTGGGTATTCTTTGAAAGTTTTACCTCATTTACTAAGCTCTGGAGCAACTGCACTTTGCAAAGTGCACAGTCTATTTCTCTTTAGTAAATCAACCCCAATATGTCAACTGCATTTGAGAAGTAATCCAAGTGTGCCTTGCGGCAGTTCTTGCTGTGTAAACAAGCCCTTAGCCTTGAAGCTGAACTCCAGTCAGATGTGAAAGTTTTAAGTTAATGCAGCGCAGTCTATTTGCCTTTAGTAAAATCAATCCCTCTATGCTTTCAATTTGGCTCCATTTTCGATGAGCACTTGTTCCACATAGTCCTGCCATCGTGCTGGTACGTGACACCTTTTCTGGTTGGTGCTCCATCAAGAAAGCTTCCTTATAGGGGCCGCTCTTGAGGGGTGAACCGTGGTGACCCGGTGATAGTCATTGTGCCCATTTGCTGTTCACATGACGTGCAGCCACCCAACACACCCTTTTTTATATTATTTTTATATGAGATCACATTTATTTTACAACTTTTTCATAAGTACTACACTACATATATCTTTTTGATTTTTGGACAGCACTTCTCCCATTTTTAGTCCTGCCAGCCACTTGCTGTTTTCACCATGGGAATAGTCTGGTTGCTGTCATCTCCTAAAAGTGGTTGTCTACCCCAAAAAAAAAAAAAAAAAAGAAAACCTGCAAGGGAAAGGCTAAGACTAAGCTCCCGCAGGGCTGCCCGGTGCCCGCAGAGGAAGCAGACATCCCTGTGGGGATTCTTCCGGGTTCGCAGCTCTGGCGCTGTGAGTTGCTGGAGCCGCGATACGTCACCCCCGCGCATGCACGCGGGAGCCTATCTTTCCAGTAGGCTTTCCGGCAAGGTCTGGCGCCATACACCGGGCCATTACTGTGCATGCGCCGTGACGTCAGCGGCTGCATGCAAGTAGAATATCTCCTAAACCGTACAGGTTTAGGAGATATTCATTTTACCTACAGGTAAGCCTTATTATAGGCTTACCTGTAGATAAAAATGTGTTTTGAGGGTAGACAACCACTTTAAAAGGATTAGTGGGTTGAGATCTTACGCGCCACTGTACTTTTATACTTTGGTGTGGAGCTGCTGCTGTAGCCTATGCGCACTAACTATAATTGTGCAATATAGGAATAATTCAAACAATATAAGTTGGGGACAGCGCTTGCCTATTATGGATGAGCAATAACCATTCAGATTGCTCTGTGCAGAGGTATGTTTTAACTAAATGATACCAGTGTTATAATAATAAAGTGCCAATCGTGACCATTAGGTGCAAATCAGTGCAAATTAACTGTGCATAAATCATTAGTAAATATTTCATATATAATAAATAATAAACAGTCTCTAATTTTAAAGTGCAGGTGCAACATGTGCAATGGTGACTTCTTGTTATTTTGCTTGCTTCATTCATCAAACATAGTGTCCATACAATTGCAAACTTATAAAGTGCTCGTGCTGTGCCTTCCGTGAAATGAAAACTTCTTGTGGGGTATTGTACCCTGCTTACAAGATCCCAATGACTCTCCACCCATACGGTGTGGAGAAGTCAATTTGCGCTTGTGGTCTACAATCCGACCTTGGATGTGTGATCCGTTATCTTGTGCTCTCTCGTCTCCGCTCCCATAGATGTTAACTACTTCAGCCCCAGAAGGATTTCACACTTTAGGTCCAGAGCCCTTTTTGTGATTTGGCACTGGGTCTCTTTAACTGACAATTGCGCAGTCATGCAACGTTGTACCAAAACAAAATTTGTGTCCTTTTTTTCCCACAAATAGAGCTTTCTTTTGGTGGTATTTGATCACCGCTGCGTCATTTCTGATCGCTGCTATAAACAAAAGAAGAGCGACAATTTTGCAAAAAAACCCCAAATTTCTTACTTTTTGCCAAAATACAAATTAAAAAAAAATATATAAAAAAACATTTTTTCAACAGTTTTGGCCGATTTTATATTCTTCCTCATATTTGTGATTAAAAAAATCGCAATCGCCGTTTATTGATTGGTTTGCGCAAAAGTTGCCGCGTTTACGGATGATGAGAATTCATTTCTGGGGTTTTTATTTATTTTTTTAAAATTAATGGCGGCGATCTGCGATTTTTAGCAGTACTGCGATATTGGGACGGACATGTCAGACCATTTTGACACTTTTTTTGGACCATTGGCATTTATGCAGCGATCAGTGCTATAAAAATGCACTGATTACTGTGTAAATGCCATTGGCAGTGAAGGGGTTTACCTGCAGGGGGCACTCTAAGGGTTAACTGTGTTCCCTGGGCATGTTCTAACTGTGTGTGGGCTGCCCTAGCTGGGGAAGGGAAGTGATCACAGCTTCCATGTAGAGGAAGGCTGTGATCACAGCCCTTCCCCCCTCACAGAACGGAGATCCGTGTTTACATTCACGGACCTCTGTTCTTTCACTCTGGGGGGGGGGGCATCGCGGGTAGCCGGCGGAGATCGAGTCCGCCGCACCCGCTCCCTGCCCCCCCCCCGGACACAGTGAGCACACGAGCGCGCCTCCGGCAACGCGCACGCTCACAGTGCTCGATCTCGCAGCCTCCATCGTATGATGGTGTTTTGCGATATCGAACCACTTTGTCGCCGTCAACCTGCGGTTGGCGGTCGGCAAGTGGTTAAATAAAGGAAAGATTTCTCATCGCGTACCTCTTAAACCACGTTTATTCGCCCATAATCACAGTACAGTCCAATGCAAACGAAAACAACTGTGATCGTTCCGTGACCGCCGCGAGTCTGCAGTAATCGCTTGCGTGTCACCGGGACGTGGCCTGGCATGCCTTGCGTTCCATCTGACGCGTTTTGTCACTTCCGCAACGTCTTCAGAGGTGTCTTCAGGCACGCCAGGCCACGTCCCGGTGACACGCAAGCGATGATAAATCTTTCCTTCTTTAACATCTATGGGAGTGGAGACGAGAGAGAGCACAAGATAATGGATCACACATCCAAGGTCGGATTGTAGACCACAAGCGCAAATTAACTTCTCCACACCGTATGGGTGGAGAGTCATTGGGATCTTGTAAGCAGGGTACAATACTCCACAAGGATTTTTCATTTCACGGAAGGCACAGCACGAGCACTTTATAAGTTTGCAATTGTATGGACACTATGTTTGATGAATGAAGCCAGCAAGATAACAAGAAGTCACCATTGCACATGTTGCACCTGCACTTTAAAATTAGAGACTGTTTATTATTTATTATATATGAAATATTTACTAATGATTTATGCACAGTTAATTTGCACTGATTTGCACCTAATGGTCACGATTGGCACTTTATTATTATAACACTGGTATCATTTAGTTAAAACATACACAGAGCAATCTGAATGGTTATTACTTTAAAAGGATTGCTCAGAAGGATTCGTTGGTCTTGGATGATGCAGTTGAGCCCAGTTTGCTGCCTATAATCTGTGCAGCATTGCTTTCTGGTAAGTGCATTTGGATTGGTGGAGGGGCATGTTTTTGCATGTTTTTGCATCTCTGTTGAAGAATTCAGATAGGACTAAACACATCACTGAGGACTGTTGTCACGATTTGAACTGTTATCAGTAAAGATTATCTATGGACTATTTTTATATAGCTTAACACTTATACACATTGGTTTCTTTAATATGTACATTTGAACACTCTATCATAGTTTTTTGTTCCAAGTGCTGCACTTTTTAACCCCTTGGAGCCAGTGCCTCCTGGCCCTTTACAGGGCTAAGAATGCCGGGAGGTGGGACGGGGCTTATGGTCATGTGACCGCAGTGATTGGAAAGTTTCTGATCGCAGGCAGAGATCAAGAGCTTTCTGTTAGCCGCTGGTAAGTGTGCCGGGAGCTCTCGGCACAGCTCTATTTGCACTATTGCATGCAAACATGCGGACACTCTGCGCCGAGAAGTTAATTTAGTTTTTCCATAAAGGTTTGGGCTTATTCACCTTTTAGTGCCAGCAGCTAATTTATTTCCACAAAGCGACAGCTTTTTTTCTGTGCTCAAATCCTTATGCTTGCCCATTTTTTCTGCTATCAACACATTAACCACTTCCCGCCCAACGATGTCATATGACATCACAGACTTTGAGTGGGGATATCTGAATGATGCCTACAGCTACAAGCACCATACAGATATCTTCTTTTAGATCCGGCAATTCCCTGCACCATAAGAACAATCATATCGGCTGTTCAGCCGCTTGATCGTTCTTACAGGCAGCGGGAGGGGGCGTCCCCCTCCGGTGCTTCTCCCGGCTCGCCCGTACGATCGGGAGAAGGAATCCGTCCATCCCGGATGTTGACCATAGAGCATCCAGGCGCCTCTATGATCTTTATATATGTGAAACCAGCGCAAAGGAAATCAGTGTGAAAACAAACAAATAAATGTATAAAGGGAGCTGCACGTGTGTCAGTTGTGATAACCAAAAAATGATGAGAAACTAAAAAAACGCGCTCCCACCATAGGGTGATAGCTTTAGGGCTACCTACTAAAGCATCCACTAAACATAATGTAAACAAAATATAAGTAACTGCAAATTTGATACTTCAATAAAGTGCAAGTGCTACATAAATAAATAATATGGTCTATGTCACAGGTGTCAAACTGGCAGCCCTCCAGCTGTTGTGAAACTACAAGTCCAGTGAGGCGTTGCAAGGCTGACAGTTACAAGCATGACTCCCACAGGCAGAGGCATGATGGGACTTGTAGTTCCGCAACAGCTGGAGGGCCACCAGTTTGACACCCCTGGTCTATGTGATGGCTGGATGCGATCCGTACCTCACATAGTTCATATATACTGCTCCTAAAAAATACAATGCAATAAGACTTATACAAAGTGCATACAAACAAATATAAAGCAGTATCTGGAGCAATCTGTGCAGATCGTGCAAAAATGCAAAACAAACTATTGTGCAAAACACAGTCCCTCACTCATATACACTCACATCCTTTCACATTCCCTCTCCAACACATGCAGTTCACTCATACACTCCAATTTCACTGTTATCACTATCCACAGGTACACACTCCCCTGTCCATGCTGGGCTTCGCCCTGGTTGGGGCCATTGCCTTACCTCCTGCCTCAGCTCCTGGCCCAGATGCTCCCAGGCCTTCATGTGCCCTGCAGGTACACCACGGATACGGTAAGCCCCAATCATGGGTCCCCCCCCCCACTTTTTGTTGGGGGATGGGGCTCTTACCCCTCAATTTAACCCCCATGATATTTATTAGTTATTAATGATGTGTCATAACATCTATTCCAGATGAACTACAAGCATGCTCCTGATGAGTGATTCCAAAATCACGAAACGCGTAGAGCTACTTATTGCTTATTGATTATCTATTCTAGTATCTTTTCAATTATGTTATTGGGGTAACCCCCCTTACAGGGCTTTATTAGGCCATGGCAATACACAGATCAATTTCTGTGTACTCTTACTGTATATATAGACATTAATAGATGGTTTGGGGAATTTTATACATATGATGAATTCATTGTTATACCTATATTTATTATGATACTGTACAATCATGGTTTTGTCTTATTTGACACTGTATAATCATGTTGTTGCCTATATTCTGATTACTTATATGTACAATGTTTTTATTCCTTATTGATATGAATTCCTAAATAAACTTTTTTATCAAGATCCATCTCCAAATATTTCCTGCCACATGTGTCATTTAAAGTCCCAATCCAATTGTTTTACTTTATCATCTCGCTGTAAAGGAGGACCTGTCATGCTTATTCCTATTACAAGAGATGTTTACATTCCTTGTAATAGGAATAAAAGTGATAAAAAAATAAATAGAAAGAAAGTGTCAAAATAGAAAAATAAAAAAAAAAATTTAAAGCGCCCCCCGTCCCTGCGTGTAGAAGCGAATATTAGAGCAGGAGCAATAATTCTAGCGCTAGACCTCCTCTGTAACTCTAATCAGGTAACCTGTAAATTTTTTTTTTAAAAATGTCGCCTATGGGGATTTTTAAGTACCGAAGCTTGGCACAATTTCAAAGCGTGAAATGTTAGATATCTATTTACTCGCTGTAACATCATCTTTTACATTATGCAAAATAATTGGGCAAACTTTACTGTTTTTTTTTTTTTTTTTTTAATGCATGAAACACTTTAAAAAAATGACTGCGCAAATACCTTGCAAGATAAAAAGTTGCAACAAGCACCATTTTATTCCCTAGGGTCTCTGCTAAAAAAACATATATAATGTTTAGGGGTTCTAAGTAATTTTCTAGCAAAAAAAGATGATATTTACATGTAGGAGCGAAGTGTCAGAATTGGCCTTGGTAGCAAGTGGTTAACTTTAGGGATAACATGCTTAATTGCTGCCGAATATATCCCAGCCAATTTCAGATGCCTTTGTAAAGAGATTATCAATGTTATTCACTTTACCTGTCAGTGGTCATAATGATATTGGAAAAAAAGAAGTACAAAAACCTAAAGCGCTAAAACCGTGGATCATGGCATAAAAGTTAGATGGAGTCATTGGAGAATAACCAGTCCCAGTGTAGCTGACCAAAAGACATATGGAAATGTGGCATGAGAAGAAAAATGTGGGTGGACAGCGCTCAATGGGTTAAGTATCACGATAAATATCAAGCTTGGTATTTACTGTGATATGTAACCCATTGAGCGCTGTCCGCCCACATTCTTCTGGTCATAATGATATTGCTGATCAGTGTGTATATATGTATTAAGCTGAATTAAACTGCTTCTGTGACTTCTTGCTGCTGTGGATTTTGTCAAAGCCATATTCTTCATACAGTCTGGGTCTTAGGAGATATGTTTTTTTGCATAAAGTGACATTAGAGAAAAAACATTATTACAAGGCAAGTATGCTCTGCAATAACAGATGTACTGTCAGTCTCCCACCATCTAAACTGCAAAGAGCCGCAGCCACCAGCCAGAAATCTTCTTTCGTTGTTTAAGAGATGACCTCTGATTGGTTGTTATGGGTTCATAAACCATCCATATCATCACCGCCCTTTGCACTGTGAAATAAAAGACTTGACACGGCATGAAAGCACAACATTTTATTAGTGGATCCTGTGATAAGAAATCAGAACACAGTGTTTACAGGGAAAAAAGACACAAGACTTATCTCTTTGCTATTTAAGACATCGGAGAGAGCACATATTTTCATTCTAGACACATTTATTAGCATTAGCACAACATCTCCTGCACTCAGGAACACAACCACAAATCCCACAATGGGTTAAAAACTGGTTGAATGGAACATCTACCCTGCGATGTCAGCACCGGGATACCCTCGAACAACCCAACACCCACATCTGGTGTTGCCACCCAGGAGGTCCTTAGTGTCACTTCGCTTTAGTCTTGCATTAAGGTGTTTTCTGCTATTGACTAGCTTAGAACTGCCGATCAGTAATCAGAATAGGGAGACAAACGTCCAGTATAGAGAATCCCCAAAAAAAAAAAAAAAGACTGCAGAATGTCATTACCGTAAATAGCTGGGGTGCCGGATAAGTAATCTGACTGCACCCGAGTTATTGTTACCAAAACGGCTAGATATGAGATATATTGTAGCAAAAAAAAAAAAAAAAAAAATGCCGCTACTGGCTGGTAAACAGTTTTCAGATCAAAGAGTAAAAACCATGACATAAAACAACTTCTTTAGATAGCTAAAGGAGGACTCCAGACCGTGCATTAAAAATCTGTATTCCAGGTACCTAGGTAAATAGCTATGCATTTGTGTCTGGTTTTTAGATGCACCATTTTGAAAAACATAGAACTGCTAAAAAAAAAAAAAAAAATTGATAAGCTTCTAACAGTAGCAATAGTCTGCCTGTGACATTGCCATGCTTCTGTGTGTTCTGGACACATTTAGCCACTGCATACTATGCCATTTGATCTTACAAGGGACACATCCACACATGCTTCTCATTGCAAATCTGTAATCATCATCTTGGAACCAACTTTGTAATTATCTGTACAGGTATCTCTGCAGCTTACAAATAAAAAAAAAAGGAGCAAATGCACATAATATGATATACAAGTTTGCTAACCATAATTATCTTGACTGGAGTTCCCCTTTAAAAATAAATGTTGTTATAGAGCTGTATTACCTAACCTCAACATATGCCTGAAGAACCTCTACAGAGTTAGAGTTGAGATGTTTCTGCTCATGTGACCTTTCATAACAACATGAAAGAATACCAGTGGGGGGGTGAGAATAAAGGGGGATGAATGGGCACTAGGAAAACCAGATCTTGCGGGGCTGTCTAAGTCATCCCAAGAAAGTCCAGGAGAAAAATCTCTGTGTGTATATCAATATATTACTCCACATATTTATGTACACACATTCAAACATACAAACTGGCACTTGCAGTGAACACACTTGCAAGTCACATGTATAAGTAGATATGTACGAATGTCGCACTATGCGTATGCGATGTCGCACTATGAGTCTCCTGGACTGTTGGTTTCTGCTCCTATAAAAGTCACTGCCCCTGATACTATAAAAAAAATGCCAAGGATCGGTAAATCTGTTGGAGTAGTTTGTCTTGGTAAAGGAATGGAATCCTGGGGCAGGAGAATTACTCTAGGCTTAACCTAGGCTGGTGATGTTGGCACGGCCACCGGGAGGCGCCACAATGCGTTGAGTAGTGCGGCGAGGAACATTGTCGTCAACCTGTGCACCTGGAAGACAAAAAGGTGAGGTTGTGGGATTTCATTATTTGATTTGTTTTAAGTACAGATTTTACCAAAGCTATAACAACCCCAACAGCAAAGTGAACAATACTCAGCCCTTACTTAAATACAGTTGTGCTCATAAGTTTACATACCCTGGCAGAATTTATGATTTCTTGGCCATTTTTCAGAGAATATGAATGATAAACACAAAAACATTTCTTTCACTCATGGTTAGTGTTTGGCTGAAGCCATTTATTATCAATCACCTGCGTTTACTCTTTTTAAATCATAATGACAACAGGAACTACCCAAATGACCCTGATCAAAAAAGTTTACATACCCAGGTAATTTTAGCTTGATAACATGCACAAAGGTTGACACAAAGGAGTTTGAATGGCTATTAAAGGTAACCATCCTCACCTCTGATCGGTTTGCTTGTAAAAAGTGTGTGTGTATAAAAGGTCAATGGGTTTCTGGACTCCTGATAGACCCTTGCATCTGTTATCCAGTGCTGCACTGACATTTCTGGATTCTGAGTCATGGGGAAATCAAAAGAATTGTCAAAGGATCTCCGGGAAAAGGTAGTTGAACTGTATAAAACAGGAAAGGGATATAAAAAGATATCCAAGGAATTGAGAATGCCAATCAGCAGTGTTCAAAATCTAATCAAGAAGTGGAAAATAAGGGGTTCTGTTGAAACCAAACCACGGTCAGGTACACCAACTACAATTTCAGCCACAACTGCCAAGAAAATTGTTTGGGATGCAAAGAAAAACCCACAACGAACTTCAGGTGAAATACTGCACAATAAGGAGGCACTTGAAGAAAGATGGGCTGCATGGTCGAGTCGCCAGAAGAAAGCCATTACTATGCAAATGCCAGAAAGTATCCCGTTTACAATACGCCAAACAGCACAGAGACCAGCCTCAAACCTTCTGGCACAAAGTCATTTGGAGTGACGAGACCAAAATTGAGCTTTTTGGCCATAACCATAAACGCTACATTTGGAGAGGAAGCAACAAAGCCTATGGTGAAAGGTACACCATTCCTACTGTGAAACACTAAGGTGGATCACTGATGTTTTGGGGATGTGTGAACTACGAAGGACACAGGACAATAGGATTTTATTAAGAACTTACCGTAAAATCCTTTTCTCTGAGTTCATTGACCGACACAGCCTCTCTTCATGACACGTGGGTTATGTACCTTTTACTAGGAGTAGACTAGGCAGAACGAAAGTTCTGAAAGCAAAGCTGGCCCTCCCAAGGGAACCGTCCTTACTCAGCACATAACCCCTCAGCCCTGCATAGCATATCAGTTCGTAACAAGCCGTACACACACACACAGCACAGAGGGGTGGGTGCTGCATCTGTCAATGAACTCAGAGAAAAGGATTTTACAGTAAATTGTTAATAAAATCCTATTTTCTCTTACGTTAATTGACAGACGCAGCCTCTCTTCATGACACGTGGGGACATCCCAAAGCAGTGTCAAACAGAGGGGTGGGCAAACAATAACAACTGTACCCACAGAAAATCTCGGGAGGCGCCAGCCGCGCCTACACCGCCGCGCCTACACCGCCGCCTGTAAAACTATGCGGCCAAAAGCAACATCCGCGGATGCTGACACATCAACTTTGTAAAACTTAACAAAAGTGTGCACCGAGGCCCAAGTAGCCGCCTTGCACACCTGAGACAACGATGCTTGGGGTCTAAACGCCCAGGAAGTGCTAATCGCCCTGGTGGAATGAGCCGTGACCAGAAAAGGGGGTTCTTGTCCCCGAACAGTATACACATGGGTCACGGTCTGTCTGATCCAAGGTGGCCGCCAACCCTTTGCGCGGCCCATCTGTCAGCACAAACAGCGCATCCAACTTCCTAAAAGGAGCTGTAGCTGCCAAATACACCCGCAATGCTCCCACCACATCCAAGGAATGCAGAGCAATCTCCTTAGGGTGAGCCGGGTGCGGACACAAAGAAGGAAGGACAATGTCTTCATTAATGTGAAAAGAGGAGACCACCTTCTGAAGGAACGAAGGAGACAGGCGCAGCACCGCCTTATCCTTATGTAGGACCAAATAAGGAGACCTACATGACAAAGCTGCCAATTCAGACACCCGCCTAGCGGATGTGATAGCCACCAAGAAGGCGACCTTCTGAGACAGCAACTGTAAGGGAATATCCCTGATCTTCTCATAAGGCGGTTTCTGCAGTACAGAAAGTACCAAGTTCAGATCCCACGGTGCCAATGACGACCGTACCTGAGAAGCCACATGACGTACACCCTGTACGAATATACGGATCAAAGAATGCATCGCCAAAGGATGCTGAAAGAGGATCGCCAGAGCGGAGATCTGGCTCTTGAGGGTGCTCAAAGCCAACTTTTGGTACAGGCCTTGTTGAAGAAAGGCCAGCACCCGGGCAACTGCAAAGGAACGGGGATTCCAACCCCCCGACTCGCACCAGGCAATATAGGCCTTCCAGGTGCGATGATAAATCTTGCGCTAAGTGCACTTGCGCGCCTTAAGCAAAGTGGGGATCACGGACTCAGAGACCCCCCTGTCCCTCACCACCTGGGACTCAATAGCCATGCCGTCAAAGCCAGCGAGGGTAAAGCAGGGTGCAAGATGGGGCCCTGCGACAGCAGATCTTCTCGAAGCGGGAGTCGCCAGGGAACGTTTGTTACCATCCGCACCACATTGGCGTACCAAGGGCGCAGAGGACAATCCGGGGCCACCAGGATTGTCGGGATTCCCTCCACTTCTATCCTGCGCAGTAACCACGGTAGAAGCTTGAGAGGAGGAAAGGTGTACAGAAGCCTGTACCGGGACCACCAGAGCATCCGTGGCTGCCGCCAATGGGTCCCTTGACCTGCTCACGAAGGTCTTTACCTTGTGATTAAATCTGGGCGCCAGGAGATCCACATCTGCCACACCCCACCTTTTGCAAATCTGGTGAAAAACCTCTGGATGCAGGGACCACTCCCCCTGGTCCAGCTTTTGGCGACTTAGGAAGTCCGCCTTCCAACATTCTACGCCCGGAATGTACATGGCGGAGATTGCCGGCACATGAAGCTCTGCCCACCTTAGGATGTGGGATGCCTCTGCTGCCAAGCTTCTTGTTCCACCCTGATGGTTCACGTACGCCACGGCCGTGGCGTTGTCCGACTGAACCCGAACCGGGAGGACGCGCAGCCTCTCCGACCAACGGAGGAGACAAAGCTTGATCGCTCTCAGTTCCAACACATTGATCGGAAGTCGAGACTCCTGTGTTGACCAATGGCCCTGAGCCGAGAGGTTCCCCATGACTCCTCCCCAGCCAAAGAGACTGGCATCCGTTGTGACTATTGACCAATTTAGAGGAAGAAACGACTTCCCCAGGGTCAATACCGGGGCCTGAAGCCACCAAGTCAACAACCCCCTGGTCAGATGATCCAGCCGGATCAGACGGTCCAGAGACGAGGGGGACCTGTCCCACTGCAGTAGTATCGCTCGCTGCAGGAGCCGGGTGTGACTCTGGGCGTACGGTATCACCTCGAAGGACGAGACCATGTGTCCCAACACCCGCATGCAAAAATGTAAGGAGGACCACCGTCGTGACAGTAGGGACAGCACCGCTACTTGCAGTGCCAGCAACTTGTCCGGAGGTAGAAATACCTTCGCCTGCACAGTGTCCAATGTCAGACCCAGATATTCGAGGTGACAGGACTGGGTCAATGTCGACTTCAGCCAACCGAAGTCCCTCAGTGAGGTCAGGGTGACAGTCACATTTTCTTCCAGAGCCTGCGCCGACTCCACGCGCAGGAGGAGATCGTCCAGGTAGGCTACTACAGCAATGCCCCTCTTGGTGAACACCCACGGAGCCGAGGCCAGGCCGAAGGGGGAGCCACAAACTGGTAATGAAGTTCCCCTACAGCAAAGCGCAGGAAGCGCTGGTGCCCGACATAGATGGGGACGTGTAGATAAGCGTCCTTGATGTCCAGGGATGCCAGCCAATCCCCTTGGTGCAGGGCGGCCACGAGCGAACGGACTGATTCCATCCTGAATTTGTGCTTCTTCACAAAGTGATTGAGTGCCTTCAAGTCCAGAACTGGCCTGCCCCCCCCGCCTTTCTTTGGTACCACAAAGAGGTTTGAATAGAAGCCGCAGAATCTCTCCGCCGGAGGGACTGGCACAATCACCCCCTGTTCGGACATCGACCACACAGCCCCAAGCAGGGCTAGCCGACGTTACGGAGGGAGCCTTAAATTGGACGGGAAGAACCTGTCCAGGGGCCGGGTGCTGAACTCTATCTTGTACCCGGAGGAGACCACCTCCCGCACCCACCGGTCGGGGATGCGGGCGTTCCATTGGTCCATGAACCCCAGAAGTCGCCCCCCCACCCGAGAATTGGGTGGGGGTAACCCATCATGCGGAGGAGGACTTATCCTCTGTCTTTTCGGTCTTGCATTGCCAAGGACGCTTACCAGAGCCTGAGGCAGACTAGCCGGCCCGGGTGTTCCTGCCCGCCTGACCAGGCGCACGAAAAAAACGTTTCTGCCCTGAGGGCTGAGGTCCCTGTTTGCGGCGCTGGTCACGCCATTTGGATTCAGGAAGAAATGTACTCTTCCCCCCAGTGAAATCCTTAATGATTTCGTCCAATTGGGGCTCAAATAGCCGGCCACCTTGATAGGGAAGATCCGTGAGGCCTTTCCTGGACGCGTGGTCACCTGACCAGCATCGCAGCCACAGCAGACGCCTGATAATGATTGCAAAAACCGACATTTTTGACAACATCGGTACCAAGTCCAGAGCTGCGTCACAAAGATAACGGAGCCCTTGCACCAGGTGTTCTGCCCGCTGCACAGACTCAGGCGGATCTACGCCGTCCCGTGCCTCACTCCACTCTATCGCACACTCCGTGTGCGACTGAGCTACCATGACAGATGCCAAGGCCGGTCGCATGGCTGTCCCCGCCACCAAAAAGAGTTCCTTAGACACTGCTTCTGTCCGCCTATCGGCCGGATCCCTAAAGGAGGGAGACCCCTCCAGGGGAATAGTTGTCGCCTTGTATAGGTGGGATCCACCGCGGGGGAGACCCATTTCTGTAACAGGCTGTCCTCAAAGGGATAGCGCACAGAAAAACATTTTGGCAGGGTAAAGGAATTCAGCGGACGCTTCCATTCCTTATACACATACTGGTCAAAGTACTGGAGGTAGGGAAAAACCTTAGGAGCACAAGAGGGCTTCTTGGACCCAAAAGTATAGGCAGACGCCTGTGCCTCTCCAGTCTGATCCAGGTGCAGTGAACTGCGAACAGCCGCGACCAGGGCGCCCACCAGTGCCTTTTCACGTGCTACCAAGTCCCCGTGACCCCAGAGCCCCCTTCTGGTTCTGAGTCCTCCTCAGAGGATTGCGGGGGAGGGGGATGCTTTTTAGGGGCCCCCCTATACTGGTTCGATTCCCCCCGGGCGAAAAACTCCTCCAGAATGGAGGTTTACTGATCTAGGGGAAACAGAGGTCCCAGCGTGGCCTGTGCTTCTGCGGACCCCTCCGGAGAAGAAACTGTCGGTTCAGCCACAATTGCGCCACCGCCAGGACACTTGTGAGGCCTACCAGCCATCACCCCCTCAGTGCCACCCCCTGCAAGGCCTCAGGACTGCCAAGTAGGACTCAGCACCGCCGCCCCTGCACCCCAGGGAGAATAGCCAGCAATACTTGCGGAACCCAGAGCCACCGTGTGCCCAAAGAGGCTGCCACTGGCCACTGTCTGCCAATGCCACCTGATGTGCCGCTGCCCGAGCTGCTGATGGTGATAGCCTTGCTGCTGCTGCGTTCCCAGAAGGAATGGTGCCAAAAGCACATGGAAATCTCCCATACAGGGAGACCAACCAAAAATGGCCGCCGACAAACACTAGAGGCCAAACACCTCCAAAATGGCCACGTCCGCGGCAAAAGGGCTCTGGAAAAATGGCGGCCGATGCTGGCAAAATGGCGGCGGCCGCATGGCAAGCGACGGAGCGGTCCGTGCATGTGTGCAGACCTTCTTCCCCCCAGGCGGGGAGGGATGCTGCTGGCCAAGCGACCCCTGGACCGGCCATAGCCTGGATACTGGGCACGCAAGGTGGGACCTTTAACCCACCGGCCACCCACACGGAACAGGCAGGATGCGGCGGACCCCGCCAGTGCTAAGGGTGGCTCGCATCCGTCGGCTATGCTGGGGAAATGGCAGGACCCATAAACATCCGCATGGTCCTCAGCCAGCTGCTTTATTGCAGTCTTCTTCAGAAGGCTTGCGCAAAAAGAATAAAAAGAAAAAACTTTAGGGGAACCGCAGTTCCCAGCAGGGAACCAGGTCTAACTCCTTGCACTAGGCAGAAGAAAACTGATATGCTATGCAGGGCTGAGGGGTTATATGCTGAGTAAGGACAGCCCCCTTGGGAGGGGCCAGCTTTGTTTTCTGAACTTTCGTTCTGCCTAGTCTACTCCTAGTAAAAGGTATATAACCCACGTGTCATGAAGAGAGGCTGCGTCTGTCAATGAACGTAAGAGAAATTTGGTCAAAATTGATGGCAAGATGAATGCAGTATGTGATCAAAAAATACTGGAGGAACATTTGCATTCATCAGCCAGGAAGCTGCGCATGGGACGTACTTGGATATTCCAACATGACAATGATCCAAAACACAAGGCCGAGTCGACCTGTCATTGGCGACAGCAGAATAAAGTGAAGGTTCTGGAGTGGCCATCTCAGTCTCCTGACCTCAATATCATTGAGCCACTCTGGGGAGATCTCAAACGTGCAGTTCATGCAAGACAACCCAAGAATTTCCAGGAACTGGAGGCTTTTTGCCAAGAGGAATCGGCAGCTTTACCATCTGAGAAGATAAAGAGGCTCATCCACAAATACCACAAAATACTTCAAGCGGTCATTGATGTTAAAGGGGGCAATACACGGTATTAAGAACTTGGGTATGTAAACTTTTGATCAGGGTCATTTGGGTAGTTTCTGTTGTCATTATGGTTTAAAAAGAGTAAACACAGTTGATTGATAGTAAATGGCTTCAGCCAAACACTAACCATGAGTGAAAGAAAAGTTTTTGTGTTATCATTCATATTCTCTGAAAAATGGCCAACAAATCATAAATTCTGCCAGGGTATGTAAACTTATGAGCACAACTGTACAACTTTTCTTTCCCAGTGCTGGTAGTGGGTGGTCCCTACTCCTGGGTAGCACACATGTAGTGATTCCTGCATTGTCCAGAGATACTGGGAGCCCAAGCCATTGTGATGACACAGGCAGAGCCAAGCAACTGCAACTAGCATTTTTAAAAAGAGGCTAGCATAAGAGAGCTCCTGTAGTTCATTCATGCCAGGTTCACTTTTAAGTGGTAGTAAATTCTTAGAGGTACCTGTACCCAATTTAAATTCCTTTCACATAAAGAAGAACTAAAGTATTTTTTTGTGCAAACATTGCATGCATGCATACTTGCAAATCTGTGTTATCTTTTGCATTATCTATATGCTACCTTGCCTAGTCCTAGAGGAGGGGAGTGTAATAGGACTGTTCTATCCCCATCCAAATCCTTGCTATTTAAAGTGATTCTAAATCTTATTTTTTTTTTTTAAATAATAAACATGTCATACGTACTTGCTCTGTGCAATGGTTTGGCACAGAGCAGCCAAGCTCCTCCTCTGCTGGGGTCCCCTGTGGGCACTTCTTCCTCTTGCTCTTTGGCGAATGCCCCATAGAAAGCCACTTCCTATGGGGGCACTTGTGCAGGCTTGATTTTGAGCCACGCTGCCTGCATCTATAGACAGGGCTCAGCCTTGCTCCCCGCTCCCTAACAACAGGATTTGATTGACAGCAGCAGGAGCCAATGACTCCCACTGCTATCAATCTGCCCTGTGAGGAGATAAAGAGAGGAGAAAGCTGCTGCTCTCAGGATCAAGATGAGGCTCAGGTAAGTATAAGGGGGGCTGTGGGGTATTCGCGACATAGAAGGTTTTTAACCTTGATGCAGAAAATGCATTAAAGGGATTGTAAAGTCAGAAAGTGTTTTATCTTAATGCATTCTATGCATTAAGATAAAAAGCCGTCTGTGTGCAGAAGCCCCCCTAATACTTACCTAAGCCCCATCTCTGTCCAGCGATGTCCATGAGTGTCTCGGTCGTCCACGAATCTCCCTTCTGATTGGCAGAGACACAGCAGCGGCGCCATTGGCTCAGTCAGCCAATCAAGAGAGAGAGGGGACAGGGCCGGGCTCCGTGTCTGAATGGATACGGGGAGCTGTGACTCGGCTCCAGTGCCCCCATAGCAAGCTGCTGGCTCTGAGGGCACTCAACAGGAGGGAGGGGCCAGGAGCAGTGAAGAGGGACCCGAGAAGAGGAGGATCTGGGATGCTCTGTGCAAAACCACTGCACAGGAGGCGGCAAGTATAACATGTTTGTTATTTTTATAAAGAAAAGAAAAAAAAAAAAAAGACTTTACATTCACTTTAAGGTAAAAAACCTTAAGGATTTAGAACCACTGTAAAGGCAGAAGATTTTTTTTTATCTTAATGCAGTCTATGCATTAAGATAAAATGCCTTCTGTGAGCAGCAGCCCCCTAATACTTACCTGAGGTCCCTCTCTGCCCAGCAATGTCCATGAGTGGCTCAGCCATCTGAGATTCTCCTTCCCGATTGGCTGAAACACAGCAGTGGCGCCATTGGCTCCCGCTGCTGTCAAAGTCAGCTATCCAATCAGGGGAGAAAGGGGGTGAGGCTCTGTGTCAGAATGGACACAGGGAGCTGTGACTTGACTCGGCTCGAGTGCCCCCATAGCAAGCTGCTGGCTGTGGGGGCACTGAACAGGGGGGGGGAGAGACCAGGATCACAGAAGAGGGAGCCAAGAAGTGGGGGATCCGGGCTGCTCTGTGCAAATCCACTGCAAAAGAGCAGGCAAGTAGAACATGTTTATTATTTTTAAAGGGAAAAAAATTAGACTTTAGTATCACTTTAATGCAGTTGTAAGGACAGAGCTGGGGAAGGGGTGCATTGTTCGGTCTCTCTCCCTTGTACAAATATAATAACAAAATGTTGTACTGAGAGGGAGGTTTGGAAAGCCTATGGTCTCCAGGCTGAGCAATCAGCAGACCTGAAGCCAGGAGGTCATAGAGGATCTAGGTCCTGTTGCTATGCACAGCAGCTGGGACATGACACGTAGGGGTTGCTTATTGAATGCAAATAAAATGTTCACTTTGCAAGGGAATTTGCCTCGGAGATTAGTGAATGAGGTGAAGCTCTGCTGACTTTCATTTTTTTTCATTTTCCTTGCAAGTGATTGGTATTCTTTGCAGTGAAATTTCACAAATGTTTGTATGCATGCACACTTTTTTAGTTACAATTTCAAAGTGTATATAGTTGTGTTAAAATGTAAATGAAATGTAAGTTGGTTACTATAACTGGAAACTTCTAATAAAATACACTAGGGGAAACATGATGAAAAAGAGTACAAAGAGGGCAACCTCAGCATCACCTGAGCTATGTATTCTCCCAGCAGATTGCCAACAGCCAATCACGAGCTAGCCTCAAGGCTGCATATTTAAATGGATCCTGGAATACTGCTTTCACATAACTCTATAAAGCTTAGTGTGGACAACTAAGCTCTAAGTAAGTCTCAGTATAGCAGATGTGTAAACGGATCCCTATGTCATAAAGTCCTCTATCAAGGATTCACAGATAAACATAACCTGGCTTCATCCTTTAGAACTAATAGGCTATCAGTGACTCTTTGTATACGGAACCATATTGCTGCCACATTCTACAGCAAATTAAGGGGAACTTACCTGACAGACTGAATCCAGACTGGTGGAGGTTCCGTATTGGCTGTGCTGGTTGTTTGGCAGGAGATGTCTTGGCAGAGGATGCGGGTGTTACCGCTTTTGGAGTCACAGAAACTTCACAGACAGGACCATCATACAGCCCTCGAGGAACCCCTCGCAGCTCAGCAAGCTGAAAAGAAATTTAGGTAACAAATCTATTAATTGACTTGAACTATATATTTTAGTACCAGATAAAAATATGCCCCCTCCCCCCAATCACTGGATGTCTATAAGAAGCTGAGATAAAGCAATAACCGTTATTCTTTGGTTCCTATAAATATAAAAAGAAATCAAAAAGTGGAGCAGGTGTCCATAGAAGCCATGCTGGAAGCTGATTTTTCTAATTCTGACTGAATTGTGATCTGGCTTATTATCCCTGCACAGTCACACAAAATTGGAATTCAATATTTTTTTCCATCACATGGTCATGAACCACACTCAAAATTTTGTGCGAGAGAACACGTGCATTAGCGCAAGCCTTTTGATACGTTGAGGCATGTTGCATTAAGGCAGCTCATTAATAGTGAATAAACTCTCAATGTGCCTCAACACATGAAAAAAATGCGCCTACACTATTTTTGAAAATGCAACACCATGATGCACAGAGTATTCACATCTGTGCATTGTAATGCACTATAGCACAGCTGTGGTGTTTGTTACTGTATATGTGCATTGGGGTGCCATTGAAAATGACTGCAAACTGCAGTTTACATACACACCAGTATTACTGCCATTCAAAAGTGGGAATATGCCATTGATCCCAGATATCATCTTAGTTATAGCAGATCTAAACCCTCCTATCCTTTTCAGCCAAGGAAGCTGCCATCTTAGCCTATGCTTAATCCTTCAACTGCCATGGTGCTGCACATGTGATCATTTATGACACCAGACATTTAATGGTCTGACTATTAAATTGAATGATTTGAGAGCACAAGCAAACTTGACAGTTATCATTCCCGTCATGCCATGAATGTAACGGTTTTAGAAACTGTTAAATTGATGTTTAGTTTTGCTTTAATGCCATTATGTGCATTTCCTGCTCTCGCAATGCTCTTCAAACAACAAACTCACCCTGCTTCGGGCTTTGATCCTTTTGTACACGAAGTCTGGGAAGGGTTTCCTAGGAACGTACCGTCCAGATCCCTCAGTAACGTGAAGTGTACCATCTTCAAGAACAATCTTTCCTTGGCTAATCACTACTAAGGGGCTCCCACGGCACTCCATCCCTTCGAAAACATTGTACTCCACTGACTGCAATTAAAAAGAATACAAGGCAAGTCCACTTGTTAATTAACACTATTCAAGCGTTACTTGCACTTCCTTCCAATGTTCAAGCTGCAATAATTGACATACACTGTTGTGCGTCTTGGCCGAGATTGTCTTTATACTGTCTGGATCCCAGATCACCAGATCAGCATCGGATCCCACGGCAATGCGTCCTTTCCGAGGATACAGGTTAAAGATTTTGGCAGCATTGGTGCTGGTGACAGCTACAAATTGGTTTTCATCCATCTTTCCTGTCACCTAGGGAGACATTAAGCCAAGAAAAATACAAGTTAACCCAACCACAGGTGGAGTACCATCTCTATGAACAGTATACCCACAATTCTCCCACCTCCCTATGTTCTGAAAACTAGTCTATGTTTTATGTTACCCCTTGGCCTAACCACAGATTAATGAGGAACTTTTCAGATCAAGGAAGTTGTCCTGTTGATTTGATGTACAGCATAAACTATCCAAGACACTGGGGTTGATCAACTTTCAGGTTCTATTGTCAAAGCTTAATTGAGCAAGCTGATGCAAGAAGCTGATTGGCCACCAAGCATATCTGCACCAGATTTTGCACGCTCCAGTTTTAGTAAATCAACCCCACTGTATCAGAAATGTAAAGGCCACACTCTAAGGCTGGATTCACACCTATGCATTTTTAGTGCTTTTTGCATTTTGCAGATTTGCACTGCAGTCCATTTAACATTGTTTCCTATGGAACACATTCTGTAGTGTAAATCTGCAAAATGCAAAAAGCACTAAAAATGCATAGGTGTGAATCCAGCCTAAACAAGGTCTGGATGTATGGGCAAGCCTCAAAGGCCAACCAACATGTACAAGCTATGAATATTAGTCTGGTAGTCGCATGGTATAACTGATAAAACACTAAATCCACCGTCACTTCTTTATTTATGGTAAAATATTATACATGGGGTAGATGTACTTCTGTTGCTAAAAGCTTAATCCCATCACACTTCCAGTTAAAATATAGAGGACTTCTTAATGTAAATTATGGAAGTAGGGATTGTTACGTCCTGTCCTCCTTCAGGTTTTTACTGCTGTCTAACTCTCCCTTGAAGGGATTTCCCCTTACTTTCAAACCACTGTTGTTGGAACAAGAAATACGAGAAACCTTCTTAAAAGAATCAAAGACAGCAATACAAACATGACAGAGGTTCCAACCTTACCCCATTAAATGAAACAACTGTGTTTATTGCTGCATGTGTGCCTACTAGAGTGATCTCCGTTCTCAAAGAACACTGTCTCTGGGGCAGAAACAGAGGAATACTCTTATAAACAGCAATAAAATCCTGCCACGGTTTCTAAACTCTATCCCGCCTCTTCTAAACAGAAAAAAAGAATGGCTGGAACTCTACGTGAAGGACTTTTTCATTTTCCCAGTGAGATACTACACCCACCCCATTCCCCAGCTGCCTTCCCCTTGCTACATGTGTGCACATCTATGAAGATTTGTGATAGACCCACTGCTCATACAATAATTCCTCCAATAAACCGCTGACCCACCCTCCCCCAAACCACTACTCTTCCCACTGTCTGTACCCACCACAGCTCGGTCCCACACGATGCTCATTCTCTCCTCCGCTCCATTGGTCCCTTCTGGAATTAGAGTGAAATTGTCTTTTCCAACAGCTTTCTGAGCTGTGTTAAAAGTGCAGTGTGCACTCCCACAAACCTGCAAGTCACCACTGAGAAATGGGGGGAACAAACATTAATCCCAAAAAATAGCACCTTGACTTACAAGACAGGATCCCCAGGCCCAGATACATAGCACATTAAGATCAAACATATGGCATGGCGTTTCCCCAGGCACAGAGCTTGTTACTGTACAACAGCATACCTGCCAATAGTCCCACATAGCTTTACATTCTTACATTTGAGACCTGGATATTAGGACCTAATTGTGTGGTTTCACTAAACAGGGAGTGAGGTTTGGGAGTAACTGTTCGGATTAGGGTATGGGGAATGTGTATCGGGGAGGAAGAACATTTTACATGAAAATTGACACACACAGTATGTAGAAGCCTTTCAATGAAATGCAAAATGCACACATTTCAGAAGCATGCAATTCCCATTCATCATCCCTTTTTATCATATACAAAGAGAAATTGTAACTACAGAGGCATATTTATAAAGGACCGGACTCTATATACACTATACATTTACCAATATATCACTGGCCAACATTCACCCTATTTATAAAGCCCATTCACTGTATATTACTCCAAAAACTTACCATGGGAAAAAATAAATTCCCTAACAGTTGCCAATATTTGTTCTTCAAAGGGAAAAAAGGTGCTTCCTGTACTATTCACTCAATTTATAAAAGGGTGAATGTTACATTCCCTGCACATATGCCCTACATTAACTGGACACATTTTAAATGGCTTACATAGTGAATCTTTGCACTTTAGAATATAAATGCAATGGCTGAGGCCTCATGCTTAAACTACAGGTAAGCCTGTAATCAGGCTTACCTGTAGGTTCCCTGTATATCTCCTAAGCCTGTACGGTTTAGGAGATATACGCTATACTGGCATGTGCCAACGTCATTTGGTACATGCGCAGTGAAGAAACGGCTGTTTCAACGCTGACCGCGTGCCGCAATTGGTAGCTCCCGTGCGCATGCGCGGGAGTGAAGTCATGCGTCCCTGGCCAGTCACAGCGCCGGAGTTTGCGGCCTCGGAAGGAAGAGGAGCGAAGATGGATGCTTCCTACTGCGGGGACAGCGCGAGCGTTGATGGCAGGCAAGTGGCACATAATAGGCTAGATTATGCTTTTACATTGCAGGGTGAATAAGAGGAAGTAAACCCATCAGGTTTTACATCAGGGTTTACTTCCTCTTCAAGGACAGCCCCACGTACATATACTGCAGCGGGGCGGCCCTTTAACAAAAAATCACGCACCTGTACGTGATCTCTACCATTGGCTCTGGGGGGGGGGGGGGGGTGCGCACCGCCGGGGCCTGCTGTGCCCATTCACAGTGGGGCCAGCGGCCGCCAGCCACCCCGATCGTTCGGGGAAATGGCAGAACAGCGGTCTGCCTAAGTAAACAAAGCAGACCGTCGTTCTGTCAGTGAGGGCTAGGGAGCGAGAGATCTGTGATTCCTGCTAATCAGGAACACAGATGTGTCTCTTGCTCATCCCCCACACAGTAAGAAAACACACCCAGGGAACAGTTAACCCTTTGATTGCCCCTGTTAACCCTTTCCCTGCCAGTGTCATTTATACAGTGTCATTGCATTTTGTTTTTAGCACTGATCGCTGCATTAGTGTCACTGGTTCCCAAAAAGTGTCAGTGTCAGATTTGTCCGCCACAATGTCACAGTCCCACTAAAAATCGCAGATTGACGCCATTACTAGGAAAAACTATTTTAAAAAATGAAAAGTCGATAATATCCCATAGTTTGTAGACGCGATAACTTTTGTGCAAATCAATCAATATACGCTTATTGGGATTTTTTTTTACCAAAAATATGTAGAAGAATATATATTGGCCTAATTTTATGAAGAAAGTAGATTTTTTGTTTTACCTTTTTCTATTGGATGTGTTTTATAGCAGAAAGTAAAAAATATTGTTTTTTTTTTTTTTCAAAATTGATGCTTTTTTTTGTTTATAGCGCAAAAAATAAAACCGCAGAGGTGATCAAATACCACCAAAAGAAAGCTCTATTTGTGGGAAAAACAGGCACAAATTTAATTTGGGTACAATGTCGCATGACCGCGCAATTGTCAGTTAAAATGATGCAGTGCAATATCGCAAAAAATGGCCTGGTCATGAAGGGGAGTAAACCTTCCGGAGCTGAAGTGGTTAAATAAGTTAAATCCATGGAGCAAACCCAAACGCACGCTAATACTTACCTTCCTTTCGTTGTCCTAAACACACAAGGAGTGTTAGCTGTAGAAAGAGATTTGCAGCGTTTTTGCAGTAGCATGTTTCAGCGGTTTTTAGCGTTTTCTTTTTTTTTTTTTTGCAGAACTATACTCACACAGAAGCTTATGGATCAAAAAAGCTTTTATCTGAGTTAGATCCTTTTTACTTCGGAAAAACACCTCTCAAAACCCACTAGTTCTGGGGGTTTTTTTTCCAGCCAGAAAATGCCCTTGCCAAAAACGCTGATAACAGCCTGTGTGTGCATGGACACATAAGATAACATGCTGGGGAGTTTACTGACTTAAAATGTATCTTCCTATTGCTGATATTGTGTAGAGAGCTCATGCCAAACAATTTGCCAGTTCAAAGCGGTCTGTACAGCTTACTGTAATTGTGACATTCATCTGATGTTCACCTGTTGTCACATTAGATATTACATTCATCCAATTCCAAATAGGTGAATGTTACTGGGGAATGTTCAGCATAATTTGGCGTGGCCACAATGTACTATAAAATAGTGTACAGCGAATGTGCAGGTGAATGTTGTACAGGCGCATCTCAAAAAATTTACAATATCATCAAAAAATTAATTTATTTCAGTAATTCAATTCAAAAAGCGATACTCTTTTTTTTTTTTTTTTTTTTTATATATATATATATATATATATATATATATATATAGATGCATTACACACAGAGTGATATATTTCAAGCATTTTAATTTTGATTATTATAGCTTACAGCTAGTGAAAACCCAAAATTCAGTATCTCAGAAAATTATAATATTACATTAGACTAGAGCTGCATGATTCTGGC